>VWPW01009167.1:3891-16840 GCA_013389825.1 Crypturellus undulatus | reverse complement strand
TTTTTTTTTTTTTTTTTTTCCTAGTGGAATCTGCATAGTTCCGTGTGAAATTGCAGTAGGTGAGAACAAAATAAATCAGGAGGAGAAAAGCTCAAGGAGCACAAAAAGCGTTTGAGCAAAGTGTGTTGAGTCTTTACAGAAATGATCTCTCCTGTAGTTTCACTTCGTGGTGTTTGGGGTTGCCTCATGAAAGACCATGGATGGAATTGCTTTGGTTGGACACTTCTTTGGGAATCAGTGTCATCTAAAGCTCTAAAGGTTTGTGTTGCCATCACCAGCTCTCTTCCCTATACCAGGACTGCCATTTTCTGGCAGTCTGTGTGCACTGGTATTTCAGGTGGTGCTTGCTCAGGATGCAAGTTGCATTACGCAGCTCAAAAAGAAATTCAGAAATCCCATTTCTTTAAAATCATTTAAAATCTTTAAATCTTTAAAAAGCATTTAAAAGGGGGGCTAATGGAAGGGTATTTTATACCTCTCCCCCCTCTACACATGCTGCAATTGCAATAACATACTGTGGGTTGGCAAAAAAGAAAGACGGGCTGTGCTGCACTGTTGAATTTCATTGGTATTTTGATTAGTTGTGCTCTTTTGTGAGTGAAATATTAGTCTCTAAGTTAGCCGAGCAATTTGAAATGATTTCAGCGGGTTCAATCGGGTGTATTTATCTGCGCTTTTGGAAAGCCTACAGTTGTTGTAAACAGATTTAAAGGAAAAAAAATGTGTCTTTTTCTCAAGAAACTATAAATATGGCCAGATTCATCATGCCTAAGCGCCTTCCAAGGGCTTGGAAAGAAACTCCCTGCGCTTTCATGTGAAGTGGCTCAAGCGCAGCAGAATTATTCCCAAGGGATTGCTTAAAAGCGGTAGACACGGGTTTAAAGTTTAAGTGTGAGCAATGCTTGGAATAGGTGAGGCTACGTATTGATCAACGTGTAATTCTCAGCAGCCTCTTGGGCTCTCCAAGTTGCAGGGGGTTTTTCCAGCTGGGAGAGGGAGTTGCAAGATGAGGGCAACTCGGTGCCCCCTAATTCCTCGAGACCCGGATGGCATTTGGCGTCGTGTGGCATCGCCGCCTGCTCCAAAGAGCTTTATCCCCTCTTCTGGGAGAGGGGAGCTGTGCTTGGCGCTGTTATTTTTACATTTTACACCCCGAACAGGGAATTTTGGAGGCTTTCCACAGGTGGAGCGCGTTTCCCCCTCGGCAAGAGCCCCCTCTCATCCAACTTTTGCCCTCGGTTTCACCATGAAATTTTAGCCTGTGCTTCTATTCTTTGTGGCTAGACCAGGTAAGAGATAATAGGGCCGGAGGGCACGAGCAGCCCACTCTGCTTTTGCAGTCGGTGCCTTTTTTCTCCCTCTTTTCCTTTTCTCTCTTTTCGTTCTTTCTTTTGACCGCTTGGCCGTGACATTGAGATTTCTAATTAATTGCGAAACCGCAGGCAGTTGAGGAGAGCGAACAACGTAATAACGGGGCTGCGGGGCAGGGTAAAGCCCGTCGATTCCGGAGGTGGCTGGCGGCGCCGCCGGCTCCCTGCCTGCAGCTCGGCCTCCGGAGCAGCGTGCGCGGCGGCCAGGCCGTCTCCAAAGGGTCATCATGGCCTCTGCTGTTCTATGGGGCTGGGTGGCGCCCGGAGCAGCGTTTTGGGGACGAAACGGGGATCTTGGCATGCTTCGTCTCTGGAGAAGGCAACATGGAGAGGTGATCTGCTCAACACGTACAAGTACCTGAGGGGAGAGTGTAGGGAGACTCTCCTCAGTGGTGGCCAGTGACAGGACAAAGGGTAGTGGGTCCAGGCTGAACCCCAGGCAGCTCCATCTCTGCGTGAGGAAGAACCTCTTTGCTGTGAGGGTGTCCGAGCCCTGGCACAGGCTGCCCAGAGAGGCTGTGGAGGCTCCTGCTCTGCAGATCTCCCAACCCGCCTGGATGGACCCCGTGCTCTGGGTGTCCCTGCTGGAGCAGGGCCTGGCCTGGATGATCTCTAGAGGTCCCTGCCAACCTCAGCCGTCCTGGGATTCTGTTGCTCGTCAAGGAGGTGGGAGGCAACGCAGTCAATGGAAAGAAGGCAACAATGCTGTTTTAAAGCTGGCCTAAACTTGAGGGACCCAGCAGCTGCCTTGGCCTCCATGTCCTTCCTCCCCACCTTCATCCCCACCAGAGTTTTGAACAGATGAGCGAAGACCATCCTGGTGATGGATACGGGTTACAGTGTGCCGACCCTACAGCAGATGAGGCGAAAGCAGCTTGGTTTAGTTGGATCTGCGGTGGTGGTTTCTCCGTTGCTGTGGCCTTCCTCTGCCCCAGTTGGGACGTGGAAAACACGTGGCAATCGCAACAAGGGAGCTGGAAGGAGCAGGGAAAGGAGTTTTGGCCAAGGGGGCAGCTCCCCAGGGCCTCTGGACCCTGCTGGGCAGCCCACCAGGCCAAGCAGGTTGCATCTCCCCCTGCTTCCACCCGAGGGGAGATGCTCTTAGGGGCCACGGCACCATAGGAAGCTCCCAAAACTTGGGATCTCGCCATCTTCCCTCCCTGCCATGCGAAATAAATGGGCGAGATTAAATGCAATCTGTCCTGATTGATGGGCCGTGCGTGCGAGCTGATGGACTGGAGCTGGACGATGCCTTGCACAGGGCTGGTTTGCATAGGGATGGAGGCCCAAATTAAGGGTTTTTTTACGGGCTAGGAACTCGAGGCTTCTTCAGTGCTTGGCATGGCTTGTTGCAAAGAAGGGACACTTAGTAAATCATAAAGGAGCCTGTCGAGTGCCCCGCGCCTGGAGAGCAGGAGGAGAGGTTAAACTACAGGCAACTTTGGAGCATTCCTGCACAAAATGCTCAAATGCTCCTCTCTGAACCCTTTAGAAAAGGTAAGATGAACCGACACTGCTGCTTAATACCATTAAAATACGAACAGAATGGAAAAATACCAATCCAATTATATTAAAATGTGAAGATATTTTAAGTGTGGTAGGATTAGATATGTACTTTTTTTCCCCACTATAAATACACCCCCAAGGAATCATTCTATTTTTAAGATGAACTTGGTATTATGATAATGTGAAAGAGGTCTATAATTTATAATTCCAATTGGAGGTGAAGAAATTTAACGTGTCAGCTTCTCTATTCATTACTCCAGCAGTCAGGACTAACAGGCTGTTCCTTCACCTTCCCTGTCAATCACTTAGATGGACCAATTATGGATTCTGTTAAAATATATACATATCAAAAGGGAAAATGCAGTAGAACAAGGCCCAAGATATGGATTTAAAAAAACAGGTCTGTAAAAGGGCACATTTCTTGCTGCATCTCGGAAGATTCATGGTCATGACGGTCCAAGTCTGACCCTTGTGACAGTACCTTAAGGACTGAGGGTGGTCACTTGGTTTGGTCACAAGAGCTTGTGACAGGTGAGAGTCCTTTATTGTACCATTTAGCAGCACATGTTGTCGGGTGCCATTTGGTTCATGACTGTGCAGAGTCATTCGCAGATGCTGAAAGGAGTCTTCAGCTTGGTTTGACATTGCTGCTAATGTTTTTGGAGCTTTGAGTCATTAGGTCGCCAATACAGTCCCCTAGCCCTGAGTTTATAGGGAAACAGTTCCTTTTTGTGGGTATGTTTGCATTGACTTCCATTCCAGCAGTATTGAGTTTTTAAGATGGACCAAAAATCCACAGAACTGGACGTGGAAAATCAGATTTCTTTTACTGAGATGCATAAATATAGACTTGAGTCTAGTAATCTCATTTTAAAGCAGCAGCGTTCCTTGGGGGTAAGTTTATTACAACAAAATATACATGGCCAAACTTAAATACAGTTAACCTAATATGATCAGACTGATCTGGAGCAGAGGTAGGTCAACACTAAGTGCTTTTGAAAATCTCATGCAGGCTCTCTAGAGACTAAGGCTACGAATGCAGAGCACTGTCTGCCCCGTCACGCCGAACAGGCAGAAGGGTCATTCCTCAATGGAGAGAGATTTCCGTAGGAAATCAGGAACGCCAGACGGACCGGAGGACTGAGAACGATCCATAGCCACGTGGGGAGATAGTGGAATTTGCCCCAGAGCTTCCCTGGGAGTCCTGTGAGGTCTGAGCTTGGCTCCTGCATCCCGTGCATCTCGTTTGAGGGCTGCCTGGATCCGCAGTGACAGGGTTGCGCCTGCTGCTGTTGTTGTTTATTTTAAATAAATCAGTCCAGCCCAGGCAGTAAATTGAGCCCGCGCACTGCAGTAGCCCTGTGGCTTTTGTGAAAGCGCGTGCCTGCTTTACATCTAAAAGTGCACGAGTTAATCCCCCCTGGTTTTATGTGCATGCAACGTGCACCTCCTGCTAAGTGGATCTGCACTTGCAGAACCTTAGGAGTTTTCTTTGTGCATCCGTAATGTTACGTGGAGTTTGCAGAGGATTGGAAAGACTTAATACGTGCTAGGCCCAGCGCTTTCTATATCAAAAGCTGGTGCCTGCCCGAGGAGCCTGCAGTTTGCAGGTCACAAAGCAGCAGCGCGAGCAGTAAACAGATGGGGCGAGTCCGACGCAACGATGGGACGGGCATGGTGAGCGTGATGTGCAGAAGTGACGGGTGATTTGAACCCTAACTCTGCAGAATGCACATCTGGCAGCAAAACAGCTCCTCGTGCTCAATGCCAAGTTCACGTTCCCTGAGATGCGTAGTCACCTACTGATAGTTTTCTGGTTTGTCTGCTGGTGTTTTTCCCCGCAAGCTGGTGAGTTAAGAAGAAGAGAGCACAAGTGAGGCAGTTACTTTTCCAGCATGGATATTCCAAGCATTTAAGATAGCAAAATGATACTTACATGTCAGCTTCTCTTCTGCCGCCCGGTTTTAATTTCTTGCTCTTCTTAAGACTTCGGTGGATGAACGCACTGAAAAATTATTCTTTTTTTAATCTCACTGTATTCCTGTGGCTAGGTTTGCATGACAGGCGAAGCCGGGGTCTCTCGTGGCTGCCTGGCTGTAATCAGATATGTTTATATGAAATTTTAGTGTTCCGTCCTATCTTCCCATCGCAGGGGCCAAAAAATAAACGTAATGAACCCTGATCAGGCAGATTGGTGCTGAGGGCCTGAAGACTGGAGGGGACTTCCAAGTGGCTGTGATTTTGTTGCTGTGTGATTTTGATTTTTATGGCCCTCTGTTGCTCAACATTTTCTTCTGAGTAACTAAGGGCTGCATTAAATATTAAACAAACGGTGTGATGATTCATAAAGAGGGTCATGAGCTCCATATGTGAGTTAGAAATTTAATCTCCAGCTGGTTTCACTATAATCCATGTCATATGTGCAGGATCAGAGAACTCCAGTGTCTTCAAATAATTAGTGATCAAAACAGGAAAAAAAATTCCATGGAAATAAATTTCCCCTGGAAAAGGCTGTTTCTTCAGAGCAGAATGGCCTGTTAAATCTCATCAATTTTCATGGCGTTCTCGTTGAGAAAAAATAACACAGAAACAACCCTGAAAATGTCAAAACGTCATCTTTTTGATAGTTCCAAAATTGATTTTTTTAATATAAAATGGTTTGGGCTTGGAGTTACGACTCTTACCGTTTTAATCGAAAAAGAGGAAAGTGAAACTTTTCGTTGTCATTTAAAGGCAACTGTTTTAATTAACCTACAGTTACTTTTTTTTTTCCTGTCATGCTGCTTCACAAAAAAGAAAACGTGGGGAAAAAAGTTTCAAATCTCAGACAATTTCTCTGGGTTGGAAATTCATTTTTGCTGCCCGTAGCCGTCAGAACAGGTCACCTTCCCTCTGGGGCCCTGGGAGGCCCCTTCTGTCGTGGTTCCTTCATCCTGCAGACCAAGACGCTGCTCAGGTTGTCCCCGGCGGCCTGCGGAGATCCTGGCCTCCTCTGCAGGGCGATCGCGAGGCTGATGGGGCACGAGACAAGGTAAACGGGGCAGATGAAAATCTTTTCCTTATTGCAGCTGCCCTCCACGCATGGTGTCAGAAAGGCTGGGCTCACCCCTGGGCTTTGCTGAGGGCTTCACGGACCGGCTTAGAGCCCGCCTGCCTTCGGGGAGATGTTACAGCTACCGAGAGGAGGTCGCCAGAGGCGCGTTTGCCCTTCCCGAGAGAAGAATTTGGTTAAAGATGCCTAGAAGAGATGCCCAGTAGTGATATTTCGACTTGCCGCCTGCCGTTGTCCAAGTGCAACGGGAAACATCAGGCCGTGAGCACGAATGAATCCCTGCGACAGGAGTCGTGTCCCCTGCAAGCTGCTGCCTGCCCCTCCGCAGTGCCCAGGCTCTGCAAGAGGCTCCCCCTGCGCCGTTGGGCTCCAGGGTTTCTGCGCTTCGACTTATTTGACAGTGAAACGTTCTCGTGGCGAGGGATGGAAATTCTCCTTCTGGCCTACGCAAAGCCCCTTCATTTCAATAGGAAGTTTGCATGAGATGGCTTTGAATCATAACAGCCCCGGAGTTTACATTTTGGCTCCGTTTCATTCCCACTTGGAGCTGTAAATCGTTTTAGGCACTTTGGGCACCGGGAGGCTAAATATTAAGTCTACTCTCAAGAAATACTGTGGAGATGGTGGAAGTGCATGTCCTCACATGGTAAAGCACGTTCCTCTTCGTGCATTGCTTTAGTTAAGTACTGTTGCTGGTGCACGTAGTGTGCAGGTGGAGAAGCTTCCTGCTAGTATTTATATCAGGATTTAGCCCCAAAACACCACTTTGAGGGATGTTTAAATGGAAAAAAGTAAACCTGGCTCCAATACGGTGAGGGACGTTCTGTACCTCCCACGCCGGGAACGAGGAAAGCAAGAGAAACGTATACACTTGGGTGCATGATGGAATAAAGGGAAAAAAATCTATTTTTAAAAATTATTTAATCCCCTTAGCTGGTGTTAAAAACAGGCAATTAGTGAAAGATGCAAATGATTACGCAAGCAGAAGTGCGGTATCTAATTGTAAGTTAGACAGACAGCTGCAGGATATCGGGAGGCATATGGCAGGAATGTAAATAGTTTGCTCGCACCGCGGTGACATCCTGGGAAGCTGCGTGTAAACTTTCCGATGTGGGAAGCGAAAAGATGATTTACTGCAAAAGGGTTTTTTTGGAGCGGGGGGAGAAACGATTAGTTATGAGTTACCTGTGACCCTCTGCAAGGCAAAACCGTTCGCGTTTATCCTGCGCTGCCTCTTCCGAAAGGGCCCCTGTGCTGAGCTCAGCATAACCTTGTGGCAGATGCTTTGCGTCTAGCAGGATTTAGGGAAAATGCCAAAGCGGAGGGTAAACATTTGAGTAACTCGAGAGTGAGTGTCAGGTTGCAGAACGCGAGTTCACGTGTCGCGGGCCAGAACCCTTCGTGCTTCGCTCTGGGAAATCTCCCTTCCAATGGAAGCTGCCTGCGTCCCAGCTGCGGAGGCTGCTGCTGCACACAGTGACATTTGGAATAACACTGCTGCGGAATGCAATACTCTTAGGCACTAATTTTGGATTATTTTGCAAGCCAGCAAAGCTGTCTAAATATTTAATGCTCTTTTGTTAATAGT
This sequence comes from Crypturellus undulatus, assembly GCA_013389825.1. Lineage (NCBI taxonomy): Eukaryota > Metazoa > Chordata > Aves > Tinamiformes > Tinamidae > Crypturellus > Crypturellus undulatus. The sequence continues at coordinate 9,324 of VWPW01009167.1, read as the reverse complement.
TGGCCAGCGTATGTTTTGCTTTGTAGAGGGTGATACTGCTGAGGCCGTACAAATTCCCAGCCTAATACCTAATGCTGGGTCTCGTGTGATCAAGGTGAAGCCAGAGAGCAAGATGTGTGCTGGATTTGCAGACGGGAGTCTGGTTTCCTCGTTCTGCAGTAATTCCTGTCAAGTTTGCAGCGGGCGGATCCTGGAAATCCAGCAGCAGCTCTCCCTGCTGACTCACCAGGATCGGGAATCAGGCTTCCATACTGCTTGTAGGCTCCTGAATTGTCATTTGTAGCTTTAGACTGGATTTAATAGTGGCTTAAGGTAGCAATTTCTTGAGGTAGTAGTTTCTGAAGGCTACAAAGAAGCTTGTTATGGAGTGCGAGCACTGAAAGGCAGTGAAATTCAGGCAATTCAGACATCAGCAATGCTTTAAAAGTAGATCTCATGAGGGAGTTTTCCCTAACTGTCCTTCAAAGCTGACTCGATAGAAGATTTGGTTATTAATCAATGATGCTCTATCTCTTCTGGGTTCAAGAACATTTTATTTTATTTTTTAATGAAGATTAACATCTGGCTCAGCCTGGGAAGAGTTCTTAGGATGGTAAAACTTTAAGTAGCCGTAAATGACTTAAAGGGTACGGAAGATGAATACAAGAGCACTCGGAGCATTGCTTTTAATAGGTGAGCTTAGCCTTTGTAGCCATGGAATTATGACATCGGGGTAATTGCAAACGTGCTGCGCGAGCCACTCCTGGCACCGGCTGCCCCGCGGATACCCCGTCGGGTGTTCCATTACGGCGGGGGGAATTGCAAAGCCGGTTTCCCCTGGAAAAGGCCTTTGCCACAAGCCGCGGCGGGGCTCGCTGCAGCGCTGCTCTGCTCAGCAGCAGCCTCTCTGCTCTGACCCCTGCAGCTGTCAGGCCCTTTTTTTGGAAAGGGACCACCCTAGGGCTCGAAAGAGGGGGAGATGCAATTAAGAGCCTCCAGTTATAAATAGCCCCTTGAAGAAGGCGCTTGGTTTTCTCCTGCAAATGTGAAGTCCAAAGCTCCAAAAATAATTTGGAAGCGAGGAGAGGAGGTCTCTCTCCTTCCTGCGTTTTTATTCCTGTATATTTTCCTTTCCTTCTAAAGCAGAGGAGCCAACCAAGCTCTGCTGCTCCCCATTGCAGTTGGACAAGGTAGGAGAGAGGGCATCCGCGATCCCTTGCAGTCGGGTGTGAAGCCTTCCTTGCTCTCTGGCTCCTCCTCTCCCTCCCTCCGCTTGCAGGGCCAGGTTGCAACAACAACTGCTGCTTTAGCCGCCCTCGGAGCTGCCGTCCGGCGCTTTGGCCCAAAGAAGGTCTCGTGGTGCCCTCGTCTGAAAGAGGGACCTGGCAGCTGGGTCGCTGCCGCAGCCCTGGGGAACCCCTAAATGTGTGAAATCCCCCGATGGAAGTGTAGCTGAGAGCAAAAAGGGCTCTTTTTTTCCAGGTTTTATTGCTGCTGTGAGTGTAAAGCAAGTCCTAGCTGCGTGTGCTGCTGACAGCAGCAGCGTAGGTGGCCGTGACTTGTGCGTGGCATCAAGAGCTAAGCGAAACTCAGTTATTTTGCAAATACAAATACAAGTCGGGCTAATAAACGAGTGTCCTGCAGGTTTGTGTGCCCCACTGGAGGAGGAAGAGGCACAGGGACAGGCTTGTCTTGCCACTTTCTGTCAATTCCCAGCATTTCCAGCATGCTGGCATTGGAGGCGGTGCTTCCAGCATGGCCTTTGGTCCTGCTCGGAGCAGCCTGCCCATCCAAGGCATTCCCCGCTCCCCTCTTTCTGCTCTTCCCATTTTGTGTCCTTTCTGTAAAAGTGATGAGTTTAAGCAATTAACCCTTCTCACAGAAAATAGGTAGGGGCTTTTTTCTCCCTTTTATCCAGGCAAGCTCCAAATCGGTGCAGTGCAAAAACAGAAACGCAGCTGCATAGCGCAGTAAGAGGCACTTGAGAACATGCCCAGAGTCTTGCGCCTTTCTTTTTTAATTTATTTGGTGGATTTGCACGCTCAAGGCACCTCTGGGAGGAGGAAGAGGCATGCAGAACTGATGGAGGCCTTCCAAAAAAGAAAAAAGAAAGATGCAGAAGGACTTGGTATCCGAAATATCAGAAATTAAGGCACATACCTCAGCAAATGGCCACAGACTGGAGTCCGTAAAATGAAGCGAAGACGACAGATTTATTGTCACACCTGGAAGGAGAAAAAGCCTTCTTGGAAGGCAGGCCAGGCAATAGTGGGCGCATTGCAGTGAAAATAATTCCATCTTTTTTTCTTTTTCTTTTTTTTTCTTTTTTTTTTCCCCCCCAGTGATAGAAATCCATCAAATAATCCCTGCATAGTGCATTTGTATGCCGGCCGCTCAGCAGCGCCATTAAAACAGCAATTCAAAAGTCAATATTATATTCAAATGTCAGAGGATTGAGATTTCGCTTATTGCCTTGCAAAAGGGCTCCAGCTGAGACTGTGCTGCCCTGTGGTCAAATACGCGGGAATAGTCAGAAATGGATAATTTCAGCCGGGGTTTCGTGGTGGGTTTTTTTGCTCTTGCATCTACATCCATCTACATCATAAATATTCATTATAGGCAGCCTTCATCCGGCCTCGGTGCAGGAGAGGTTTCCACCACATCTTACTGTGAGCGAGAGGAGGAAGATATCGGAGCAAAGCGCTCTGCTTTATGAAAATAGGGCCTGTTTATGAAGGCCTGCTTGTAAAATAAGGCCTATTTATGAAAATAAGGCCTGGACGGAGCCCTTCGGACAGCGGCGTTTTGTTGCCCAGAAAGGTACAAGCCGCAAGAACTCGTCTTGGGGAAAAGCCCCAGAAAGCTGCACTTCTGTTTAAGGAGCGAATTAGCACTTAACTCTCCCCTCTGTGACTTTCCTGTGCGTTAATGTCCCTTAACAACCCTGTGAGGGTGATTTCCAAGGTGGGGAGGGAAGGGGGGACGAAAGGAGCCCAGCGGGGCTTTATAGGGAAGATTGCCTGTAGATTAAGCAGCTCTGGCAGAGCGTGTAATTAATTTTTTAAGTACTTGGACTAGAGAATAAATAAGCGGTGAATCCGCGCGGCCCGTTACAGACGTTTCAGACCAGCGTTTTGGGTCGTTTAGGGCCAGGTTTCCTCACCGTGCGGCACGGGAACCAATGAGATGGCCGCTTCGAGAGTAGCCCCCCTTTGCAGTACTCTAGAACTGCAAAAAAATGATTCGAATGCCCCTCTGTGCCGCTCAGCTTACAGCACGCGCCGTGTTTCTTCTCCGTTGAGCTGTCCCACCCTTTCTCCGTCCCTCCTCTGCCCGAGAAATCCTGGGAACTTGCAAGGCAATGCGGGATTTAATCCCCTCAGCTCAGGCTGATGCCACTGGCCCGACGGCGAGCAGCAGTTTTTAAGGGTTTGTCCATGAGGTGCCTTTTTGGAGCCTCCTAAATTACTGCTGCTGAGACGGGTACGGGAAACGGCCGTTTTAATTAGGAAGCTGCGCTTGGAAATGGAAGGGCATTTCTGAGAGGTAATTTCCGTCGCGAGGGCTTTACCGACCGCTGGAATTTATTTGCCCTGCGGAGCTCGCAGTAAAATGGGTATTTATGGGTTAGCTTTTAATTAGGAATAATGGCTGGTGGAGTCGGAGCGACGAAGCACCTTGTCCTGCCTGGGCTGCAGTTATCCCAGTGACAGCCAGGAGCCATCCTGCCCCAAGGTTTGTCCCCAGGCCTCAACATCCCGCTCAGTGTTGGTCTTCAGCCCAATTCTTGCTTCAAAACACATTTCAATGTGCGAGGGAGAAGAGGCGGGGACAAGAGCCCGGTGTTTGTTGGAAAGAGATGAGAGCGTCGGGCTGATGCTCGAGGTGAATGCGCTCCTGCGCGCTCCTTCCAGCAGCAGGGCTCTGCCTTTTGGTAAAGGGCCTTGCTGGAATTCCTCCAGTATCCTCACTGTGCCAAAGGGTGCCCGGTTAGTAGGGATGCGTGGAGTGTGTATAGCTGAGTACACACACACACTATAAAAATCACAGTGATTAGTGTGATTTAGACGCCTTCGTGGGCAGTGCTGGAGTCCTAAACGCGAAGCTGCTCCTGCTCTTCCCTGTCTGAAAGAGCGGAGCTTCTGAAAAGCTCCGAGTTTGGGGGCCGAGCCAACCAGAGATGCTTTCTTTGCTGCTTTATAACCCCCGTTAACTCCTCAGCTTGTCAAGTGCGCGGCGGTTTATGAAATTTTAAAGCTAACAGTGTGCTGTGTGAGCATCACAGCGAGGCAGCAGACTTCGGAGCATGTCCCGAGATGAATAAACCATGGAGTCGCACAAAGCTGCAGTTAGGGAAGCCGGACCGGGATGCTGGGAATACTCCGCATGGGTTCATGTGGCCTTCAGAGCGAATCGGGGCTGGAAGTGGTCTGCCCGTGAACTGGAGATGAGCCAAGGGGGATAAAACGTCATCCCCAGAACAGGCTTCTTCCTAGGCATTGGACTGCTGTTATTTATTGATCGTAAGTGGATTACTGTTGGCAGAGAGAGGAGATTCCTTCTAGCTCTGCTTCCCAGGCCTCCTTTTGGGATGTTTTGGGTATTGCACCGACTTGCCACAGGTGGCACAAATGCCTGCATTTTGTCAGATTTTCAGTTTTCTCCCAGAAAATGTAAGAAATTTCCAAGGAGAAAAGAATTAGGTGCTCAAGACTAGTCAGCATGGATTCGCTAGGTGCTCAAGACTAGTCAGCATGGATTCGCGAAAGGGAAATCATGCTTGACTAATCTGATAACCTTCTATGATGGGATGACCGGCTGGATAGATAAGGGGAGAGCGGTGGATGTCATCTACCTTGACTTCACCAAGGCTTTTGACACCGTCCCTCACAACATCCTCCTGGACAAGCTCCGGAGGTGTGGGCTGGATGAGTGGTCGGTGAGGTGGATTGGGAATTGGCTAGATGGCAGAACTCAGAGGGTGGTGATCAGCGGTGCAGAGTCTAGTTGGAGGCCTGTGTTGAGCGGAGTCCGCAGGGGTCAGTCCTCGGTCCTGTCCTGTTCAATTTATTCATCAACGACCTGGATGAAGGCACGGAGTGCTCCCTCAGCAAGTTTGCAGATGATACGAAGCTGGGAGGAGTAGCGGATACTCCAGAGGGCTGCGCTGCAATCCAGAGGGATCTGGACAGACTAGACAACTGGGTAGTCAAAAACCTCATGAAATTCAACAAGGCCAAGTGCACGGTCCTGCACCTGGGGAGGAATAACCCCAGACACCAGTACAGGCTGGGGACCGACCTGCTGGAGAGTAGCTCTGCTGAGAAGGACCTGGACATCATGGAGGACAACAGGTTGACCATGAGGCAGCAGTGTGCCCTCGTGGCCAAGAAGGCCAATGGCATCCTGGGGTGCATTAAGAGGAGCGTCTCCAGCAGGTCGAGGGAGGTGATC
>VWPW01009166.1:134116-157150 GCA_013389825.1 Crypturellus undulatus | reverse complement strand
AAGCTGCTACCTCCATTTACTGCTGCCGTAGGATGTTACAGCTTTTCTCCTCACGGTTACTCCAAAATTCCACTGCCCCATCCTATAGCAAAAGCTGCTCCTGTCACTCTCNTTCATAACTTATACACGTTCAAAGCAGCTAGTCCAACACAAGCTGCTACCTCCATTTACTGCTGCCACAGGATGCTGCAGTTTTTCTCCTCACGGTTACTGCAAAATTCCACTGCTCCATCCTATAGCGAAGGCTGCCCCGTCACTCTCCATGAAGCGCTGTGGTGGCCAAGGACAGGTTTCTCCACCAGCAGAGACGGTGCAGGCAGGTTTCCGAGGGAGACGCGTTCAGTCCAAGGCCACCAAGAAAGGAATTGCAGGGATGACAGTGGCAAAGGGACAGAACGGTCCATAAAAAGGAGCAGACGGTCTGCAGAAAACGTCCGTCCAAGCCAGGAAGAGGTTTGACACGTTGAAAGTAAGAGTTCCTCCACTAGCGCAAACAAGGAAGTGCCCTGTTCTGCGCACAGGGTAAACCCCGGGGAAATCAATGCCTTAACTGCTCACGAAGGTAAATAAATACCTATCTACACAGGGTGCTGAGGTGTCACCGTGCCTCCCATTAGCCTCAGGTGCCTCTTTCTAGTGGCACAATCCGAACTGAGGCTTTTAATACCGGGTCGTGCACAGAGGCACGTGCACGGGAACGGCCAGGGCAGCTGCAGCTCGACAGGCCCTGGCTGAGCGCGAAGCTCAGGGCCGGCGGCAGCGAAGCCTCCGCGCTCCCTTCTGCACGGGACGAGGCTCTGGGGAAACCTCATGCGCCAAACGGAGCAGCAGGGAGGAAACACTTAGCGGCACGTGAAGCCGCTGGAAAGCAGAAATGCGTCTGTGCACGTTAAGAATAAATGCCAGGACCTGGCAGCGCTTCAAAGCTTCCTTTTTATTTTTCCCCCAAAAGTCCTGAGGAACGAGAGGACTGGGGCATCAACAACGGGTGGAAGGAAGCAACAAGGGCTGCCCTACGGCTGCAGTTTTAGTAGATGGATCTTTTCCAGAATCTCATCCATCTCCTGACCTCCGAGTGCGATGAAAATATGGAAAAGTGGTACCTATGTCCTGGGGAGAGGAAGAACGGGGTAGGCAGCGAGATACGGGTGACATGGACCGTCTCCAAACCAGACAGCAAGGAATAGAAGAAGCACCATCAGCCTTGGAAAAAGAATAAATGCTTCTCCTTGCGCTTCCGAGCGCGGTGCCAGCGGGACGGGCTGCGGAGCTCGCTGCTGTCACTGCTCCATCGCTCGGCTGCCTTTCAATCTCGGGAAGCCGCTGGTGTTGAAACATGCCTGGAGCCGGGAGCCAGACAAGCTAGAGCAGAAGGGGATATTTTGAGCGTTTTGTTCTGCAGCACAGCCCTGCATAAGCACCCACACCCTCCACCTTCCAGAATGCCCAAATTATTTACCCGGGAGGGCAGGTCTGGATAGAGTTAAGAAATATGCCTAGGGCTGGATGGAATTTTATCCCAAACTGAATTCACCCTAGTAGTCCCCCCATCTTTAGGATATGCCTGTTATCCTTTCAGTGGTACTGCTGCCAAAACTTGGACTGCTTATTGCATCCGTGGTCCCCAATTTCTCATTTTCAGTGCAAACCCGCAGGAAGGGGGCTGCACTTTAGCATCAAGTGATAAATTCTGGACTTACTGGTGAATGGCAGGCAGGTCTTAGCCTGGATCTTGCTCCTCACACTGTGCAGAGGGGCAGGATTTGGCGCTCTGCACTGGCTTGCAAGAAACTTTCTGATCCACTGCACTGAATCTACCGACCACATCTGACATCTGGATCATGAGACTGTTGGAATATTTAAAATACTTAGGGACCATTCATGGTGAGTTTGTCTGAGAAAGATTTGTTCCCAATTTGTTCATGTTAGAAGAGCAAGACTCTGAAAGATCTCAGTGGTAACGTAAATCATTCAAATACTATAAAATTTAATGGGATATTCGTTGTGGAAGCCAAAAATGAAGTGCCAAGAAAGGCAGTTGCTGCATGCTGTGCTACAGGAGTCCTCGAAACCTTTATCCATTTCAGGAGAGCCCTGCTAGTGTCAGCAGCTCTTTCCATTAATGCTGCGCTCTCTAATTAAACGCGGATTTAAAAAAGCAATCTGAGTCTTGCAACCTTCATGATGCAGCAGGGATTCTGCAAAGACCTCTTCCTTCCCTCTCATCAAACAAGTGCCTGTTTACAGATACAGCTCCGTCCCTTAATCCACCTTTCTGGGGAAAAAGAAAAAACAACTTCAAAGCTTCACACCCTGCTTGCCATGCCAGATTAATTCCAAGCATCAACGCCACAGAATAAACCCATCTTAGACAAGCAAAAGATATATTTTCTTCTTGCTCACCAGCTAGTACTTGACGGGTTCATAATCTACCCATAGAAATAGCCGGCCGAAATGCTGTCAGCCTCCAAGCAGAGCGTTGGACCCAGATGAAGATGTTCCTGCTTTCAACACGAGCAGTTTCTCGTTGAAACGCTGCCACTGAACACTCACTCGAGGACTATGGCTATGATCTGGCACGCACTCAAGGCATCTACTTACTTTGCCAAACCTGCATTCGATACCGTTGTTCTTCCCTCACTCACAATGTACCCAGGGCAGTGGCAGCCACTTACGTGGCCACACGACGTGTTGTTTGATGTGACTCAACCCTGAGCTGGCTGCTACCAACTCTCCTGCTATTAGTCTGTCCGTAAGAAAAAAAGCCAGATGTGTGATTGCTTTACTGCAGTTTCATGCTTGCAGGAGGAGTGCACAAAACTAAAGATCAAGAGCAATTTTATATGTAATCAGTAGAGTTTCTCCATCTTCTGCAGAGCAGATTATACTGTCAAAATGCATTTAAGGGCAATGCTGGAGCAGCATGGGGTGCAGCATGCTGTGGGGATGGAGGGCCATGTGGAATGGGAATGTGGCTGTGGGAAGATCAGCAGAGACCCTGGGAAACACCAAGCGGGAGCCCTGGCCACTCTGTCCCCAGGGAACCTTCTCTGCCATGTCCAAAGACTCCTCTCACCTGCAAAATCTGGGAAATCGGCAAATCAAAAGGTAGAAATGGTAAGTGTACAGTTATGTTTATCTGGCTATTTGGAAACTTTTCATCCCTGAGCCATGTCCAGCTCAGAGATGTATACGAGGCTGGGGTTGGATTTGTATTTTTGTGTTCTGATGCATCAATTTGTATCCAGGGAATGGAATGCATTCTCATAGCATCAAATGTGCAATCAAGCTCTGAAGTACAGCATCCTTAATTAGATTAATTCTTTACCATATAAAATACTGTTATGATAATGTAAACAAATACAGATATTTAGTACTAACTGACTGTCCCACCCTATTGATGGGTGAAATTTGGCTTAAATAAGATCATATTTAGGGGATTCGAATGACTGCTGGGCTTTCATGCATAGCCACAAATTCTATATCACAACTATAACTTTTTCTGTTTAAAAATGCTTAGATACTAGGTGAGCTTCAATTTTGCTATTCCACAGCATTTGGTTTTGTCATAAGCCACCCCATTCATACACAGCAAATAATAACGTGCAGTTTATGAGACTAATAAGTCAGTTCAATACAGTCCAAAGGGATCCATACCTAAGAAACTCCAAAAACCCTTAAACCAAATGTGCAAATTCACACTAACTGGTTCACAGGGAACATAAAAAGCACGTTTGGATGAACAGCTCGACCTGTCTTGCTACAGAAGAATTCCTTGGGTTGAATTCCCATACTTTCATAAGCATTCGTGTTTGCTTACAGAAGTCAGGAGGATCAACTGTCTGTAGATTATGATCTTGAATGCAGAAGATTTCTATTTGTAGTTAAATTGCGTTTACCACCCATCTTGTTTTCTTTAGAACTTTATGAATATGATTTATTTAGATCATCTTCATGCCTAGGAATTCTGTTGCTGTGTTTCGCGGTGGCAGGCACTGAGCAACACACGATTTATTCAACTGTTTGACACCAGTAATGCTCAAAGTGGAAATGCCTAACTCCATATTTCTCCTCCTACTAGAAACTGAACAGCCAATTCCACTTTATGATGAATTATAAACTTTGCAAGGAATACAGTTGGCACTGCTCTACACGGCTGCGCTTTGCCTATACGGCAAATCATTGGTATTTCAGCCCCAAATCCCCTTTTTGCTTTCCCTTTGCTTTTGCAAAAATGCATTTTTTCCTACTCTAGAGCTCTTGAAAAAGAGGGGTATGTCCAGAACAACGGCGCTTGTTTGTCCATAGCAGCTTGGTGTGACTAGCAAAGCCCTTGCTCCAGATTTACTTCATTTGCTGTTCCTACTTCATGATGTGGTTTTGGCACCAGACAGTAGAAAAGCCAACTCCAAAAAATCAAAGTTACAGCAAACTAACTTGCCGAAGGCAATCTTGGATGAACTGACCTTTCAAAACAAAAAGGGGCAAAAAAATATTTAACCCAAAGCATAAACAAAATAGCAGCCCGGGGGAGAGCGAAGTTTAAAGAAGAAAAACATGGAAGTGACGCAGATTTGTAGAATTAGCAGCTCTTTCCTTGAGCATTTTCAAGGTTCAAGAATAAATTGACTTTCAGGAAAACTGCTAATTGCAGCACAAGAAAGTTNTTTGGCACCAGACAGTAGAAAAGCCAACTCCAAAAAATCAAAGTTACAGCAAACTAACTTGCCGAAGGCAATCTTGGATGAACTGACCTTTCAAAACAAAAAGGGGCAAAAAAATATTTAACCCAAAGCATAAACAAAATAGCAGCCCGGGGGAGAGCGAAGTTTAAAGAAGAAACACATGGAAGTGACGCAGATTTGTAGAATTAGCAGCATTTCAAGGTTCAAGAATAAATTTAGTTTCAGGAAAACTGCTAATTGCAGCATAAGAAAGTTGGAGACACCAATATTATTCACTGGAGAAGCAAAAGCAGGCAGGAGACCCGGCCTCAAGAAGTCTCAGGCTGCAATCCACCCTGCTCCTGAATACATCTTGCAATGGACACGTCTGCTTTACCCTTGCATTTGTTTTCTGGTCTGCAAAACTGGAACGGGGACACCTGATGACGAGCATTTCGGGAAAGTTCTTGTAATGAAAAGCTAATTATTCTTCTTGGAAATGCATTCTGAAAGCTTTTGTCAACGACATCACGTTTTTGTACAGCAGGACTTTGATAGAAGACAATCAGAAAGTCCATCTAATCATCTCGCTAATTCCGTAAGCTTGTCAGCAAATAAATTCCGAGATAAACGCTATGTGCACACATGCCCCTTCGCTCTGCCGATGAAGCCACCACGCTGCAAACTAGCAACAAGGCTCTAAAAGCAGATTTTCTGCAAGGCTCCAAGCATCTTTCTTGCTCGCTACTTGGTTATTTAATTTGCTGGTTAGTCACACAATGTATCTCTGCAAGACGCAGTCGGTGCATGCAGAGATCTGCAGGGACTATGTTCTCCCACATGGACCACACGCGGCAACTCCTCAATGCAGGTGATCAAGGAATCTAATAAAAACCTGCACCTGGACAGCCCAAATAAGTAGAATTCTCTTTGCTACCTCAACACAAAGGAAAAAACCCACCCGATGATAACTGCAGGCACCAAATAAGTCATAGAATCGCTTAATATAGCCCTCACAAACGAGTATATCCTCTCCCAAAGAGTCATCTTCACAACGTGACACCATTACCAGAGTGATAGAGTGAAACTCGGGGCGAGTGAAAGGGATCAAACGGGAACGGAAGGAAGGCGGAAAACGGTCCTGCATTTCAAGAACGTGGAATCTGCCTGGGGTGAGCAGGCGGAGGGGGAAACGGGGCTCCGCTGCAGCCCCCGGAGCAGCAGACGGGCTGATGGGGAGGGCGACTGAGCCCCACGGCGGTACCTGGGGCCTCCGAGCCGTGCGGGATGCAGCCCCGGTGACAGCGCACACGTGGCCGGGGAACGGCCGCTGCACCGAGCCGCACGCTGCAGCACGGAGCCCGCAGCGCCGGCCGCTGCCGCCTGATAACGTTTTCCTAATCTTGGTCCCTGCACGGGCGCCCAGCCCAGCCCTGGCGCCGCTTTAGCCTCCCCAACGCGCCGCGGCCACGAGAACCCTCGTGCCTGGGCGAAACGCAGCCCGTGCTGAATCACTCAGCGCATAACCAGGGGTTTGGTTGCTTTTTGCTGCATTTTATCCTTCGCGCAGCCCTGCATCCCCCGCGGTGATGCTCAGCGGGCCCCGCGGGCTACTCACGGACGCAGAGGCAGGCCACGAGCTTGGCGGCCTCGTCGGGCACCGGGCAGGTGGGGAAGATGGGCTTGAGCAGGTAGGTGGCGAAGACGAGGGCCACGATGTACTGCGAGGACGGGCGGATGATGAGCAGCTCGATCCAGAGCTTGAGGAAGGCGGGCAGCGAGCCGTACACCTCGAGCATGTAGGCGTAGTCGCCGCCGGACTTGGTGATGGTGGTGCCCAGCTCGGCGTAGCACAGCGCGCCCACGATGGAGAAGGCCCCGCACACGGCCCACACGACGAGCGAGAGCCCCGGCGAGCCGGCCTCGCGCAGCACGCCCGTGGGCGTCACGAAGATGCCCGAGCCGATGATGGTGCCCACGATGATGGCCACGCCGTTGAGCAGCGTGATGGAGCGCTGCAGGGCCACCCCTTCGCTGTCATCCGCGCCTGAGGCGGCGGCGGCGGCTACGGAGCCCGCTGAGGGCGAGCGCGCGCAGCCGTTCTCGTGCGCCGCCGCGCCGCCCGCCGCCGCCTCCAGCATCTTCTCCGCCGCCTGCCTGTCGTCCTCGAGCGCCAGCGAGGAGGCCGAGGAGGCGGCCGAGCCGCGCTTCTTCACCGCGCTGCCCGACATGGTGGCGGCCGCCGCGCTCCGCAGCCTCCACCATGCGGCCGCCCCTTTTGTTCCGCAGGCGCCGCCCGCCGGGGGCGGCCCGGCCTCCTTTCCGGGAGGAGGAGGAGGCGGAGGAAGGCCGGGGGGGGGGGGCTGCACAGCGCACCCGGCTCCTCCCGGGAGAAATCCGAGGAAAACGGGGGGATAACCCCCCCGGTTGGCCGCTGGCAGGCTGCGGAGCCGGGGGTTGCTTCCCAGCCGCTCATCCCCCTTTCTGCGTGTTCCCACGCGGGAAAATAAGGCAGGGTGAATGGAGACCCCCACTCCCAATTCCATAACCCCCTTCCCTTCCTCCCCCCTTCCCAGACCGCATCCTATGCGCCTGCATGCGGCACACAGCGCCCGGAGCCGCTCGCTGCTCCTGATGCTGCTACGAGATGCCGGATCCAGTCCGGGAGCACCGGCTGCAGAAGGAGCAGGTTCCAAAGCACCGCCGCAAGGAACACGCGGGATCGCCCCTGTGCGGGCTGCTTCCCAAGCATTCCCGATTTAACACGTGTGGCTGGGAGGCGCGAGAGGAGCCGTCTCGTGCGCGTGTCCGCGGTGACCGGCGCTGCCACCGAGCGCAGGGATCGGTACCTTGCAGCACCTCGCCAAGCAGCACGCGAGAAGCTGTGGCCTGGTCCGAAACCCAGGGCCAGCATCCTCCATGGACCGCGCTCCTCCTCCTTGGAAGTTTCAGACACGCTTCACTGTGGGCACCGGGACCAGAGGTTTTCTGCAAAAAACAACTCTCAGAAGCGTGAGATCTGCAGCGTGGGGAAAGACGTAGCCCTTGAGCAGCATTTCCAGGCCGCTTGCCCAGATTTTGGCATCCCAACCTTTGCACAGGGACAGGCCGGCGCTCTGGGCGCCCCAGCAGCTCCATGAAGCCGCTATCCGAACGTGACACCTAGTGGCCAACTCGTCCCCAAAGAGCAATCACCATCTCCAGATTTATCCAGGCATCCACATTTAGAAAGAAAAGGCAAAAATGACCTTTGCACAAAACAATATGCTGCAGTCTGCTCGGATGGCCACAGTCTGCAACCGTTCGTGCAATAGAAAGTGCCTCCAATTTGCAGAGTATAAAATTTACAGGAAAATACTTGGTGGAAAATATCACCTGATGTTCATGAACTGGGTCTTGATTCTGTTTAGACTTAAAACCGATCTGCTGCCTGTCAAGTGCACATATTTCTAGTCTACCTACAGCTAGTCAAGTTGTACAAGCACCGGGGAAAAAAAAAAGCTTAACATTTTCATTCCTTAATGTTGCTTTGTGCATATTCTGCATTTCCCTGCATGCTGGAAGCCATCTTGAGGCAAACACCTACCATCAGCAATGTGAAAATCCCTTTTTTCCAGCCCAACATTGTGATTTAATTATTTTTCAAAGATTTACCGATATTTTACTTGTTATTTCACCTCTGCAATTCAAACCTCCCTGGTGCTTACAGTGTTCCCAGGGTTGTCCCAGCAGGTTTACATCTCTGTATACTGCTACCTCCGGATCCAACGTGCAGGACTGGAATGAAAATACAGACACCAGGTATTTGGGGATTAATGCTCAAACTTAGTTCCATAGTGAACGGTCACTTAGCAATAAATTTGATTCACTAGGGCTAATACTGTACGTTCCTACCCTAATGCAAACAATTTAACTGCTTAATGGCATTTATTCCTGATTTTATACCCAAACACAGAAATGTCCATCGACTTCTACATGCATGGGACCAAATTGCCCTCTTCTCCTTGCATAAAGTTCTGCCGAAAGGAAATTTCCTAATAGACTGGTACCAAGAATGGCCACATTTTAGCCTCAAACTTGACACCGTTTTCGTTTGAGAAATCCCCAGCTCAAGAATCAGCTGAGTAAGAGCCCAAGTGCCACTGAACAGCCACATCTGAAGTTAACTGCACGTTTGACACTCTTGCAAATTAATCCGAGTCAATTCTGCAACTGCTTCTCCACTGGTGTTGCTGAGACATTACCTACCTCGCAGTCCTGGTGGCAGGGTGTCTCCGGACGCTGCTTTCTATCTTCAAAGCACTTTCCAAATGCTAAGGGTTATTATCAGTCCTGGCCACGAACATTAGCTCTCGTCAGGGCCCCAAGTTATTCCGCAGAATCTTTGAAGCCGATTTGATTATCCAATCAGTTCTCCATATGCTAATACTCAGGCACTTGAAGTTTGTCACATCAAAAAGAAAGACAGAAGGAATTACTTGTCAGAAAGACGAATAATTAGCAATATCAGAAGTAAATTGGCCATTTGTTAGAAGTAATGTTCTTAACCATCTAGCAGGAGAGCTCCCTCATCAAAATAAGACAGCCGACTGGGACCAAATAAGCTGGTTTAGCAAACACCTTAGCTATATTAATGCAAGAATTTATAAGCTTTTCCCTTGGGAAAAGTGGCAGTGGCTTCTGGAACCCTTATATAGTAAAGGTGTCCTCAGTCTGTGCTTTCTTTATGATTAATTGGCTTGTCTACCACAAATGGTACTAAATAGTACAGTTTGGAAGACCTTATACACAAGTATTGTGTGCGACTATTTTCATGGGAGGATTCCCTAACCAGGGATATAATCTTCTACTTTTACATTAAAAGATGAAAAGAAACCTTGAACAAATTCACCGTAAATGGACGATATCTGGGCCTCAAGTATGGCTATCAGTGAGGCAGAGTAGCAGAATTTATTTCACCTGTAGCCAGTGTTTATTGGTAAATGATTTTTTTTATTTTATTCAAAGAACTGTAAGGCTAATTGATAGGATTCTTGCTGCCATAAGAACAATAAGGGCGCTGCAGAACCACTAAACACAAAGCTCAACTGTAAGCTACACCACGCATTTGCTCATCTGAGAGCTTCTTTAGGTTGAATTTAAGGATAAGGATAAAATAAAGTTATTTAGCAAAGATGCACAAAATCCGCAGCCCTATTTGAGCCAGCATATTGCATGTAGCCAAACAAACATAACGAGTAATTGCATGTCCTGCCATCAGCAGGGCCGTAACACAGCGCTCTTTGTTCGCCTGCTCCAATTCCAACACAGTTCAGCAGAGTCTTTCATAGCTTTTCAGCATCTCACAATGTTTGACATGCGATTACAATCTACTCCGAATGAACTGGTTCATTTGGAGGGAGGAACTGTATTATTTTCTCAACAGAGATGCTGCTTCTTTACTTGGAGAGCTTGGTTACACAATGAGATGCAGACACAGGTTTCTCTGTGTTTCTTTATTGCGTTTCTGCACACTAATTTAACATTTTAAACACAGAGCAGCTAAAAGTTTACATCAAGTAACAACTCAGAAAAAAAGCTCCATTTCCTAGAGGAACAAAAAGACATTCCCCATTATATATGCTGGCCAAAAAGACGATTATTTCTGTAATTTATGATTAGCAAAATAACATACATTAAAATACGCAATGTAATAACTGCCAAGAAAACTAGACACACAATGAAATATAACAAAGATATGTCAAGTTAAAGTTCTCAAAGCATTAAAGTTTGAAGGCAAATACCAGTGACTATGAAGTTGAGCAGAATTAGGGACTTTTCTTTCCTAGCAAGCCATGTAGAACTCCAGTACTGCAATATCCAGTAGATTTCTGAGAGCAAAACAACCTCAATTTCTATAGCTTTCCAAGCCCAAATGATACGCTCCTGAATGATTTAAGGTAAAAATACCTGTGCAATCCATGTACAACTGCACACAGAAAAAGACAGGTCAGCTATACGTGGTGAATACCTGGATTGCACTGGTTGGAATGATCTGGAATGCAAGAATATGGACCAAAAATTCATCACCAAACCATTCTAACTGTAAAGACACTCAGAAATTCTCTTGGAAATTTCTGTTCCAAGCTGGACCAACATGGATGCAGCTCTACCCTCCAAAACTTTCTCATGTAATTTTGGCTTTCTCTGCTCGGATTGAATCCTACGACCATCTTCAAGTCCTGGTACTGGCTGCTGCAGAAATGCTTCCCAGTAGAGTATTAAGCAAAAAAAAAAAAGTGATTAAAATGCAAGTGCAAATAGAGCTGTGTGCCTGGACCCTCCTGTACCATCTAAAAGAAGAGCCCTGTGCAGACCTCGGCAAATTGGACTTAACTCAGTTGTGCAAAATCATTACAAATATTAACTAAAGTCCAACAATCAAATACTCATTTTCCCCCCAATCATGAGAAAGACTGAAAAATAAGATGTAGGAATGATGCCCTATTTTATACACATGCCTATGCGTGCAGAATTATTCTCCTTAAAGTCAACTTTTGTTGTAATGGTAATATAAAAATAAACCTTCTACTCATTGCCAGGCTGCTAATTTCAACATATGACAAACTACCTGAACCAGAGATGCTCAAACACTAATAGGTAAACGGGACAGCGTCTCAGGTAGGAGCAAAATAACTGCAACTGAAAAGCCCTGTAAAGCTTATTTTCTTAGCACAGTAGCATTAAGAGTTTAGGGATGACCCTGTTTTGAGATATTTGAAGTTAATTGCTGAAAAGTTACTAATTTTATGTGTCTGTATATTAGTTTGATTATATATATACACATACAGAAAAAATGTAGCTTAACTGTACGCCTGGATAATACGTCTCTCTAGTAAAACTTCTACAGTCCTCCAGTAAAACTTCAGTGACAGTACTTGAACAAAGTAATTGAATCTATATGAGAATTTTACAGTTTAATTAGATTACTGGAGATAAAATATCGCACCTCATTGTGACTGCTTCATGGTAGTGAGCATGCTGAGACTCACGCAATTAGGGGAAAAAAGTATTTGGGAGAACAAATCTAATCAATGGGAATTCAGCTGGATACATTATGAAATATCTGAAGATTAAACACTTACACTGCAGTAGCTTCCGAAGAACTGAATGTATATTTTGCATTTGCAAATGAGAGCACAAAATGTTATGAAAATTACTAAGAAGTCAACTAAAATACTCTGCGCTGTAGTATGAAGTTTATTTAAAGATGCCTTTTACTTATCATGGGGAGCATTCGACCTTAAGCTAATAAACACAAGAAGAAAAAAGTGCCTTGCATGAGGAGATTCTATACTCATTTAGAGATGCTGGCTTGCAGTTTTAAGCACGTTAAAAGTTCACGTGTATTTATAGCTGGTAATTCAAACTGAGCCAAATTCAGCCCCAGGTCGTTTCCTCTTTACTCCAAATGGTTTCGCTCCACTAATAAAGCAAACAGATGGCTCCTCACTGATATCTTCTCCTCCGTAGCCACCTGAAGACTTATAATGCTGTAATTTCAGGTATTTTGGTTGATGCAGGCTACCTATAGCTAGCTTAGAGCTGCTGAGATACATGTGCTTTTAAATGCAAAGGTGACATTAAGGTGACTTTCCATCACGGAGTTTCCTATCTGCTAATAAGGAGTAGGAAAAAGCAATCCCAAAGGTGTGCAAGATCCCTGCCAAGCACGCGGCGCTGCATTGCTGCTCTCTTTACACATTGCTGCTCTTTTTCTCAGAAAAGCGTTTGCAAGAACAGGACTGAAAAGAAACTTAACAGTGACTCCAGGTCAAGCTTGAGCAGGAAGTATGGAATGCTTTTCCTATGTCCAGATCTGTAAAGGGCCCTTCCAGAATGATTTTGGAATCAGTTAATAACTGATGTCGTCCTGCAGACCGGCGCTACGATGAGGCCCTTCGTGACACCCTGCAGGCCCAGGAAGGTTTAGTTACACCCTCAGTGACAACTCTGTGATCCAGGGATTTTGGACACTGGTGGGAAGAGCGAGGGAAAGACGGTGAATATCCGGTTGGTGATGCCAGGGGGATACATGGCCCAGTTCAACTAAGCAGCAGGGACTTGTGAGAATGAAATAATCTGAAAATACAGACTGCAGTGCCAAGCAAACTGCCCAGTAAAGCAGAACAGGGAGAGACGAAACATGATCTTATATTTACTATTTAGTGGATCCCTCTAAGATAAGCGGGCACATTTCCAGTGGGCACGGCAGAAAGGCAAAAGGCACAACTGCTGCAGCATAGCAAGGGCCTGAGGTAGAGTTACCGAGGAAGCAGAGGCAGAAACGGGGCACTCCAAGCAGCTAAACGAGAACAGCACAGCCTTGAGACAGTCAGGGTCACACTAAAATGTCATAAAGTGCCTTTAAACTAAACACTTGAACTTAAAAAAACAAAAACAAAAAAAGCAGTAGCAATCCCACATTGCTGAATTTAGCATCGACAAGCTGGTGTCCTGGCATCTGCTGTGCTGAATGACACCAGCAACTGGTGACTTCGCCTACTGGCAGAAGCATCTCAATTAACACCTGTCCCTCTCAAAAGATACTTAAATACAATCAGTCAAGATCATGTCATCATTACACGGACAGATCTATTCCTCATCAGAAAATCCAATCTCATATCTTGTACGTTAACTTAATGCACAGTCACACTGTTAAATACAATAAAGTACATAAAGT
Organism: Crypturellus undulatus; assembly: GCA_013389825.1. Lineage (NCBI taxonomy): Eukaryota > Metazoa > Chordata > Aves > Tinamiformes > Tinamidae > Crypturellus > Crypturellus undulatus. The sequence goes on along the minus strand of VWPW01009166.1, from coordinate 143,764 downwards.
CAGTGAGAAATATGCTCTAGGGAAGGGCATGGCTAGTAGTATGCTTCAGAGGTAGATAAAGCTTATGCCAACTGGACCATAACTCTAAAATAAAGCTCTACAACTGGCAACTTAAAGGCTAATTTTGTCTGGTCCCCAGATAAGATCCCACCACATTTAACTTCATTTCCATAAGGGGCTGTAATAGAGTTTGTTCTCTAGCTGCCATTAAGCTGGGTAACGCTCTTCTAAGAAAAGTACAGCTTTAGGCAAAATGTTGAAAAAGATAGATACAGTGGGGCTCTAGAAGTTGCCGAAAGATCTTTCAAGTACCCAAATGCTGCGTTTTGTCACGCTCCTAGCACTGGATTAGTTTTTGGAAGTCCACTGTTCCTGCTCCCCATCAGTGGGGTCAGCTAATTTTGTTTTGCTCTGATGTGTTCCATCTCCTGGGATCGAATGGTCAATTTTGTCAAATTTGTTGCTATTGCACAGTCTTGACATACTGGACTCTCCTCTCCTGGTATGTTATTAAATTTGGCAGCTTCTACTTTTCTCTGTTAAAAGTTTCTAAATTTGTTATTTGGTTTTGGGAAACGTCTTCTGGCTTGTACTACAGACAGAGCGGACATCCTGTAGCTCGATCCATTCCAAATAGTGATCACGCAGCAAACACGATGAAAAAGATCTAGATACCATAAATGAGACCTTTCGTTCTCCTCTTGTCATCCTAAATACCAAGTTTGGGGTGCTTCTTCTTCTAAAGAAAGAAAGGGAGAAGATAAAGACTTCTTTTGTCCCCTAAATAATGAGATGATAGCTCTCCTCCCAAACCAGTTCAGCAGTGCACCCGAATAGACTCTTGGCTTCTTCATATGTCCTGCTTGTTTTCAGTCAGGATTATTAATTCATTCAAGTCACTGAGAGAATGTTTGAAAAGAAACACAACAATTCATACAGAAGACAGGGAATAAGATCTCCTCTCCTTTTTCCTTCAACTTTCAAAATAATTCCTGGCACATACTAACAGGTATTGAAGCGAGCAAAGTTGTTGGGAGTTAATATGCACTCCTTCTCGATGGCACTTAGTAGAACTGAAAATGGCTGGCTGTGAAATTGTGTGGCATATACATACTGCAAAAAAAAAAAAAAAGATAAAAAATAATGGTAAAATAATGTCAGTTATTTTCCAGGTACTGCAATCTGGACTGACATTTCGTGGGCCATCTATGGCCCCATCTGCTGAGCATAGTCCTTGGACTGTGCTTCAATATTCAAGAGATGGGTGTTTTGGAAAGATGAGCGGACGGTTCGATTCATTAGCGGCTGAAGAGGGCGAAAGTTGTCTACCATTCTCTTTTCTTCTTCACCATCCGAAGTAAAGAGCAGCATCCGAAATGCCTCCAGCTGCGAATGAGAAATGGCCAATCAGATACACTAGTACGTTTATATTCTTGAGAAACCTTAGCATAAATTTCTGGCAGTTCTTCACTGTCTGATAGAGATTACGCCCATCCATATCAAGGCAGAAGATGAGCTGCCAATCATCTGCCATCTTTAGGCAGATTCTCTCTTGAATGTGTCAGTTCTGAGAAAGAACCGATTCCCAAACACTGTAACCTATGCCTTCTTTAAATAAAGCTCTCTGAACTTCTTAGCTTACATCCTTCCTGGAACTCAGCTGGCATATGCTGGTACCCAGAAAAGAGGAATCTCAACAAGCAACAATCTAAGTAGTTGTGCAGTTATTTCTTTTACAGCATTATAACAGAGGATTTAAAAAAGTGCAGCAGAGCAGATTGTTAACATCCACAAGGTCATTAGAATATTATGTAAACTATAATCCTTTCTATGCCATAAGAGAATGTGGGAGTGAAGAAGAGCCGAGAGAAACAGATGAGAAAACGTTCAATCTGAAAAGAAAAATTAGTACACATTGAGCTCTCTTCCTTGTTCTCCTGCTCTTTTCTATTCTTCCAGTCCTGTTCCTTCATGTAACCCAAAACGTTAAGATCAGGAACATGCCTGTTGTTCAGGGTAAATGTTAGTTTGGAGCCTTGCTACAGATGGACGCTAGTGAAGCATCTCTTATGTTTATCTTTAATTTCCTTTTCCAGAAGTAGGCAGTCAAACAGGCATGGTGGAAAATAAAATGTTTGCACGAAACTAACCTGATTTTCATCAACCTCTATTGGTTTCTTCTTAATAATCCAGGTGACAGATTCTGTAAGTGGGGGAGTAGTCAAGGAGCCCGCGTAGGTCCAATAGTCAGGGCAGGAAGGTATCAAACATGAAGGGTCAAAGACATCAAACTCAATGATTGTGTCCTAAAGTAAAAAAGAAAAAGGAAAAGCAAAGAGTTTTTTTTTTTCAAATTGTAATTTGAGGAAGACAATCACAGAAGATTTAAAAAATGATTTTAATAATAAGATTAGATACTGCACATGCTATGTGTGCAAATGCAAATTTAAATGTTGTGAACACTAACAATAAGCTACATAAAAATAACTTAAAACACCACAAAGTTGTTATAAAATTGTTAAACTGTGATTAAAACACCAGAGACAGACAGTGAATAGATTAAATATTCCATTGTCCCCACAAGTAATTAGGAATAGAATGAAGAAAACTGTGCAGAGGAATAAGAGACTTTGTTGGTGTGAGAGCTAGAAGCAAACCAGAAAAAAATGCTGAACAGTAGAACAAGTTCAGGTATTTCTGCCTGTGTACTCCAGAGATCTCAAATGATAGTACTTTTATTTTCAACCAAATGATTTTAGGCAGCAGGGAGAGGGAAGACAACAAAAAATTTTATTCAGGTTGCATCAAGTATTCATGTCTCCAGTACTCCAGTCAGCATGTAAAAGCTTTGGATCCCTTGATTTCCTACACAAACATTATTTGGCATTTTTCTGGAATTTTTTACTACATTGCCATGAATATTTGTTTGGATAAAAGTAATTCTCACTGTGATAAAGGCACAGCGACTTCAAATGGACACACCAGCCAGCAAACTTCTGGAGGTGACTGTAGGTGACTTTTCAAAGCAGGAGCACCTGAAGAGCATGAGCTGCTGCTGAGGTCACTTTTGACAGAGGTGCAGTGCTCCCTCTCCTGGCAGAAGGTAGAAAACTCATAGAAAATACAACTGTAAAGAAATAGTTGCATTTCCTTTAGTTGCATACTGCAACTATACTATTATAGCTGCAACTATAAACTAACAATTCTCCCTACATGTCAGCAAGGCCCCCAGGCTATGATTTCCAATGGTAGCTAAAAAAAAATGTGCATTAGTGTTTTGCTATCCTAAAAGTCTTGGCTAGGTTAAATGTCTGTGCTAGCTAGGCTGAGTGATAACCAATGGGACATTTAAAAATAATTACCTTGTGTTTAACTGCTGGCAAGGCATCTACCAACGTCTGCAGTCCTTCATGATGTTTTCCTAGCTACAGGACACAGAGAAGAGATGTTAAATATCCAGCTTAACCAGTGCTTTTGACATGAAAAAAAAAAACCTATATGTATTTTAATCTATACCTCTGTTACATTAAAAAGCATCATTACAGCTTTCCTATAAAGTGAAATTACCTTTAAAAATACTCCAATGACAGCCAAGCCGTTACCTTCCATTACAGCTTCTTCAAAAGTTGGGTACACAACAGCATTCCAGTGTACTAAATGCAGCTGAAATATAAATGAAAGAGAATTAACACACGCACAGTGGTGAGCAATGATATCAAGAAACTTGATCTATTTGCATCTTGTCTACATCTGGTCCTTGGTGATTTGAGAGATCTGAGCTATCTCAGAAATCAAAGGCTACAAAAACGAAGACAAAAATGTTATTGGTCCTTCCCCCTACCCCTCTTTTTAAAGCCATAGTCCAAGGACACACAAATGAAAGGGATTTTGTTTGTGGGAAACAGCCTGCAGCAATGCCAGTTAAAGGCACAAAAACAGTTTAGTGTAATTGGACTGGAGGAAAATTTCCATCTGTCATAACAGACAGAAGTCTCTGCCATGGAGAGCATAACCCAAGCTTCCTTGGTGCTGTTACGTGTATAACGCAAACACTCTCGTAGGTCTCGTGCACTAAACAGAAAACAGCATTTGCTGATCAGCACCACATCAGCTAAGATCTGGGAGCTCCTTAAGCCAGGGAAAATAACAGCCTGTCCGAACCCTCTCACCCTTCCCCCTGTAAAGCTGCAGTTGTGCCATTCCACCCGGACAGAGCTGGAATATCAATGATTCCTGCTGCCCGCCTCAGGCTAACCCAGCAGCTCCCACCGTGACAATCCAGGGAGAGAAAACTAAGGAATTTTTCAGTTGTGTGGCCAACTGAAGACTGAATTCTCAGTCCAGAAAATACAGTGGATATGAACTTACTAATAAAAAAGGTAGCTGTGACACTTAGCAGGTCTATTTCTTTGTAAGCTGCAGATCTCAAGTCAAACAAATTTTAAGTTTCCTAACAAATATTATTGTTACGGACAGCCTGAAACACAGTGTCCAGCCCATGCGAATATCTGAGTTCTTCAGCATTTTTCTTCTTACCTCTGCTGGGTAAACTTTGCTGTCAACTGTGTGCTCAGAACCCCACTCGTTTATGGCTCCCCAGTGGAAGTGAAACTGCTTTAGCCTGTACTGGTTTTCCAAGGGACCTCCCATGATTGCTAAAAAAAAGAACAAAACGAGATGCACGTTAATTAACATGGTTTTGAACTGTGCAGAACAGTAACACAGTAAGATACCCACATTAAATGAGCTTGTCCAAGAAAACCAGCTGGAGCAACTGCCCTAGTGCAACCGTCCCTTACCCCTCACACAATTTTATAACTCCTCTTGTTATGAAAAAAATGTTCAGGGAAACACACACTATTTTCCTTGAAGTCCAACTTCACTAGACCAAACTGGAGGCAATGCTTAGTCTTTCTATCCGTTCTCCCTAAAGGAAATAAAACCTTTTCCATTTCACACGGAGTTTGGCAGAATCACGGGGATAACAACGTTCTCCTAGAACAGGGATTCAAGAACTATAGACTTAGACTATACAACCAGTGCTAAAAGATCTCCTGAATACCTAGAAATATGTTAATATTGTACCTATTGTAAAACATTTCAGCTACAAACCGCATCAGAGCTAAAATTCAGTCTGCTCATAAGCAAAATCCCAGGCTTCTGGAACCTTTAATGCACTCTTTATCCACAGACATGGTAAATACTAAGGTTTTGCTCCCCTGTTTTCAAAAGGCCTCTCACCATTTTGTAAACAGTGTGAATGGCACCAGGCACCCTGCACACCCGGTTTTCTGGGAACTGCTGGTTTTCACTCATTTTGCCCCAACTGACCCAGGCACAAAGGATGGCACGAAGTCTTCTCACTCATCTCTCCATCACAGCATCTGCTCAACCACAGATTGCAATGACTTTAAAGGGCTAAAAAATAGGTGGCCGGTGAGACAGATTGGCTGATTCCACTAAACTTTATCTCATGCTTAAATTCTACAGCAAACCGTTTCACAGAGTGTATAATCCCAACACTACTTTCAAAAGGAAGTTAATCACTCTAATGCTAAGGAGAAAACAATGAGAGGCATTAGAACCGTTTTTTTTTTCTGGAATGCCAGCGGATTTTAAATTCTATGTATGTTCCAGCAGGCCTGCTTCTGAGGAAAGAGCAAGATAAAAGCAGCTATGCAGATTGGCATTTAATTAGTTTCAACCACTGCTGCCCGGCTCTTGGCACAAATGCAAAACTCACTGTCAGTCATTAAATTCTGATAGACAAAGATAATTTGGGGGGGAATGAGATGAAGATACAGACCACACTGCCAAGTCTTAGAAAGACAGAATTAAGGCTTCTGTGCTCTTAATATTGTCCATTCCTGATTGTGGGAAAATGCAGACTGCCCAAGTGACTAGATGCAGGTGAAAATCACATTCACTTGAACATTTGCTCATGAGTAGTTAAGCACAGGCACACACACGTACAAAATCAGCTTTTATAGTGGACACTAGAAAAAGAAAGGAAATAAACAGAGGTTTACAACTCCTTTCCAGGCATTTTTGCATTTTGCCGCCTCTCAGCTCTGCAAGTGTTGGCAATTTCAGAGCAAAAGGGAAGTTGAAAGAGACTCGAATGAGGAATGAGGGAATCATATCAGTTCTTTCCTCCAGCCCTAGCTGCATTTTGGGCTCATTTCCTTGAGGAAGATGGCATTCATGCACACAGACAGGACCACGCACTTTACATACCTGCCCCACTCCCTCTTCCTTCGTCATCCTCCTGCTCTGTTCATAAACAAACACCTCAAGGGAGCACTACCTTCATCTTTTGTCCAAGTCTTGTTCTGCCTCATCTTGGGAGCTCTACATGCTATCATGGACACATGCTTCAGTTTGTCTTTTACATCTTCTCTTCCAATTCTTTTTGCCTCTCTTTGTTTGTTTATTCATCAACTTTTCTTCTCTGGATTTCTAATATGGTTAGAAAGCAGCTGGTAGAAAGAAAAAACAGAAATAGCAACAGTAGAGAGAAAAGTAGAGAAAGGAGGCACGCGCTTGGAAAGCTGGCACTTTATACAGCAACACCCCACGATTTGCTGCTTCTCTGTCATTTCGGGAGTTCAGTCACTGATCGTTTAATACCATCCTCCACTAGCTGTCATCACTACCCTGCTTTTCGTCTTTTACTCTTCACTGACTTTAATTCATCTGAGGAAGATGGTCATGATAAAAAGGTGACTGCCCTGTAGGCGTCAACATGTTCATGCCTAAAGATTTATTTCAAGCATCTGAGCTCAAGGATGAAACCACTGAGCTCTTTCAGAGCTGTGATTTGCTCTGAGTAGCCAGTACTCCCTCTGATTGACAGCCCTCATGATCCCAAGTTTGCTCTATATCACAGACTGCCCCTGAGTATTTAAATGCTGCGTATTTTTTAAGCTGGTGCAGGCACCCCACCCCTATTACATTAATTCTTGCAGTCAAAAAAAGGCTTTTTATACACTAAACAGCAAACCATCACACTTTTCAAGAACACGTCCTCAAATGATGGCAGGGTATGGCTGTATAAAGTAAAAGGGTGTTAAAAGCAGAACAGGTTTAAAGCCAGTTAACATCACTGACGAGCTTGCTAGTAACTGTGTCTCCTCTGACACCACTTCATGACTACAATCGCATTTTGTACTGTGAAAATAAAAGGCTGCTACCTCCTGGGTTCTTTATTGTATATTATAGCCCTGAAATGAATAATTCCTAAAATATTCCTTAACTGGAAACTAGTAACTGACAGAACAGCAGGAAAGAATGAAAATAAAAAGACGCACCCAGCACCCTGAAATCTCCATGTGTCATCTTAGTCGGAGTGTTTTTTACAGCTTGTTTTCAAACAGCAACCAGATATGCTGGTTTCGAGGAGACAAAACATTTGTTCCGCATGCCAAATGTCTCCCAAGAACATTATGAAATCCCATGGTTTAAAGAGATATGGCTCTAACTGGACATTCAAACTCAGCCAGGGCCCCTCAACCTTTCCCTCCAAGGCAATCAGCATGAGTCAGATGCTACTCAGGGTTCCTGGTGAACTTCTACCAGTTCACAGAGCTTTGCTCAATACCCTCTTTATACAAAACAGCAGTATACTTTGGTAAAGGCAACTTTAAAAGACACAATGGAAAGGAAATCTTGAATTGGGTAGCAAGACTCTGATTTGAAAAATCACTTACATATATACAACATTTCAAAAAACACAGCTACTCCAGTCAGAGTAGTTATTTGCAACAAATTGCTGGAACATCTAACTGGGTTTTGCCCGTATGGACTTTTGTTTATGCTAAAGCAACAGGAACACATGGCAGCAGCTCAGTATTGCTTAAATCTCCAAAAGCTTCAGATAAGTACGTATGCTTTTCCACTGAAAGTTCATTCTGCTGCTGATTATTTTGAATGCATTAAAAGTATCTGCTAACATTTCAAAGAGAGATAAGTGGTAGATTATTAATAGTTAATGATGGAATTGCATTTAAAGCCGCTATATATACAAACATTATACATACTACACATGCAGACAAAACTGATATTATAAAGAGCTAAACAAAAGGCAGACCATTAACACTTGTTTGATAAGAGTAAATGTCACCCTACAGTGGAGAATTTATACAGAATGTATTATATACTTTATATCATAAATATATAGGAAATGTGAAGCATGTATGGACTTTCTGCATTATAATTCTCAAACTTTAAATTCCTGCTTAGCCAAAATGCTATTCCGTTGTTAGGTATTTGTTTTCAATAACTGTTTTGTTATTGAACTTGAGATTTTACTGCATGTCAGGTTTGCTACTCAAGGCAAGAATCACACGTTCGTTAGATCTTCCTGAGCGTTACTTACTTGACCTGTCAGTAGAATCATCGAACTCGACCAGGAACGAATATCCGTTGTTCCAGATGTGCAGACACGTGCTGGGGTCATAGCTGATTTTCAGGGGCTTCAGAAAGGGGTCATAAACACTATCTCTCCATTGGATATTGATAGGAGACTGGCGCGTGCCCCCAGGGATGGAGAGCGGGCTCTGCCAAAGTGGATGCACTAGAAGAAAAAGGGAAGAATCAGGTTCTAAGGCACGATGCAGAACTTAAAACTACTTTTTGGCAAGAGAAGGTGCGCTGAGATGCTCGCTTTGAGGGCTAACGCAAGTCAGCTGATGCACCAGAATTTAAGGGAAATAACACATTCCAGTTGTGCGACTCAGAGCTACACAGGGAAGCACAGTCCTTTGCTGACACCCCCCTGCACTAGCAAATGCCCCAAAGCAATTCTCCTTCTTTGTCTGAAAAATCCTCCTATTGCTGCCAATAGGTTTTTGTTTTACACCTTTGCTGTATCACTTCAGCTTTCTTTATGCCCCAGTAATATCAACTGTCAGAACAAACCAGGCACAAGAAAACTCCCAGTCTGGAGCAAAAAAATACCCTCCTGAGGGTGCCACAGTATTTCACCTACATGTGTTGGTGCTTAGGGGTTACCCACTGCTAAGGACAGAGCTCCTGAGCTTTCCAAAACACTGACTGCTTTGCAGGGACAATCCAGACCTTGTGCAGGACCCGCAAGCCTGGCAGGAAACCCCCAGGATTAATTCCCAGGAGCAGAGCAGAGGCAGGAACATGGTTTTCATGGAGGTGCGTTCGGTGCAAAAATGGAAGCGAGAGCTGCGTGGATTTGAGCAGCACTCGTCTGCCTGCGGTTTCCTGGCAGCACAGGGCGTGGGGGCTCCTCTGCTCCAACACCGCCGGTGCAAAACACGGCGGCCTCGCGGCACAGTCAGGACCCGCCTGGCCCGCATCAGCCCCTTGATCCCGAAACCACAAAGACAGCGAGGACCGGGGCGCATCGGGGCTCGCCCTGGCCCCGGAGCGGAACCGTCTCCCCCTTGGCAAGGGGGAAAATTTGGGGCTTGCGGAAAGAGCTGCCGGCGGCACCCGGGGCTTTCGCGGCGGCTCTTGGAGCCGCTGCCCGGGCCCGAGCGGATGGACCGGGTCGGGGGGGGCAGCGGGCCGGGCCGGGGTCTCGGCGGTGGCACTCACGGGCGTCCCGCAGGCGGTACGAGGAGCAGGTCCCCAGGCTGCAGCGGCGCCTCCCGCGCGGCCACGCGGCCGCCAGCG
>VWPW01009166.1:119907-133944 GCA_013389825.1 Crypturellus undulatus | reverse complement strand
CGCCAGCGCCCGGCGCAGCGGCGACAACAGCGGCAGCGGCGACAGCAGCATCGCGGAGGAGCCCGCGGGGCAGCGGGCACCGCCGCCAGCCCCGGCCCGGCCCCTTCCGGCCCTCGGCTGCGGGAGGAGGGAGCGGGGCCGCCCGCTCCGGCGTGACTCACCCCGAGACACGCGTGGCCCCGGCGTGGGGGGCCCCACTCCGGTCCGGCCGCTTCTGCTCCAGCGCGGGGCCTCGCGTGGCCCCCGCCGGGACAGGGGGCGTTGCGGCCACCCTGGTGTCCCGAAGGCACCGTCCCCATCTCTGCTGCAGCCCTTGGGCACCCTCGAGGGGACACTCGGCCCCGGTGCTGCTCCTGAATCTCGGCACCCGCTCGGCATCATTTCCTAAGGACCTTCTCAAAATCCTTCTTTTCCCGATGTGCTCTCATCTCCCCGGGGTCCTCGCTCCTGTTAGTACTTCTGGATTTTCATAAATCTGATGTAGCATTGGGAATGTTTTGCCGAAACGGAGAAAAAAAACCTGACACTCAGAAAGTGCCCAGCAAGATGCATAACTTTTTGTACTTAGTGTCTGCTCTATTTTACTCTGCTCTATTTTACAACCTTTTGTAATAAGTTTACATTGTGTTCACAGTGTAACATTTATGTGACAGGGTGAATATTTAACAAGTGCTGCACTTTGGGTGAGCTCAGGAAACAGGTCGTTGGGCAACGTTTCTGCAGCTGCAAACACCATGCAGTGACATACGAGCATCAACACCTGTTGAACCCAGATTATGGCACATTTCCCTTTTTAGATTATTAATTTTTAAGATATGCCGTCTATTAAGGGCACATATATAGTAGCATTTGATTGTAAACACATCATCATCGAGGTTTTGAAAACATACAAGTTTGTTATGGAGCTACTAAGTGGATGAGTCATTTTTTTTGTGGGCTGAGCACTATGACCAAGGCAAATGTCCTGCTGCTCGGGCTTTTGGAAGGGCCGAGCCCTTTAGCTGCAGATGCAAAGGGAAGTAACTGACTCACCGGTTTCCCTCCTGAGTCATCCGCACGACCTGCTTCTGCTTTGCGTTCACACATCAAGTCTTACGATCATAAATTTTAGTAAAAGCAGGGTTTAATTAAAAGCTAAGACTCTTCTGCACCAGAGGTTTAAATAAAACCCTTGAACAGATGAGCTGGATGGTAGAGAGATGAGCAATACCACCGAGAGTGGTGACGTTTCCAGCAAGACAAGTGAGCTGCTCCTGCAGCACAACAGCAGCCAGAATTACGGTGTGGCCCNACTGACTCACCAGTTTCCCTCCTGAGTCATCCGCACGACCTGCTTCTGCTTTGCGTTCACACATCAAGTCTTACGATCATAAATTTTAGTAAAAGCAGGGTTTAATTAAAAGCTAAGACTCTTCTGCACCCTTGAACCGATGAGCTGGATGGTAGAGAGATGAGCGATACCACTGAGAGTGGTGACGTTTCCAGCAAGAGAGGTGAGCTGCTCGTGCAGCACAGCAGCAGCCAGAATTACAGTGTGGCCCTGCTGTTTTCCTCCAAATTGCTGGGTTTCTGCACAATCTGTAGGTTTCAGCTATGCCCTCGCTTGTGCCTAAACAGAGATCCCCTTCTGCACAGGGAGTGCATCCCCACCAAAAATCTGGCAGCTGGGTAAGTTGTCAAGGGATGCAGGAGGTGTGTGGAGCTCAAAACCAAAGCCTCAGTTAGAATAATTCCAAATTCCAGTTCAATTCAAATTCCAGTTCAATTCAAATTCCAGTTAGAATAATTGTTAGCAAGTTCATTTAGCATCAAAATAACCATAAAAAGCTTTGGAGGGGGGTCAAATCCCACCCCAAAATGCACATTATTAATATTATTAATATGATTTTCAATTGAAGGCCACAGTTCTATGGTAGAAATCCCAAATAAATTTAGTTAGGTCAAGGGATTTGTTCCCAATTTACACTACTGTAAGCCTAATAGCAAGAGAGAAAGCATGATTGACAGTTTATCAGAATATGGTTTTGGCAAAGAAAAAAACATCTAACAACTGTCTGAAATCTTCTTAATTATAAGAGGAAAAATAAAGTTGTCACAGAATGTAAAATTAGAAGAAAATATAAAATTAATTGAGGTAATTGGCAAGTAAGAATGAGTGGTAAGATGATTCAGCTTCAGTGGTTTTCAGTCTTTATGATTTTAATCTTCCAAAAGAAAAGACTTGCTCTATAAAGCACTGGGTCTGTTTACACAAGGACTCTCAAACGTGTTTCACCCTGTTCTGAAATAAAGCAGGGAGGGCAGGATGGTGGGAAGCCCAAGCTGGAAACACCACCCACAGCAAGGAAATAATGTTTTTGTGCTAAAACCGAGCAGGAATGTTTTCCATAGCAACACACACTGAATTGGGAAAAACAAAAATAAACATATTATGGCAACTAAATGGAGAACCGCGTAAACTTGAGGAGATGGTGGCTCTGCTTCAACCACTGGGATTGAATATTACAGAGGAAATCCGAGATAGGTTGGTTTCTTTGAGGCTCACCCAGCATGAATCGAGATTTTGGAGGATGATAACAGCAACCGTTGGCCACGGTCCATCCTGACAAGGTGCTGAAAGCTGTGCTGAATTGATGCTAGATTTGGAGTGTGATGCAGGCCCATTTATTGATATAAACAGTCCCATGCTTTTTATCGAACGGATGTAACTGACAGAGAACTCTAAGCTCAACAGGAAAGCGGCAGCAGATTGTGAAACGCGGAGCTTTTCCCTGCTCCCGGAATGTTTGGCTGAGATAGGAGCCTGGATGAGAAGGCAGAGGCTGAGGCTAAGTCCAGATAAGGCGGAGGTAATTCCAGTTGGCAGCGTAAAGCAAACAGGGGCTTTATCTTTTCTGTATAAACACGTTTACTAAAATTATGCATGCAGGCTTAGTAAGTCAGCAAGGAAAGGGCTTAGGAGATATCGCATGGACAATTTGTGTGCAGTTAACTGCAATTGTGTGTGCAGGCCTGGAGATGGCACACCTGGATTACGTGTCCGGTCTGCACTTACACAATCCTTAAACAAATCTGGAAAGATTCTGCTTTTCTTGTAATTTCTTTTCAAAGAATAGGAAAAAAATTAAGCCCTTCAACTCTGCTCTGGCAATAATTACCAGGGCAAAGGTGGATTCCAAAGCCTTGGAGTCCGTGGGAAGAGCTTGTCCAGCAACTTGCTCTGTGTCACATTAAAAAGCACCTGGCAGTTTAGGACAGGCATCCACTGTGGTACTCCGTGGCACTAGGAGCTTTTTCATATATCCCATCCCTCTCAGCAATGGTTATACTGTTTTTTCCCCATGAAACGCAGAATATTTTTGTCCTTGTTAGGACACAAGGAGAATCTGGAAAGACATTAGGAAATATCAGCCTTCAAGTGGTTTAATCTGCATCTTCAGAGCAAGGAGATGAGTGAAAACCTCATCATGCAGCTTGGGCAAAGGCTTCTTATGCGAGTGGGAAGGAGGAAAAGGAGAGGATAAGAGATGATGCTTGCAAAAACTCCGCGTGGAAGGCAGTATCTAGAGTCCAACTTTATTAGGCTTCGGAGTATGACCCACTTCTTTGACCAAGTCTTTGTCCCTGAAGTGACTGTTATACAGTGAATAGCTGAAAATAATTTCATGTGCTTTTAGTTTCAAACATGTGTTATATTCACAGGGTCTAGTCTCCAGACAGAGAAATCCACAAGCTGGTTTAATCAGATTTAGCATCTATTCACTGACAGCAGAAAGTAATGTTTTCTTGACTCAGTTTGTTTTGGCATTTCCTGCATGAATGTCATGGGGGAGATTTAAGTAATAAATAGCATCTGTCTTAAATAGAAGACAGGAATGTAAGTAAAGGCATTTAGATTTGCAGTTGTACTTAATTGGCAGTGGCCTTGTGATGGAATGGCCTTGTGTGATCTCTTCCAGGAAAGTTTAATTGTTAATGTGAAATCTGTTTCAGTTTCTGACTGCAGTTCCCAATGGACAAATGTCCTCAATAAGAAAAGATAACATCAGTTGGCCCTTTCTGGGAGAATGATGATAATCAGGTGTCAGATAATCCTGAAATAATGAGTTTCTCCATCACATGTTGAAATACAGGGATTTCATCTCTTCCCCGATTTGCCTTCTTACTCCCCTAAACTATTTCATATGTTTTTTCTAGAATAATTTCTTCACTGATGACATAAAAATTTAACATTTAATTGTAGTATGTTCCTTTTTACATTTCTAAAGGTTTCTAGAAGCCATAAAGTTTTCTGGTATATCAATACTAAACAAGTAGAATAATTGAAATCCATGGTAGAGACTCTATGTTGCTGATTCATGGCCTTTATCACTTAAAAAAATAAACCAGAAAGTTGATTTACATTGTCTGTACAAGTCCTGAGCTCAGAGGTCGTTGGACTTAAATGAACATCATCTCAAGATCTCAGCTGCTGTTGTTTTGTCTTCAAACACAAAAACAGACAAAGAATAACAACAGCTTTTTCACCACTATGACAGTGCCTCTGTTGTTTCTGCATTTTCCTTCTAAAAGCAGTAATTCATGTCACACAAGCGAGCAGTATTGTATAGGCCCAAGCCTTGATCTCAGCAGCACAAGTGTTGCTTTAGCTGTTGCATCTCTGGCACTGGAAACATTTGCTGGTGAAGTAAAGTCTATACTAAACATATAGATATTATTTGTGACCATAAGAATGTGAAAAAGTATTAAATGGTGCATTTCTTACATTACTTGATTTCTGTGATTAAATAGGTACCTCATACTACTAGCTTTAAGAAATCAAAGACAAGAAAATTAATTGCTAGATGGGATCAGCATATGCCTGCTATGAAGCAAGGGCCCTAATTAAAGAAGCACAGGCTACAAGAGCAGGATTCAGCTCAAGTCTAGTAAGAAGGAACTCACAAGAAAGTTAACACTAAGACCTCCATCAGCCAAGTAAAGGGAGGATATCTTATGAAGCAAATCATTCAGATAATTATAGCACTGGTTGCTCAGATGCCATGTTGTGTTAAATCAACTTTTGCCCTGCCAGATGGACTGTAGTCTGATCTCCTGAAGCTGAAAGAGTCAATTCGGAACCCTAAAGTGAAGGCAGCAATTCAGATGTTCTGCTTTGAGCAATGCTAGTGTGTCTCAAGACAAGAGTTAGGAGTCTAGATTCCCTGTGCAATTAGCAGTTGACAGGAGCTGGAGTGTAAGCGAGCACATAAGTTAGAGCATCTCAGAGAGGACGCTGGACTGGAGTGCTGCCTTCAGCCACATTAGCTGACACTGCCAGTCCTAGCCTTGAAAAATAAGCTCTTGCTTCCAGGATCTAATTTAATGCCTATGGAGTAACTGTCATCGCCTATGTGAAATCCAAGACAAGATTGGTAAGGTTTGGTGTAGCTATGCAGTAAACATGAATTCATTTTGGTATCTGGTTTTAGTTTATTTTGCAAGTAGAAATCTCACAATATGGTCTCTTGTACACACATGTCCGTAAAAGGGGGTGTACACAGCTGCACAGACTTCTGAACAGCCTGCATACATTTCATCTGATTTTGTTAGAAATGCTGCTCTTTTACAAGGCTAAATCATTCTGGGTTGGTAAGCAATACTGCAGTGCTTTTATTTGAATAGATGAACAATGCCTTCTTGTTTTCTTATTTTTCTGAGCATGCTTGCAAAGGAAAGCAAGCGTGTAGGGATGGAAGCAAAAGTTTGAGACTCGCGGGCTGTACTGAGAAACCTCTATACAGGTCAGCAAAAGGAAAAATAGTCATAGACACATGTAACTCATTTAAAATTTGTGCTAGGAATATGTTAACTTTCTGTTAACTAATTGTGGCTCTTTATTGATTATGTTTAATAACAATTTAATACTAATCTTGCTTCTAGAAAAACTGTGCATATCTTACCCATTTAAAAGCACATTTTAACTTTAAGATGAAAGTGTTGTAGTAAAAAGTAATGTCACTTGATTGAATTAGGCATTGTCTGTTGCAAGGAAATTAAGCATAGCTTTATTCAGTAAAGGCTGTTTTCAGGATACAAAGCAACCTCACATTTTCTGAGTAGCAAAAAAGAAAGTTGACAGAGAGAAGAATTGTGACAATTGTTAGAAATGCTGTTTATAGCTTTATAAAAACTGCTCTGCGTTACTTCTGATGTGCTGAATGACCGAGAAGCTTGCATGCTAGATATAGATAAAGCATCCCCATCTAGGAATACATACAACATGCGGCAGCACTGCGCTTGGCAGTTTATCTACTGGTTTGTTAAGATGCTGGTCACACAGTGGCAGAAAGATTATTTTGGTGTCATCCTCCCAAATGCACTTAAGAGCATAGAGCTATTAAGCACTGCTATAATTAAATATTTCTTCTAGTTTTCAGTATAAACAAAGCCTTGTACGAATCTCCATTGTGCTTTATGTCTCCTGCATAAAATTAACTGTTCACTTTTTCATCACTTAGGCAAAAGTAAATACAGAAAAAGAATCACATCTCAGCATTCAAGGAGCTCTATGGCTGTCCTTTGAGAAAAGTTAGTAAGATAAATTTCCAGCGTGAAAAAATAGTTTGGACAAAAGAGATTTTCTAGATGTAAAAAATTACTCTTTACTATTGCTCCAGCTGACATTATCTCCACACAAGTCAGTAGCTGCATAATCTGTAGCTTGCCTCAGCACAAGTCATGTTTGCAGATAAATTAATCAGTATTTTAAATAACTAGATCTTTCATATATCCTGGTTTCCTGTATACCACATTTGGAAGTGTTTATGGGCTGTACTTCTGTTAGGCCTGATTTTCAGAATTAGACATTGCAGTGTCTAGTCAAATTCACTCACTCAAAATCAATTTGTTGTGCGTTTTGAATTGCATTTATAAAGGCAGTTTTTGTCAAAACTAGTCGCCATCTTTCATGACAAAATTAAAAGGCAATTGTTGCTGTGATAAATGGGTTGTAATTCGCAAAGATAAACAAAGTGATAAGGATATGTTAAGATGGCACCAGGTTGTAATTTGCAAGTGACAAGGGTATGTTAAGCTGGCGCCAGGTTGTAATTTACAAGTGATAAGGATGCTAAGCTCCTAACAGCTATTGCAGAANTAGTCGGCATCTTTCATGACAAAATTAAAAGGCAATTGTTGCCTTGTCTGTTTCTCCATTATTTGCAATTTAGAAGTACAAGCAGATCAGTAACACTGGCACTGCTGAAACATTACAGAATTATGTTTTAATGCTGCACATGTAGAGAGTTCATACAATTCAATACATCACTTCTATCTCCAGTTTCTCTCCTGCTATTTCAGTCACATTCTGAAATTCCCTTTTTTGATGCTACCTAGAAAGAAGCGAGAATAACACTTAACTCTACTTGTCTTTTTACCTTTCTACCTCTCACTTCGGCAAGTATGAGATATTTTACTAAAATGAAATACACTTACATGCCTCATTCCTGTTTTTAGGAGTGCTAGTGATGAGGCTGCAGAGTCGTCGTGCTGGCACTGCTGAGGGGCTCCACATAATCTTCAGCTGCTTGTTTAAGTGGGCCAGAGTGATCGTCTTCATGGTGTTCATTACTGTCATCATGGCACTTGAGATCTCCAGTTAGTCAAGCACCCAAAGGAGGTTTCCAGGGTCTGGTAACCTATCAGCACAAAGTAGAAAAAAAAAAATGCTCTGAATTGACAGCTTCAGGATGACCAAGAGATCTGCAGACCTACTTACTTACAACAAAATTTTAAGTGCAGAGGGCATGGCTGGAGAGGGGAAAGCGGATCAAAAAGTTAATTTTCAACTTGCCCCTGGCCTGTCTTCTTCATTGGCTCTGCCTCTTGTTGGAGGCAGGGCTAGTTGATAATTATTCTACATGTGTTTTCCTGGCCTTTTTCGTTTGGCTCCAACTATACCAAGGGGCTGGAGATACCCTGCTTTTGTATGCAAGGAGAGGTCTTATCTTCAGGCTTACATTCTTTGAACTGGAATGCCTGTGTGATAGCTAACAAGTCTGGGATGCTTAACAGTTTTGGGATGGTTAAGAGTTGCAGTTCTCAGGATGGGTGGCTGCTCAAGCTGAAGAGGTTACAGAGATCTAGGAGATACAGGGAGCTTGCCAGGAAAAGAGAAAAGAAAGCAGCCTCTTGCAAACAAGTACTTTAACTCCAGCCATTACTGGAAACAGAACTGTTGCAGTCTCAAGGTAAAGAATTTGCTCCTCTGAAATATAAAGAAAAAAAATCAGAAAGGAGTAGGTTCATAGCAGTTAGAAACAGGGATAGAAATAAGGAAGTCTCATTACCACTCCACTCACTTTAGTCCCATAGGTGCTGGCAATTGGGTTCATGAGCAGTCCAAAACAAGGGAGCAAACCACATCCACGGTCTGCCAGAGAGTCTAAGCAGCAGAAATATAGACAAGCTGCAACATGGATCCAAAAACAGCTAAATACAAGCCTAGAGACAGACACACTGATCAACCCTAGGCCTCCAGGCCTGAACTTAAATGGGGCTCCGGGACCTGTGGGCAGGGTGTGAGTGGCTGCACCAGCTGGTGCTGGTCAGGGCCATTAAAGCCTATTAGTGACCCCAAGCCCTGACCCAACAAGGGTTCTATGGGCCCTTTAATAATTCTCATTTTACATAATTATTTTCCTCTGCTAAGTACACTGGAGAGAAAAAAATGGGCAATAACATATTTTGAAAACTATGGAATCTATCAACCACAGGGCAAGCGAAAGTAAAAATACTATTAACGTTCTGCCATTAGAAATTATTTCCTTCTCAATCCATAAAATTGCAAATGACACATTTTTAAGAGTTTTAATGTTGTTTCTTTTTAATTAACTTTAAAAAATGTTGGAGTTTTGAGTTAGGAAGTAATTTACTTGGTGATATTTTCATTAAACACATTCATATCTTACATCTGTTATCACAGAGTGTATAATGAGTGCAAGGCTCAGGCACTGGGAATCCTCTTTGGTACCCTCCTGTGGCAGGCTTATCTGTGCTGTTTACTATCCCCAAACAATTTAAGAGATTTGTTAATGTTTGTCTAATGTTTTCTACCTCTGCTGCCTATTTGAGAGGGGCTAAGAACAAGACATAGTCAGCTAGGGACTCTGCTTACAGAGGAACTATAAACTCAGACTCCTATTGCTCCTCAGAACTGTGTGTGTTTGTGTATCCAGTGCGTCATCATGTACAAGGGAAATCTGCTGTCTGCACAGAAACTAGAGAGGTAAAATCCAGAAATCTCTTGCTGTCCCCCTCTGTTTAATTTCTGCTGTAAGTCCCTCCAGACTGGCTAGAGAGAATCATTATTTGTTTTCTTTCTGGTGTTTGCTAGAGGCCTGCCAATATGTACGTTTTTCTGGTTAACTTCAAATGAGTACTGCTGGTTAGAGAGAGAAAACCAGCTCATTGATCCATGCCAGGGCTCTGCAATTGCCTTCTCAGTCTCAGGGAATGAACGTGCCCGTGTGCCTGGGGAAGTGACTGCAGCGCGTGTGATCACGCTTGGGATGTCTATGGCATGGATGTCTACAGCTGGAAAGAATATTCCTAATCCTAATGCTGGCTCATTTGCAAGAACGGCAAGTCAAACCCAACAACTCAACCAAAATGAAGTCTTACACTTTTAGTGTAATTAGGGAGATCAAATTGAAGCGATTTCATAACTAACATTTTCCTCACCTAGTGGTTGTTACGTAACAGTGACAGGATGATCAGTCAAGCAGTAGGAAGCTGCCTGGGCTGGAACTGCTGCTGAAAAATATATGTGAAATCTCTATGGAGCGGCTAAAAATATCACCTAGGGCAGCCTCACTGAGCAGTGAAGCTATTACTGTGTGGGCTTCAACACTTGTATTCTACTTGGATTGCCACCCGCTTCCCATGGGTTACATGTTCCTTCAGGCTAAAGGAAGCTTTTCTGTCATGTCCAAAATTGCTAAAACACTTGCTAATGCAGCTCATTTAGCCCCCTAGTGATCCCCACTCCCTCCAATTTCTCAATGTCTCTGTTGTGCTGTGGGGTGAAACACAGGATATAATGTTCCAGATGTGCCCTTGCAAGTGCTGTGTAGGGAGGAAGGGTGATTTTGATTTCCCTCGAGCTGCTGGCCACACTCTTGCTAATGCAGCCCAGCTGCATTAAGATTTTTATTTAGTTCATTTTACCCCTCACACCTGAAATAACTGCAAATGCTTTTGAATATGTCTCTAGGTAAATTCAGGTCCAGGACTGACAGATGGTCAAATTTTGCTTAGAATAATAGCATTAATGGTATGGTGATGTTATATACTATTTTCTATCTACATTTCTCTCAAAAAAACCAAGGCCAAAAAAGGCATTTGAAGGTGAGGACTGCATATGGAATGAAAAAGTATTTCTCAGGCAATCCATTTTAAATAAAAGATTGAAATCCATTAGAGGCATTAGTTGTGATGAGCTCGACTTTTGGTAATCAGTGAATTAAAAAGTACTGAAAATGACAATGGTACCTCACAGGTACACGTGGCCTTTGGCAAGGTTGGACTAAGCTGGGCAAGCTAACAAATATTGGGCAAAGATCCCAGCTGTGGATCAGAGGCATGTGGCCAGCAGTGAGTGTGATCCTGGGAAGATCAGAGCAGGGCAAAGTGCAAACGCACTTTGTCGGGATGGCAGATTTCTGAGAAGGCGAATATCCCCTCCTATCGTCTCCCCGTCAGTGTATATAGTGAAACAGTATCTAAATAAACAAGGGAACACTCAGATCATGCCTGACCCTTCTCACCTTATCGCTCGGTTTAGCAAAAATTACCTTACAAGACCCTGAATTTTGACCAGTCGCGTAGGCCAAATATGTAACAGTGTTTTCCTTTCTGCTAAGGGAATCCAAGGCCACCTCTCTTCACTCATACAAATCTGGAGGATCTGCACTGACATAAATGGAATTTATTCACAGAAAAAAAAAGAGACACAAGAAATAAAATTCTTCCTAACGAGTTCCTCTGGTAAATATTCTGGAGTTACTCCTATGCCTTGATCACGTCTGTTTTCTTCATGCCTTTGTTTCTATATTCACATGCTCAGCAGTGAGTATAATTATAAATGCCTGTCACTTGTTTAAACAAATGCTTTGTTTGGCAACCTTTGTTTTCCTGCTGCTTCTGCAGCTGTGAAACTGTGTGCACAGTGTGTTAATTTTTTACCTTTGATGCTAGGTAAGTCTTTTTTGTAACAACAACAAGGAGGAAACCAATGAATGAGATGCCAATCTCTTGTGGGCCATACAAAACATTTGAAAGCAGTAACTTCCTCGGGAAACAATAGTAAATTAATGCTGATACAAAAGTAAAATAAGCTACATATTTCCTGGGACCAAATGATTCTCCATAACACAACGGAGACAAGTTTACATAAAAACAATAAAACAAATAAAAAACAGTAAAACAAATAAATAAAGTATCTTTTTATCTGATTTAGGACAACAACCAACAGGGCAACAGGATGCATTTCCTTCTGTAAAATTAAAAACTAAAAATAATATATTAGCACCCTGAAGTTCCTATTCATTTTCCTAGGGGAAGGGAAAACAAGAATGGATTTGACCCTAAGCACATAGGTGCTTGAATAAGTTACCATGGGTTAAGCCAGAATACACCTTCAAAGTTTGTCAGCTTCTCCTTGGTGTTTGCTTACGTGCAGTCTTTTACCCAAGAATAAAGTGAAGAGCTGCTCTACTAATGGGCGAGTTGCACTGAATTTCTTGACACTTATTGCACAGATACTCAGGTAAACACATTCCTGAAAGCTCATAGAGCTTGAGAGTTTTTGTGGAGCAGAGGAAACACAAGAGATAGTAAATTGTATATTCCAGACCAGTGAAATGGTCGTGAATGACTGTCGCCAGCAAGAGGCTGTGCTTTATTGACCCTCTCTTAAACTGCAGTTTTGTTTTTTATTATGCTGCTATCTCTGATCTGTATACAGATTAATTGGGCCCTGCAAGTATGCCCTGGAGTTACTGTGACAGCCACAGCCACAGTTTACGACAGTATTACAACCAGTTTATGGCAGTTTTCTGTTTTGTCTTGTTTTACCTGCAATGTCACTTGCTGGCCACGCGGAGAAGTCGAGAAGCTCCAAGCCTCAGCAGGTCATGAGCTAATATTCTCCGGGAGGGAATCTACTGATGGGAAAGCAGGGCAGCTTCTGCCCCGGATTTGGATTATGGTGGCAGGGGCTTCCACCAGCAGCTCGCCACAGCGCAGAGCACACCAGAGTTTGCATCGTTGTTTTTCTAGCTGGGATCTGGCAGTTGCTTGAATGTAGGCAGAAACCGTTCGCCAAACGCGTTGCAGGGCAAATCTGTGCAGCAAAGCACGCAATAACCCTGTGTGAAAAAGTCACTTTATAAGTAGTTTAACCTGTGAACTTGCTAATCTGCTTGTGAAGGAAGAGAACACAGTAAGTTAATTAATCAGTGGCCTCAGCTGAACAGTTGCAGATCTGGAAGCAGAAGCAGGGGTTTTCCTGAAGTGCCAGCTGGTAATTCCTGACTCGTGACAACTCTTTAATACTAAAAGCACCGGTTTGAGCAGTTACCAGTAGCAGTTTCCAAACCAGGGCCTGTGCGTGTGCTGCTGCCAACATACCTTTCCCTGCGTGAAACACGAGACCCCTTAAGCACCTCTCTTGGAACCTCTCCATAACGTCCAGACAGATCAGCAGGAGGAAACCGGCTCCCTGGGCTATGAAATGCTCTGGAAACAGGAGCTGCTGCAACACGTGCGTTTTAACGTCACGCAGGGCTTGCACACGACGAGGGCACAGGTCCCGAGAGGGACATTTCAAGCCGCCAGCCCCGCAGCTGCGGCACCGGATTGCAGCGGTTTAGCCGTAGGCCTGCAGGAGCTGGGCCAGGCAGGCGCTTCCGAAGCTGGAAGGATTTAAGCGCCTTCCAGGATAGCGTTCGTGGAGCACTTTTTAACGCAGAAATCCAAAAGCCACCACTAGCCATGCTGAGGCTGAAAGATGACGTCTGATGGCGCTCCCATTTGCGCACATGAGGATAGAGTACAGTAATCTTAAGCGCTTAATAATCTAAACAATCTTTAAGCATCTTCTTTCTGAGAATTGCTTCTTATCAGCTTCTTTCAGAGCTGCTTGCAATCTCCCTCCGTGCTCTCTTCTCGTGCTTTTGCATATTTTTGTCATCCCTGGGTTTTCCACCTTGGACAGTCACTCTGTTCTTGCACCAAATGCTTGAGGATAGAGTACAGTAATCTTAAGCGCTTAATAATCTAAACAATCTTTAAGCATCTTCTTTCTGAGAATTGCTTCTTATCAGCTTCTTTCAGAGCTGCTTGCAATCTCCCTCCGTGCTCTCTTCTCGTGCTTTTGCATATTTTTGTCATCCCTGGGTTTTCCACCTTGGACAGTCACTCTGTTCTCGCACCAAATGCTGAAATAAAGCAAGAAAAAAAAAAAAAAAAGGCAGCCTGGTAAGCTGATTTAGCCAATTCCCACTTGCTGCCTGCTCTTCACTGAGTGTGGTGACACTTCTCCTTAATATATTAGCAGCTTGCACTCAGATCACATCATTTCAGTGACGTGAGTCCTGGAGCTCCCTTTGAGGGGGGAGAAAGGGAAGCCAAGGATTTGAGGAAGAAGTAGGGAAAAAAAGCCATGCGCCAGCCTGAGCAAGAAGGGGTTGCCGGGCTTGTGTCAGAGTTTGCTCCTCGGGAGGGTGAAACGGGTCGAATTAGGGGAGAAAGAGGGAAAAACAGAGCGAGGAAGAGAGGCGCGGGTCGGAGGCCTGTGGGGAGCCAGAGCGGAGCGCGCGTGTGGCGCGGACTGCAACTCCCGGCATGCCCCGCGCGGGCCGCGTGTACTACAGGTCCCGGCCTGCTCGGCGGAGGCGGGGGTGAAGGGCCGTCGCGCTGCCTTCTGGGAGTTGTAGTCTGCGGCGGCGCCGGGCGTCCGCGCGGCCGCGCCCCCCCCGCTGCGCGTGCGCGGGC
>VWPW01009166.1:75811-119463 GCA_013389825.1 Crypturellus undulatus | reverse complement strand
GCTCCGTGCGGGCGGCAACGGGCAGCGCTGCCCCCCGCTCCGCCCGCGAGGGGCTTCCCCCGCTCCTCGCGCTGGTGGCGGCGGCGCCCCACTCCCTTCGCAGGCCTCCGCAGTCCTCCAGTCTGTCTTTTTTAAAATTTATTTTTATTTTTTTTTAATTAAACTCCTTGTTGAGTGGGAAGTTGTGCGCTTAACCAAATATAGTAGTTTCATCTTGCTGTGTGACATGCAGTTTATGTACCCGTTTATTTTTAGTGCTCTCAAGAGAAGATTTTTTTTTTTTCTTAAGGAAAACAAGCTCGGAGCGGATATTATCAACCAGTACCAAGTGATGGTTTGAGTTAAATAAGATGCTTTCAGATTGTTGTAAAATTAGTTTGGAGCCATTTTGCTACTTTTTTTAAATATTATTTTTATTCCCTTTTTTATGAGGTTACCCTACATGTAATACCCCGTTTGTGTCAGTCTTCCAAGCAGTGAAGGTGAAACTTGTCTGTAGGATCTCAAATGCTCAGCCAAGAGCTGAAGAAAATACTCGTCTTAAATACTAAGTTCATTAGTGGCGTCTCTTGAAACAATGGTCTGTTCTTCTGGAAGGTGTTAATGTTACATAAAATATCCAAAGAAATCCATCAATAACAAGTTATTCTCAAACAGTAAGAGCCCTGCTGTGTACATTAAGTGATAATCTTGCCATTAGTCATTTTTCATTAATACATGAAAAGATATTGGGAACAAAGAGTAGTTAATTTATTAGGAGGAGTAATAGGTTGAATTTGGACTTAGGAAACATAAACATTCACTCTGAGATGAAGAATATTTTGCAACTTTTTTTCTTTGTTTCATAATTCATCATCCGATTTTTTGTAATTACAACTGGGCCTTAATGTCTTAATTATCCGACCACGTTTTAAGTTATTGTGTGGTTACAGGGCAGATCTTAAAAGAGTTTAAGACTCTTTTAAAAGAGTAACTGAGTAGCAGTGTCAGAAGCACAGCACTCCGCAAGGAGCACCCCAGCGGCACGTGTTCTGCTCGAGGAGTTTTCCCAAGACCCGTGTTTCTGGTGTGCTGCTGCTCTTGGCACAGTGCAAGGTAAATGTTTTACCCCGTCTTTATTCCGATCAGGTGAAGAAAGATGAGCTCTGCCTGGCTCATCACAACCATCAGCGATGCTGAAAGGTTTACCTTGATATCGCAGAGAGAAGTGCCCAGGTGNAAAAGAGTAACTGAGTAGCAGTGTCAGAAGCACAGCACTCTGCAAGGAGCACCCCAGCGGCATGTGTTCTGCTCGAGGAGTTTTCCCAAGACCCGTGTTTCTGACATGTGCTGCTGCTCTTGGCACAGTGCAAGGTAAATGTTTTACCCCGTCTTTATTCCGATCAGGTGAAGAAAGATGAGCTCTGCCTGGCTCATCACAACCAGCTGAAAGGTTTACCTTGATTTCGCAGAGAGAAGCGCCCAGGTGTGGGGCCCAGAGCCCTGTTAATTATCGTGAATATACTCACATTGCGAGGGTTTTAGATTCTGCTCTTGAGCTTTTTCCTCATCTAAAGCTGATGCACAGTTTGTGCAGGAAGAATATAAATGCCTGTTTTTTCAAAATTTTCCATGTCCTCATACCTTTGACTGAAGACTTGAACTGAAATTCCTGAGATGATCTTAGAAAGTAATTGAAGGCTCATTTATTTTAAGAGGAAGAGGTGGGAACTTGTGTTTGTGTACAGAAGCTCTGATCCCAGAGATCTACAGAATCTGCTTCCTTCAGTTGAACAGAACAGTCAGAAGCTGCTTGTAGTAGGAGACAATGCAAATCCAGTGATTAGAATTAGAACAACAAAACGTCTCTGTATATTAAACTTCTCCAATAAAATTATTTTCATGGATTTCATTTCCTTTAGTTTGGAACTTGGTATTTAGTTGTTAACGATTGCAGTCATTTATTTTCTGTTTTTTTTTTAATCAGATCTAAACTTTTTTTTGAGTAAAAATAAAAGAATAAAAGTCTTTAAAAGTCACGTCAAGCACTTGTTTCATTGCAGTTTTAAGATTTTTAAAGTTCGTGTGAAGTGCTCAGTTTAGCATATCATATATTGCATGTGAAGGACATTAAAAGTGCACAAAAAGACTAATTTCTTAATCTTCTGCATCTGGAAACTTTAAATAAACTAATTTTTGGAGACGTCACCTGTTGGGCAAAATTCTTTTATCTTGGTTCATATTTGTAAAACTGTAACATACCCCCTAAGTGAAAAATGCATTAAGTTCAAATCTTCCTCTCGGAATTGAAGTATCATTATCTTGTTATTGAAAAGAAGAATGCATCTCTCATTCATTATGTGAATTGGTAGAAGTTATAAAGAAAAAACGTCTTCCACTTGTCTGCATACACATGAAGACGACTGCTATGTCTACTTGCTTATCTGTCTCTAGCTACCTATTGATATGTGTAGTCTATAACTGCGGGTGGGAGAGAGGAGTAAAACAGGACCAGACTCTAATAAGAATTTCAGAATGTGAAGAACTATTTGATCCGTCTTTTTCTATTACATGATGTTCTCCAATTTATTTTCATATACTTTATTTTCATAAGAATTAAAAATATTACTATCCCCGTGTTTTAAAAAAGTATTAATGCCTTTCAAAAGCTTGAATGTTTCTTTGTTTTTTTTAAATACCTGTAGGAAGTAAGCCTATGGACATGGGAGCTGCTCTTGTATTTCTTATAAGGTGCATATTGCTCAGGAGCAGAACTCTGCTCTCCAACGTGGTGGTTTTTGCTTTTATCCAGGTGGTCACAGGTGGTTTCTGCAGTGTGTCCTCTTCAGAAAAATGCAAAAGCTCTAACTGTTTCGAACAAATAGTATTCTGTAACCGAAGTTTAATTTTTCCAAAAATTAGTGATTTCCTTTTTTTTTTTTTTTTTTTTTTTTAGTAATTAAGAAGTCTAGCTCTTTCTGCCATAACTTGGGGTCTTCCTTTTTTCACACCCATTTTGACACAATGTATGTTACATATTATTTTCACATCTTTTGAGACTTTCTAATAGAAGAAAAGGAGGTGCTTATTAACCCTCCCTTCCCCCAATTTTTCTTAATGCATTTTATTAGATCAGTTCAGTTTTTGTTGGTCTGTGAAGCAAAATAACACTCAATTTTGCCAATTAGCTATAAAATGTGCAAAGTTAGGATTTCTAATTCAGTCCTTAGATTTGGGGGGTAAAAGTGTTATCCATGTCACTTGTACTCGCACGGTTGCTAGATTGCTCTTTGTTCAGCCTTTCTCCTAGGTCTCTAAACCTGGAATCAATGCTTGGGTAGCATTGAAGACTCATGGGCTCTGTAGATCATGTAGCTTTGAGGCAAGAATTGATGCTAAGTCTTCACACAGGTTCCAGGACAGTCACCGAGCCTCGCAGCAAATTGCTGTGATTTTTCTGCTGAGGCAAAGGTCTAAATCCCTGCAGAAGCTGCGGGATTTTGGGGCCTCTGAAGGAAGGAATCTGCAGCAAGACACCCACCTATGCTCTTAACACTTGCTTTTTTGGTAAACATTTCTTATTGAAGAGTTGCCTTGAGTGGTTGTCACTTCAGTGGTCACTTCATGCCATCTGTGATACTATTGAATTGCTTGGATTATTTTTTTTTTGGTGATGCTGAAAGTGGACCACATAATAGGAACCTTGGATATCAGATGCAAAAAAATGAAAACTCTGCTTCCTTAAAATTTATATCTCCACTTTTAACCTTGACTGCATACTTTCAGTCTTGCAAAAGGGAAGCTGACCTAAAGTAACACTGTTTGCATGTATATGTTTTCAAAATAATCTGTTAACAAGTTCCAGGGTAGTGTAGAGAACATTAGGATGTTGAGGGATATTTTAAAGCAGGAGGGAAACTTCTGGCATGTCTGCTTAATACTGAAGCAGTTTGTGCCCTACAGACACTACAAATGCTTTTATCAGGAATAAATCACGTTGTAGGTGGTAAATATTCAGAAGTTGACATTTGTTCAGCAAGTAAATTATAATATTCAAAGTCTCTTCTACCTTCTTTCTCTTGATAGCATCTGACAGTTTTATTTTTAGTTGCAACCCTTAAGTTTTCCCACTTTATTCACACATTCCAAAGGGATTCAATATTAACACATTTCCTGTTGAACTGCTTCTTACATGCTCCTTGTCATTTCTAAATATCTAAGTAACTAAAAAGGAATAATTTAAGGTTTAGATTTGAGCCTGAGAGTGTGTGTGTGTGTTTTTAATTCTTAAATAACATAGAAAGGAATTTTCAATTTTGATGACCGCAGGTCTACATGAGTCTTGTCTTGTAAATATTTAAATATTTCCATGTTACGAAAAGGCCCAACTATGCATTTTCAACACCTAGTAATAGCCTTTCTTATTAGGATTTTGCTTTGTAAGACTCCTAATGGATTTTTGAAGTCGGGTTTCTGACCATGTTTTATCCTGTTACTGACTGCCGTTTATCTGCTTCTAGTAGTAAAAATATTTATATACCTGTGGGCTGCAGTTGCAGTTGTGGAGTCAAGTGCAACTCTGTCTCCTCTCTCATCTCTTGGGTTCCTTCCAGGGCTAGGCCTGAGGAACCTCTGCAATGAAGTTCCACTGCCCTTTCCTGATATTGAACCTGTGACTCAATGAATTCTGAACTAGCAAATAGCATATAAATATATTTTATCTAGATTTTTAGGCCTAGCGTATCTTCCTCTGTCATCTTTTGGCAGGTTAGGCAAGAATCTTTAGACACCTTCAGCCAAAACTCTTGTGGATATCTGCATTGGATGAATATCTCAATTTTAATCCTGGTTTGGTGGTGTACTTCTGTGTACTTGATGTACTTCTCTGCTGCTGTTGGTGATTGTCCTTTATACTCAGCTGACAGTAATCAAATTAAACCTGAGTCACAGGTTCTGGGGCTTTCCCTTAATGATCTCTAAGTGTCAAGTAGTAGCTGGTATCCAGGTCCGTTATTCTTCCTGTATCCCTAAAAACATTCCATTTGGATTGTACCTGTAATTATACAGAAAATATCTAAAATGCTAGGATAACCCATAGAATTGTTAACTAGGAAACATAAATGTATTGTATGTAGGCATAATGAATGTTTTAGCTTTTTGGCTTCCAGTGGGGAATTGTTCAAAATCCTCAGTCATTTCAGTTTATGGCACTGGGATTCCAAAACTTTTTTTTAATACGAATACATAAACTTTTTATAAAAATGAATGAAAAATGTAAAATAAAAATCTAATGGAATTTGAAGCTGATAGAAACAGTATTCTCTAGTGCTGCCTCCTCTCATGCAAGTTTAGGGCAAAAGATTTAGGGATAAACCTTGTTCCAAACCACATACTGTTACCGGAGGGAGCCTGATCCCTTAACCCTTCTTGCAGTAATCCATGTTCATGAACATAATGCAGATCCCTCCGCTGCAAAGGATCAGAAAAAGACTCTGTGCATCTTTGCAATACAAATGTTTGTGCTGTGCTTGTAACCTTCATCCAAGGGGCTGGGAGTGAATAGACTTTTTCAGTCAGCTTCTTAGTTACCTCTGCAGAATCTTTGCAAATCTTTTGAATAGCAGTGATAAAGTTAATTTGCTTTTTGCTTTGCCCTGCTGTTTGTGGTGCAGGAACTGGGGGTGAACTCTGCTCTGAACTGGTACAAGATGGATTTCATAGCTGATGATACTTCAGTTACAGGTGGTTTTCTGAAATATTGACTTTCCAAAGAGAATCCCAATCTCAGCTTCTCAATGAAGGCTCTATGAAACGTTTAAAAATTAGTGTTGTGTCCTCTCCTGGCTCTGTGTCACACTTGTATCAGTGTTCTAGATCATGTAAAGAACTAAATCCAACTTGAATAATTCTGATTTTGCTAGGCAGTGGTTTGACATTCCTCAAGTTAGTATGAACAATGAAATACTACACAAACAGGTGAGAAAATTGGTTACTTGTAATTGATATTCTTTGATAGTTGTATTTCTCATCTGTGTTCCTCTTCTGCTTTCTACTCCAGGAAAATGAGCATGGGAGTAGCTCTATGTCTATGTGCACTGGTGCAGGATGCGTTGTGCAAATCAGGGAGAAACTAAAATAATTCCCAATTTCAAATGCAGGCACAGTCATCCAAAGTTAAAAGAACATCTGCACAAGTAATTGCAGATGGCTCCAGCCATGAGTAGAATTTATTTGAGAATTGGAGAGACTTTTGGTTTAAATAATAGGAAACTAACTCTGGAAGTCGACTCTTCAAATTTAAATACCTCATTTTTTTTTTTTTTTTGGTAGCTGTTATCCGTAAAGATTCTCCACCTAGTGGATGAAAGCAATAAAACAACATTATTACCTCTGACTGTGTATACTGCCTTTATGATTTGGTTAAATTCCTCTTTCGTATTTGCTGGATTTCAGTCACACAGGTTGTGCTTGCAGTTAATGACTTGTACCCTGTGTAATTTTATAGTGATGCAGAAAACTGACCTCTACGTTAGACCACTTTATGTATATTCAGTCCATATGAGTAGTTTCATTAAGTTCAGCAGGATTATATGCCTGTAAAATTAATTTTACAGAATTTTTTGCAAGTACATGGGCTAAGCACATAAAAAGTGTACTTATAATAGATGTTACCTTATCTTTCCTAGCTCATTTGGGCATAATTATATGAAAGACGTGGCTTGTTTGCACATGGTACTGGCAAGAATGTTTATTCAAGGTCCAGGGAGAGTTTGTACTCGAGTTGCTGGCGTGTCCTGCCACACACGCCTTGCTGCTGTTTCTTGTGCTAAAATATGTTAAACGGGTGTGAGTACATTGGAGAAAGTGACAGTTGTATTTTTGTTCATTTGCTGTACATGTGCTTGGACTGTAGCCAAGGGCAGTGAGTAAAAAAACAGCCAGGGAAAACTTCAGCTTTGTAGCCGGTGGAGTGCAAAAAAGGGAAATACTTCTAGGAGTAAAGCAATAAAACTGAAATAACTCTATTGCTTTCATAGCAATGTCTGAGAATTTCTGAATTGGTTTGCTTTTAAAAATGTGATAAACTGCCTTCTTGCAAGAGTTTTCAACATCCTTTATTCCTCTTTCTTTTTTTTTTTTTTTTTCTGTTGCTATCTCTGTTTTCCAGTTCTGTACTAGAGTCCATCAGCAGAGAATCTCTGTTAGCCTGTTTATTTTATATATCTATCTCCAGATTGTTATGGTCAGTGTCCTTGCTCTCCCAGATCTGGAATGTTTCTGTGCTGTTCTGGGAGGACAGGCGTTTTTTCTGA
The DNA here is from genome assembly GCA_013389825.1 of Crypturellus undulatus. Lineage (NCBI taxonomy): Eukaryota > Metazoa > Chordata > Aves > Tinamiformes > Tinamidae > Crypturellus > Crypturellus undulatus. Next base: position 112,171 of record VWPW01009166.1, on the reverse strand, counting down.
TCTTTGGCTGACCCAGTATGCTGCAGAAGTGCAAAAGAGGATTTTTTTTTTCATTGAAAGTAGTTTTCAGTTTTATATTCTAGCAAGTTTCAGTGCACTGCAGCATAAGGCAGACTGGTAGCTCTTGTATTTACAGTGTGTTTAGCCCTGCATTGTATTAAATTATTGTTTTTTATTAAGTTGTTATTCATGTGTTAGAGCGTGTTAGCATATGCAGTGATACGTTGTGTTGAGGAATTGTTCATTTACTTAGGAAAGTCCCATTCTGGCTGCCAACTGAAGTAATATCTCAGAGAAAGAGCCAGGCTGTGGGATTAAAGGAATTTTCTAAGCCATGGATCAAGACTTCAGAGCCTTGTTAGGTTCAGAACCTGCTAATACCTGGGAATAAATATAGCAAAATTTATGAGCTTTCCCCCGTTCTTTCCATGGGCCCACTCAGCGTTTCTGTGAAGGCGCTGCAGACTTGGCAGTGCAGAAAATCTGCTAGGGTTTTAACCCGCCGTCGTGGCCGTTGCTCACTTGGAGTGCCTTTCTGCTCCCTGTGCCTAATTTGCTTCCAAAGGGGATTAAACTGAACCGCACAAAGGCACTTTGCTGTGGATTGTGCTGCTCTGCATCGACACTGAGAGCCCTCTGCTCCTTCCCTGTGTAGACAAGGACTGCGGGAAGTTGAACTCACTTAACGAAAGCAGCAGCATTAATGAGCATTATGTCCTCTATGGAGCCCCGCGCCGCGAGGAGAGGATCTTTATGCTATAAATCCCTTTGCAGCATAAGGGCACTTTACTCCTGAATGAAGTTGCCCCCACAGGGGATTACTCGCCCTGTGCGCACACATGAAACACACTCTTATCATTAGGTTTCCCTTCGGAGTCTGGCTGCTTTGGGAAACTTCTGTAAGTGTCAGCAAATCCCAGCTCTGTTTGAGATAAGGACCTTTGCAGTGTTCTGGGTAGATTAGACCCAGAAAAACGATGTGATTGGATAGCGGGTATGTGAAGAAGAATATATGTTTTTGAACAAAAATCACATTTGAAAAATGTACTTAATTATTCATTTAAAGGAAAAGTGCAATAAAGAAAAGGGAAAATATTAAAAGCTTTTTGGGGTTGGGCAAAGTAAAATAGAATATTTCAGATTTCCACAATCAGAAAAGATTTTTTTTTCATTAGCACAAATTGAAGCATCTTAAACCTTTTTTTAATATGTATAGATAGATAGATAGATAACGCTAAGAAATATTAGCCAGGGGACAGTTAACTGCTCAAATAAGAGAAGCTCAAATAAACACTCTGAATGGTCTAGTTTTGAAAAATGCTTTAAAAATACTGTTTTCCTCACCAATTACTATGAGAGAATTTATCTTTATGTGCCTTTGTGTGTGTTAACAAGGCATTGCATGTTTTGGATTATACAGTTAGGGATGATATCTTATGATTTTTGAAAATCCGTCAGATATTCAATATTTTAGATTTGTTTCCATGGGCGTACTCAGAAAAGTTAATCCAGATTGTTTTAAAATAGATGAATAAAATTGCATTAAACTTGTGTGTGGCGATTAATTTAGAATTCAGGTGGCCTCAATTTAATTTTGTTTACTTGCTTACAAATGTAAGCACTTTAATTGTACGTTAAGTCTATCAGTTCTGAGGGCACTGGCAGGTGCATTTGGGACACGGTGTGTGACCTGCTGCAAGTTCTTTATCTTTACTTGCCTCTGACGAGCTTTTCTGAGTAAACTAGCACCACGGCCGTGGCTGTAGAATGGACTACACTTTTTAACTGTTCTTTTGGACTTTTTCTTCTGCTTAATAAAAAACAAGAATAATGAGAAGTCTTTGCTTTTATTTTAAACTCGCACGTAAATCGGGGAATATTTTTTAATTTTTGATGGGTGAGGAAATAAGCTGTATTACTTGCTGGAAGATTTACTTCCAAGTCTGCTATTCCTTATTGATGATCGTTCCTTCTTGGAACCTCAGCACCACGTTCTCAGATTTTGGAAGAGTATTTTTCCTTTGGGCGTTAAGAAGGCAGCTAGTGCAGTGTGTTTGCTCTTGTGTGAGTATTTCCAGTATTCACTGTGACCGAACATTGGCTTTTTGGTAGCATTTTAATACACGCTGCTTTCTAAAAGGGACTGGGTTCCTGATGGTGAGCTTTCATATTAGGGAAGGCTCCTGGGAGCAGGACTTGGCTCAGCTGGGGACCTGGAGAGCAATGGGAGCTGCCCTGGGCCCGGTGTCTCGGGTGCTCCAAGCTGGGCAGGAGGTGTCAGACACATGGGACGTGAACGCGGCTTGAAGGGACACAGGGCTGAATGGGAATGGAGGTGGGTGGAAATCCCTCTGGTCCAAAGCCACATCTTAATCTGTTTTTCAGTCTCTGGTTTGGATGGGACTTGAAGGAATCTCATCCAACCTTTAAAAATCCCCTCCAGGAGAAGCGATGAGTGCAGCGCAGATCCACTTAACTAGCTCGGCAGGAGCCAGGGCGAGCGTGGCCGGCCAGAGCCTCCTGTCGTGTGTGTTATTGAGAGATTTTCCGTTGTCTGGGGCATGCTCTCTTCCCAAGCCCCCCTTCCCAGATAATGGCAAGTTACTATAAAATATTGCTGTCGATCCAACATCCAGCCGCTGGCTCGGGAACGGGAATGGGCACGTTTCATGGAAGCTGGCTATCCCTGATGAAGTTTATCCCTGCCTTTCTGAATTTCTGTCCATAGTGATTTTTTTTCCCCCCTCCCTCCTTTCAGCTTAATATTTGTGCCAGGACTATTTCAGCATTGACTTCTTAATGCCAGTGTGTGTGTGTATATATATATATTTAATTTAGAATTAATGAGAAATAGGTTTTCATCCAGAAGAACAAAAGGGAAAAATGAAAAAAGCTGGGAACGTATGGTATTTTTTTGTTTTTAAAAGAAATGTTTACCCTGAGGAAGTGTTGGTAAATACTCCAAATACTATATTAGTGTAGAAGTTATTGCTCTAAATTGGACTGAAGCTTTTCAAAGATGATAATATTTTAACTTCAGTCTTGTTACCTTTTATAGGACTTTACCTGTGGTTCAGAAAGCAAAGTTGGGCCACTGCAAGGATTTTCTATGATAAAATTCTCAAATTGGAGGAATATTTTATTTAAATTGCAACAGCCATTATAGTTGATACCTCATTGAACCTCATTCGGTCGTATTTCTTAATCCACACATTTAGCATTAATAGCATATACATATTTTCTCCCCTTATATTTTGATATGAGAGTTCACTGAGTTTGGAGACAGCAGAACTCTATTTTGTTCTGCTTATTGGCAATAGGCTCTGTCCTGGTCTTGGCCAGTGGCCTATGAGCAGTGTGCGACTTACTGAAATGGTAATAAAATTGGTTTAAATGGAAATAAATACTGAAGTTTTGCAGACCTATTGCTGTGTATGTGTAATAGCTGTTCTGCCGATCGTAGCCTGGCCCTTGTTTAAAGATTATCTGCAACAGAATATCTGAGGATTTTTTCTGCTTTATGGCTGAATACCTTCCTGCTGTGACCCAAGACGTTCGAGGTGGAGACATAGGTCAGAAGTTGGAAACTATTTTTCATTTGTGTTGAGAAAACTTTACTACATTTCAATAACTTGTTGTAATAAATGAATTTTGGAAGGCTAATATATGAATCAGACAAAGTATTGAAGTGAGCTTAAATGCATTACACATCCTTTGGAAGTGATTTATGAAACACGAGCGTATTTGTGGCTATAATTGGTTAAAATGCAGCACGCCAAGTATGAGTGGAGCGTCGCACTGCGTAAATAGACCAAGTTTCAAAGTGAAGTTGTGTCCTAGTTCGTTCCTTTAGAGCCTTTGGAGTGGAGGATGTCTTCCTTCAAGCGGAGGGCAGGGTTCTCTAACGCCGCGTACAGTATGTGACATTATGAAACAGTAACTCTAGCACAGCTGTTTTATTATGTTATGACTGGCCGGCTCCCAGGATTTCTCAGAAATGGCAAATACAATTTGCCAAACTGGCACCCGTACGCCCTGATGCGTTGCCAGTTTTCTTGGGCGTGCTGCCACACTCCGTGAAGTCCCAGCAGTTTTCACCAGCAGCAGTTTCGAATGACTCGGTGCTGGCAGCGCTGTTATTTGGAGTAAACAAGCACGATCTTGCACCGTGTCCTCCTCCGGGGAGGCTGATGCCGCGGTCCTGCACCACGCGCTGCTCCTGGGCGTGCTGTCGCGCTCCGAAGCTCCGTGCTCCACCTGTCTGGTTTCATGATTTTCCTGCCTTTGAGTGGAAGAAGAGGAAAATCTTTATGCAGAGCTGGACTGGATTCAGTGGCAATGCTAAGGGATGAATTTGGTATTCCATTGGTAAACCTCAAATTCTCTCTTTTTTTTTGTGCTTCAGGTTTAGAAAAAAGAAAAATAAACTGATCTTTGCCATTCACTGTCCATCATTTTGTGAACCGTGGGAATGCACAGTGATGAATGGTACCCGTGCTTATGATGAAGTTTCCCAGGCTGAAGGCTTCTCTTAATGCACTGCTAAACAACCTTGGTGGAGAATCCCAAAGGAGCAGGGCTGAGAAATATTTGGCTTTAAGATCAGGACTATATTCTGAAAATAGGTTCGTCAGAGTTGGGCTGGAGTAAAAAAAAAAAAAAAAAAATAGGCAGGTTCTATAGCCAAGAAAAAATACTAAATTTTGCTCCAAATCTGGTCGTAATTAGCTGCAGAAAAATTCCCTGGACTCACAGAATGTTTATGAAGATTTTAGAAGCCTGTTAAAATTCATATGTGGAAGGTTCTTGTGTTCATATAGGTCTGCACAGACTGCAGTAATTACAAGCCAGCGTGGTTTGGGAGCTTCGTATGCTATTGTGATGTCAGGTCTTGGAAGTGTGATCACTTCCAAGAACTAAGTGATTTGTAAATTAAAAGCCTGTAATTTAGGAACAGTCTTGTATACTTTTAAATCTTAATCAGCTTAAAGAGGTTTTCTTATATGTTTTGTTGGGTTTTATGCTGTTGAGGTGCCAAGTGTCTGAGGCTAAATGTTTTCTTTATCCATTGGGAAAATGGAGGAAGGTTGAGCAAGGCAAGCTGTACTCTTTTAATCCTAATGTAGGAATATCACTCTTCCGGGTGATACAGGTCGTTCTGCCCTTGCCTCTTTAGAGCCAGTATCAAATACAGTAGCAGGTAATAGCGCCTGATGTTCACATCTGCATGTTACTCACTTTTCCTAAGAACTAGATTGCAATTTATAACTCTCACAAATATATTTCCTAGAATTTTGTTTACATGGTCACAACTCGTGGTTGCTACTGGTTCATCTTCCATTTGAATCGGTGGCCAATATATTCAATGCTGTTCTCTCTGTCACCACCAGTCCCTCTGAATTGCATCTCCTTTTATAGAGGAAGAATCAAAAATAAATGTGATATTGATATATCAAATATACCTTTATTAACATTCTTCTTGATGTTATTTTTCAGGATTGAATGACTTGTAAATTTACTTATTTGGGGGCCTTCGGTGGTGCTTGACTGGATATTGCTACCTGGTTCTGAATGATGTCAGAACAGGATTTGGCAGATGTCGTTCAGATTGCGGTGGAAGACTTGAATCCAGATAACCCAGGTACAGCAGGGGTGGTAGGGAGGACGTAGGGAAGAGCACACACAGACTGACCCATTCAAATGGGGGAAATCACTGCTATGCTTATAGAAATATAAACTGTGCTGCAAATATTTTCTTCTACAAGATGGACTCATCCAGGCTGTATACCAAATTTCAGCATTTTTTTCTTATGTATCTTCAGGATGCTTTAAATAATTTTTTAAATTTTCTTTAAAAGGCCTTTATTTTTTCCAGTAGTCCAGTTCCAAAAATCTATATTAAAATTGGATCTCTAGCAAGCCTTAGTTTGCAACATTATCTGTTTTAGACTTTTCCTCAAATAAGACCTGTTACCCCTCCGTTTTGAATCTTTATTTTACTGGGAAAATGTATTTTTTCATAAATTTTATTAACATTTCTGTCTGTACAATGAAATGGCAATGAAATTGTTTCTGACGGAAAATATCGCATCCCTTTTAGGTGTTTGTTTAATGTATTTTTGAGCCTTGCCTTCTTTTATTATAGACTATGACCATGCTTATTTTTATTTGCAGTTGTGTTGGAAAATCATGAAGTGACAGATGAAGATGTGGAGCCTGCTCTTAAACGTCAACGTATAGAAATTAATTGCCAGGATCCATCTATTAAGGTTATGATAATTCCTTTTTCTGTTTTTATACATAATGCCAATTCAATCATCTTTATTGGGGAAGAAATAGTAAGAGCAAATTATGTTACAAAGCAAAACAAACACAAAACTGGGATTATTCTTACTTCTCTTGTAAGCATTTGTGTGATCGTTGTTCTGGATAAACTTTTAAATCCTGATGATTTGATCTTCCAGTGCAAAATCAATACACAAACTTGTATATGCAATATAAAATTTCATTTAAAATTAATTCCTGTGGCTTAAATGTTACCATTTCTACATTTTTTCATTTGAGAAAATCAATGAATTTGACCTGAAAGATCCTGTATTCTTGAAACTGTTACAAAAATGGAAGTTCTGTCTTAGGAGGGGGCAGGAGCAACAGCATTGTAAAAAGCTCCATGTGTGTAAATTTTTGCAGTAGCCAGAAGATGGCATGATTGCTGTTTGCAAAGAAGAATGTGTCCAACATCATCTTTTAATGGTCTGTTATTGTTAAATGTCTGCTTAAAAAAAATAGAATTGCTTAGGAAAACAGCTTTTGTTCATTTGCTTTTCTTGATTTGCTGTTCAGAAGAAAACTACAGTGAGTGTTATTTAATGTACCTGAAATTATTTGTGTTGATATAATTTCTACTGTAAATCATCTGAATTTATCTGTTTGGACATGAAAATATCTTATTTAACTTCATCCGGCAGGATGCTTTCATGGACTTATCCTTTTGTTTTAAAATATATTGAATGAAAGGTTTTGGTGTGTCATTTTAAATTATTTTGTGGTCTATGAAATCATACTAACAAAGTGCTTAGGTGAAAATGTGTTTGGCTTGGATGTTTTTGGCTTCTAAATAAAGGACTGGAAGAATCTGAGAATGCTCAAATGCTCCAGAATGTCATCAGTTTTACACACAGATGAATTCTGTTACTAGACACATTGCTAGTACTTGCTAGTACCTTTAGGCTTGTCCTCTGGTTGCATTTATCTGGGACTCTCTGTTGCTGGAGTTGAGTGCAGAGGTCTTTTAAAACATTTCTTTTGTGCTCTCCCCTTTCTAGTCATTCCTGTATTCCATTAACCAGACAATATGCCTGCGACTGGACAGCATTGAGGCGAAGCTGCTGGCCCTGGAGGCGACCTGTAAATCGTTGGAAGAAAAGCTGGACCTTGTCATGAACAAACAGCATAGCCCCATCCAAGTCCCCATGGTGGCAGGGTCTCCTCTCGGCGCTACGCAGACGTGCAATAAAGTACGATGGTAAGAAAAGCACAGTGACTCCTCAGGGAGCTTTTTAAAATAACTCCAGTCCATTTTTCTGGCATCATCCAGCTCTGCAGCTTTCTGTATCGCTGTCAGGAGCTTGGTATGCCCTGTAAGAATGTAGATTTAACTTTAAGGTAAGCCCTGTGCCAGTTTCATGACGTTACTTCTAGCTAGAATGAGACTAAACACGTCATACTAGTGCGTGGACAACTTGCAGCTATTCCACATTTCTGTTTTGACTGGAACCAGACTGATTCATCCTTCCTTTGGAAAAGTTGCATTAAATATTTTAGACCTTTTTTTCAGACTTGCTTTGCTTTTATTTATGTGTCTGTTTAATAATTTTGTAGCTGCATTTCTTCAGCCCTCTAATTATTTCTCCTGTTAGTTTTATCAAGCAATATAAAGTTTTAGTTTTATATGCTTGTATTCTGTAATCTGTCGGCAGAATAATATGTCAGTTTATTTTCGGATTAGAGGTTAGGAGTGGAAAAGATCTATTAAATAATCTGATCCACTCAATGCAAAAGCAGATTTGACCTGGAATACCTTCATATATGTGCTGTCTAGTATGACTTTCGTTATCTTAACTCTTGATTTTTATCGTGCGACTTATTCCAGCGTTTTCAAGAGATTTTTTTTTGTTGAGTAACACTTCATTCAATTCATATATTTATTAACCTTTTTCTAGATATACTTCTGTAAATAATTCCTTTTTATTCTCATAACAACTATGTAATGTTCATGCATAGCTTGCACATTTCATACCATTCTAGTCGAAATGTGCTGACTTAATTCAGCTTTTGTGTGTCACTTTCTCCAGCTTCTGATTTTTTCACTGCATCCTCTGGCCTTTAATACCTGAACGTTATTCTGAATATATTTCTGATGTTTTATACTCAGTATATTATTCCTGGTGCACTACAGCCATATAGAAGGAAATTACATCCTTGATTTATGTTATGTAGGACACATTGTTGTGCAATAAGAGAATGCAAACAAGCTACAAACATCGCCTTTTTCTGTAAGGTCCCTGCTTGCTCGCTGCCTTGTGTGTTTCCCTTAGCTCTGTCACTTTTATAACAGGTATTTTAAGATACAGAAAACGTCTCAAGTTTATAATGGCATTTCAGTTCAGACACTTAGGAAAGGGGATGGAACATGATCTTACTACCATAAAAATGGAAGGCTAAAGATTTTACAGCAAGAAGGATCTGAAGGGCTCATATAGATGAATCTGGCACAATGCAATGCTATTGCTCATTGTGATTACCTCTAATAGAGTGTCAGGAGAGGGGGGAAAACTGATGGGCATGAAACAAGACTGAGATGGTGGCAGCTGTTGTATTTCAGTAAGTTGTTCCCTCGATGACAGTGCAGAACAAATCTGGTTTCCTAGAGGCTTTTGGCCTGTGTTCTTTACCATTGCACAGGTTCCACGTATGGTCTACAGCCGCCTCCACTGCAGGGTTTGGAAGCCTTCCATGCTCTTCCCATGATCATGCCCTGTCTCCCATTCCTTCCTGATTGCCTAAACTCTGAACTGTACAACTGCCGACATTTTGGCCCAGATCACCTTTTTTGGAATATCTAGCTAGTTGAGAAACATTATGGAAAGTTACTGGCCTAGGGGCAGTCATGTATTACCGCTAGCTGCTGTGGGGTACCAGGTGGGGCTCGCTGACTTTCTGCTAGTGGAGTGTTGATTTTGAGCTCGTCCTAAGCCCAACCTCAGGTTTTGATAAAACTAAAACTCACTTATTATCTTTCAGGCCTTTGTTTTTGTTGTTGTTGGATTTTGGGGAGTGGAGTATTTATTAACAGTCGCATCTTTGGAAACAAAACACAGATTTTTATTAGATAATTTCTCAGTGTTCAGAGGGTGTTACTTAAAAGTACGTATTTGGGATTACCTTTAAAACCATAGTTTTAATACATGGGTTTTATTGTTTCTTTTATTTGGAGAAAAGTGTGTCAGAGGGTCTCAAAAGTGGTAGGTTGGAAGGAAGAAGAACCTTAGAACTGAATTGTGTTGAACTCCGGGGCTTTAAAATAGCCAAGAACAGTAGCAAAAAAATTAGTAAATTAGGAATGGGAGTATGTGTATTGTTCCAGTGCTCTGAGTCTTGTCTGGCTTGTTCAGCATGAATCCTGCTTCTGTGTCCAGGATGTGACTGTGTCTCTTCCTCTGCCTTCAGCGTTTCCTGGCAATAGAACTATAAAAAAAAATCTCTTACTTCTTTTCTTTATGAGGTTCTGTGCTGGTCAAAGAGTCCAGTAGCTGCTGAAAAGTTTCTTGGATAGCAGAACTAGTAAAGCAGTTGTTGGCCTGTCAGTGTGGCAGCCTCTCATTAAATTCGAGATTTAGGATGTGCCTAGGTGATAAACTGGCAAACCTATGGAATGACAGTGCAACTAAAATGATGTGGTTTCAGCTAACTCTCCCTTGTTTGCTTTTTTTTTTAAACAGATACTTTCTGTAAATGTTAAATTGTATAAATTTACTATTTGTCTTTAAGGGTATTATTTTGGACTTTGTTTCATGGGCAATTGATATATTTGGAGGAAAGTAGCTTTTGAAATGTATCGTTAATGGAGAGGATTTAAAATTAAAATTGGTATTTTCTTCATGCTTAATCATAAAAATGTTACTGAAGAAATAGTAATTATTGTGTGAGTGGAAATTCTCTTTTGTTCAGATATTTTTCTTTGAACCTTTCTTATGGTAAATTTGAAATACTGATCTCATACCTCTGATCTTTTTACCATATGCATTGTGGCTAACTGAGCAAGTGTGTTGATCATTAAGTATAGAGAGGGAATTTAGTGTATTTTTGTCTCCAAGGGAGACTGCAGAGTTAAATGGAATGGTGAAATAAATGCACTGAACTATTGCATAAAGCCTGGTCTGCTGTTCTTGAACAGGACTTGCTCGTGTTCTGGCCTGGAGGTCAGTTTATGAAAATGGAGCTGCTACAAATGGTCTTCGTTGCAGTTAGTTGAGTTTCTTGGTAGGCTCCTTCAGCTTGTTTTAGAAAACAGCATTTGTCATGTTTGTTTTAAGGCACAAGCTCTTTTATATACAAAATGAGGCTTGGTGCAGGTTTACAACCAGATGGGATGTACAAATTGCTTTATTTTTGTCAGTGTAGATGGTTGTGTTTTATCATTAACATTAATCAATAGGGTGTGCTGAGTGCTGATCAACGAGGTTTGTTCTTCTGCCTTGTCTGCAGCGTGCCAGTTGGCGAGCTTTTTGGCTGCAGTTTTGTCAAGTTCAAGATGTGCATATCTGGTGTGTGACTGTTTGTTTACAAGTTGTTTTTTGTTCAAGTAATAGCGAACTTAAAAGGGAGATGATGTTAAATGAAGTTGCGAAACTGGGGGGAAAAAAAGAAAGAAAAAGGAATTACAGGATAGCAGTTCTGCGTTTGGCTAAACTATTGCTGCTTCTGCATAGCGTCCTTTAGAGAGGAGAAAAAAAGTATGAAGAAATCTAATCAGGTATTGGTATGAAAAAATTATACCTAGAATCCTGAGGAAAAGTAATTACATTTTTTTTTTTCTGTGAATTACAAACCCCTTAACCAACCTATTTTCCTCTTATCAGGTGTTCAATAGCTTTTTCATTTTTGTTGCACTTTTATCATAAGGATTTTTATTGATTATAATAAACTATCCTAATATACTAATCCAGGCTTTTAAAAAAGAAATGTAATTCTTTGGTTCTTATCACTAAGTAGTGTTTTTTGAATCTCTGGGATATATAGTTAATCTCTTTTCCACATTTATAGCAGTTAATATCATAATTCATTAGGTGATGTAAACCACTTTCCAAGTTTAGTTTATTATTTTTTCCTCCTTTTTAACAGTAAATTAACAGTGTAAAACTTCTGGAGTGCTACTATCTCTCACTGAAGTTAACTAACTATCTCTTTTTGGAAATACACCATTTGCAAGTCTGAGAAACCTCAATTTGCAGGAAGAAATTAATTATTATTATTACTTACATTGCCTGTATTGCAAAAGATGTATGGTACATGTGTTACAGTGCAGTTTGCTTTCAAGTTGCAGATATGTTACTGTAAGCCTGATTTTATGCAATTAACTCAGGCCTAAAAAATATTACTCTGGAAGCAGACAGAGCCCTCAAGAGCCTTCAACAGCCAGCTTTGCAAATGATGTAAAATAAAACCATTTAAAAAAAAGAAAAAAAGAAAAAAGTTATAAATTATGTCTTGAAAATAACAGCAAGTTGAGATGATCAACAGAACAATATTATTCTGTAATTAACAGAATCTGGTTCTTCAGGTTTTCAGGAATTCACGTCACTTTGAAGAGTTGCATCCCCGTCACTTTTAAGCTCTTGGTCAATGGTACTATGTGCAAATCCAATTTGTTTTAGCTGAGCAGTTAAGGTGTCATATCTGTAGCTGTGTGTACATAGCTGCATATCTGTTCAGAATGAATGGGGTTGTTTGAAGAAGATGATGTCCTGCTTTGAGGATGATTCTGATGCCCTCATGTGAACAGCTCTGAACTCGGGCAAGAGCATCCTGTTCATGGCTACACCTGGAAAGGGGCTGGAAGGGTTGAAGGAAGACAGCACAACCGCTTGTGATTGTGGTCCGGGTTGACTTACTGCATTTCAGGTATGCTCACAGAACACAATCAATATTAGCAAAATACAAATATCATCTTCATCAATTAGAAGATTTCACAAGCTTAGAGGATTTTCCCCCTTTAGGGGCAACTTTTAAAATTGTGTTTAGTATCTTCTAAAGCTAAAAGGTAATTTTCAGTACCTGCAAATATAACCAAAAGAATTTTGAAATTTAAAACCTGTATTTCAGAAATGTAGAAGTTGACCAAGAGAGTCAGGTCTTGAATTGTGATTCATAATTACCTCAGTTGGTCCAAAATGCTATTACTTTTCATACGTTTGGGGGTTTCTGTTTTAAATTTTGCTACCTTTCCTTGGTTTAAGCCTCACACTGCAATTCAGCTGCTAGAGCAGTTTCTTTCACATGTGCACATGTGCATGTTACACCCCACATTGCCATTTGAGTATGTTTATCTGAAAAATATGATTCTTTTTTGCATTAAACTAGTCAGGTTTTGATGCTGAACTATCAGAGATTGGAATTCTGTAATTAGACTTCAATCCCTCTTTCTTGGCATCTTTCTCAAGAGCTGCAGAGTCTTAGTTTCTTTTGGCTTTTGGTATGAACAAAATAGTTCTTTTCTCTTTGATTCACTCAAAAATACTGTAATGGTTTCCAAAGTCTCCTAATTTGTCACAAGGACTTGTCAGCTTCAAAATTTTGATGTTGATTCTTCTCCTGGATGAGTGGTAGGAGTACTGGTATTTATCTTTTCACCTTACTTGTTTAAACATGCATTTCATGGTACAAGTTATTATAATTCTTTTTACTTAGGAGCAGTACATTTTTTTAATGAAAATATTTTACGAATTTGACTGATTCTTATCATTATTCACTGCATCCTACTAGATCTACACTAGCAATGCTGCGAACAAGGATAACAATTTTTCTTTTGGATATTTGTGCTAGGTTCTTAAATACTTTAAGTTATGCTCGTTTGTTATACTTAAATTTGAACTTCTATTATAGACTGTCAGCAGATGTTCCAAACTTCACATTTCAGTGGTTTGTGTAGATTGTCCATTCAGTCCTCTGTAACCACTGGGAGTTAAAATTCATAGAGGTCTAAGGAGCGATGGCATCTTGGACGTCAGAAGTGAGTGCAGTGCTGGAGTTCTCGCTGGAGTTTTACATTCCATTATTGTTGCACTGAGATATTGAGGAGCCAAGTGCTTAGTAATTTGTTGTCAGGAGTTCATAAATCCAGAAACAAATTACAACTTTCGTATAGCAAGGTCAGTTACAGAATTAAAATAACAATCTAATATGAACATTTCATCCGTGTTCTGGGGAGTTCAATAATTCATGTATGTATGAGAATTGAATCTATAGAACTTTCTGAACTGACCAAGGTTTGACCCGAGTTGATTTGTTTTTCCTTAGGCAGTTGTATTTAAGTTAGTGGTTTCTGATGAAATGCTGTTTACAGCGGTCAAGTGATTCAGGTGGTAGCTTGTTAATGATGCTTCAGTGTAAAGATGGTCTACAAGTAGCAGCGAATAACTTCTGTATGAGAAATGAAGGCAAAGTTTGTGGCTTGGATTTATTAATTTTGTTCTTTTTTTTTAAAACCTAAATGTGTGAAGCTTAAGGCTCTGAAAAGTCTAAAAAGATACATGATTTTGAAATATCAGAACTACAATGATAGCTAAGCTTTTCAGCAACGTACACACAAAAGGTTCAGTCTTGCAGATGTGTTATATGGCTTAATATTTTTTTTATTTGCCAGCTCGTGATACAGTACTTATTGGTACTCTTAGCTTGTGACAATTGTGAATCATTAAAATTAGGATGAACATATATATTACACATGAATATATAAAAATTACATTTGTTCTGAACCACATGCTAGTAGGCAATTTAGTTATTGCCAGTTAATACACAATAATTTTGTTTTGTATTTAAATATTCTTAGTATTTTTTTCGTTCTTGCTTTCTCTTAAAAAGAAAAATAGGACTTGAAAGTTTTGGCAAGAAAAACTGCAGTTGTCAGAACTCCCTTGTAGTTCAGTCGGTTGCTATGTCTAATAGAAGAAGAAAGGAGAACTGAACGCACACAGAATTTGTGCTTTGTGCCATAGCGTTTTAGAAATCACCATGCTTTGATAGTAAGGCTGTCTTAGAATGACAAAAGAGACATACCTGGGGATCAAGGAGCCTTTGAGTTTTATACATGGCTCAGAGCATAGGAAATAAGGATACAAGGCACATCTATTAGACTAATTAGTGTCTAAGGATATTTAAAACCAATTATATAAGTATTAAAACGTGGATTGACCTGTCCCCTTTGCCAAATTCCACAAGGTCATATTGAATGACTTGTGGAGAAAAGAAAAAGAGCATCTACCTTCATTTTGTGATTTCACGAGCACAGCCAGTGTTGGATGGAGGCAATAAATGTAAAGGCTGCCTGACTCGAAATTTGGTTCAGGACAAGTGCCTTCATATGGATTTTGCTTCTAGCTTTTCTTACTTGAAAAGAATTCTTATATTTAACACAAGTGAATGGTTTTCTCGTCATTATAGTTGTAAGGTAGGGGGAAAATGCCCTCAAGCTCTGTGCTGCTCTCGAAATCTGAATGTGTTGAAGCCTGACACCAGGTTGTGGGAGGATGTCTTATTTCCTAGGTATTTGAACTAGCAAAACATCAAACATATAGTAAACAGAAGGGGGCGGAAAAGCTCTATATATTCATTTGGACTCTGTTTTTTAGAATTTAAACACTTCTTGTGTAACAGTCTCTGCAGATGCTCAGAGTCTGAAAATCCTGCATTAAGAGCAATCTTCCTTGAACTTCTGTAGGTTGAGGTTTTTGATTCTGTCAATACCATGAAAAACAATGAATGAGAAAGAGAAAACCTAAACCATTTGGAATTGAAGAAGGCTTTCATCTTCCTTTGGAAATGATAGATATTTAATTTCCAAATTGTGATTCCAAATAACTTGCAAGCCTATTTACACCTGATCAAATTATCTATAGTACTATTTAAAGAAGTTGCCAACAGACTAATGACCCAGTCCTGCTACGGATGGAAAATCCTGTAGACTAGTATGGTTTGGAAAGAAACGACCCACGGTGTTCTAGGGGATTTTTAGCTTTGCATTAAGCAAGATGAATAGAGCTGTAAGGGGATTCAGAGCTTCTGTAGGTCGAAGCAGCCCAGCACCTAGCCGGGTTCCAGCAAGGTTGGTGAGGTGGCTGGGAGCCAGTCTTCCATCTGCCTTATTTGGCAGCGGCTGCTCTTTAATTGATACATTTCCAAATGTAAAAAAACACACAGTTTGGAATCTGCAAGTCTTTCCAAACAGATTTTTTCCTTTCTGTGAGACGGAGCATTTTTGCTCAATCTCTTTTAGCTCAATCTCTTTAGCTCAGTCTCTTTGTTCCACATGGAAGGGTGGAGTGTGAGACAGGAAATCGCCTCTTAATGCTTTAAAAAATTATGTTCTTTGTAAAAAGTGAAGAGTTGTGTTTCTGTAACATCCCTTCGCAAATAAGATATTCAGCACCAGCTCTTGAAGTAAGAGCTTCCTTGGCCTTCCTATAAATTACAGTGCATGTGCAGTGACAAATGTGCATGGCTGGTCGGGTGCCCAGCTCTTGTGAGCAAGGACACATCTGGGCAAAACCTCCTGCCAGGGGCCCTGCGGGAGCTGCCAGCCCTGCTGCTGCTTGTGGAAATCTCCAAGTCGTTTTCTGGGGAGCACCGAGATCCAGTGAGTGCCGCTGGCATGTCCAAAGCCAGTCTGGGATGCAGCATCCCTCGTGCCCTGCTTCATAGCTCCGTGTGAGTTAGAGCCCTACTAGGTGACGTGTCACTGATACTGGAAGCTTCGTTTGGTGTCTCCCCTATAGACGTGAAACAGAAATGCAGATCTGCTCGACTGCTGAATCCTTTCCCCGTCTTTGTTGTTTGAATTCAGTGATCTCTGCTATTTTGATTACAAGACATTTCCGTTAGGCCAATCATGGCTCTTATTTTAGTCCTGATAATTTGTATATTTGAAGTGACCTGGGGTAAGAGCTTTTCTTTGCTGTTTGCATTGTGCAGGTACAGGTTGTAGGAGACCTTAGGTGTGTGTTAATGAAGCTCAAGTAGTATTAAGCATTTGACCAGATCAGTCTCCTTTCCTTGATTCTAACCTAATGTTCTGTATGTCTGTAACCTGCCTTGTTAAATGGTTGATGTATTTTTGTGCTATATTTTACTCCCCTTTTTACAGCTAATTGGGGAAGGAAGGATATTGTAGAAGTTTTATAATGTCTGCACTTAGCGCTGGTTTATAAACTCCTCAAATTATTCTTGGTCTTGGGCCAAGTATGTGCGGGCATTTAGGTGTTGAACTATGCAGTTAGCAAACAGCCTAGCCTGCCTAGTAACCTTTAGAAATCCTGCTTAGTGTATATCTGTTTTTTTAATCAGCTAAAAGCTCTTATTCTTTCTTTTATTGCATTTTCTTTTGCTTCTGTGTGGACTGTCACTTCAAAGACTTTACTTTTCTTCAAACATCCAGCAATTTCTGTCTTACTACTGCAATTGCAGTAGATGATTTTATTCCTTGTAGCTGGGTTAAAGATCACTGAAGCCCACGTCTTTTGTTCTGGAAAATGGCAGTCTTTCTCTTGGAGATCTTCCTCTCCCATTTGGAGTTTGATGCAATCTCCACTAGCTGCACTGCAGAAAGTTAAGGCTCAGAGAAGGGTAACAGCTGCAAATTTATTTCTTGCTCTGTGGTGTCTCACTAAAAATGCCTTTGCTCTAGTGTTTTTTTATCAGTGCATTTACCTTTAGAGACTTTTATTATCCTGTTAAAAATAAAAACTTGTGATCTGTGCTTTTCCTATCAGCAGTCGTAGGTAGAAGAGTAGTAATTAATGCTATTTTTCATAAAAGTCATTTTTATTTATCCTGCTTATATAAGTTGCAACGCAGCCCAGAAGTGCAATTTTTCTCTGCTTTTCCATATCTGCTGAGGCCATGAGGTTCCTTGGAGACTGTGTTTTGCTAGAATTTAATTTTTAGAACGTTTCAATTGTGCTGAAAATCAAAAGAGTAATAAAGAAAATGTGTGAGAGTTAGTTTTATAGACGTGCAGGTATTGCAGCACGTCCAAAGTGAGAAGCTGTTCTCAAGCAGCATGTGCTTGGGGTCACCTGTGGCGTTATCTGGCTGTTGCTCAGTTGGTGGAGCTTTTTGGAAATAGATGTTGTCATCTGTGATCAGTGGCAGGTGGTCATACAGGTGCGCTGAAATGGCTTTCCTCTGTGAGAATAATCCACAACAGATTTTTGTCTTAACAGCTTTTTAAATAGGTTGATAAAATTGGTCTCAAAGCCAGTAAATCCCATCTTTGTGGTTGTCAGCCAATTCAAAGGGTCTCTGTGTGCAGGTAAGGTTGAGAGCACCATAAACTCTACAGAGATGTTTTTGCATCTTGGAAAAACGTCTGGCTCTTACATACATGAGCTGGAAGTTTTGGAATCCTTAAAATGTTAGCAGTATGTTTTAATAAATGCTGCTTTTGCTTTGTCTTTATGTTGCAAATTGCTTACAGCTTTCTCAATTTTCAAGCACACGAATCTCTTCCAGTGATAGCCATGGACTTTGGCTTGTCTTTGTAACGGACCTAATCATAAATGCTGTCTTGCTCTTATGTGATATTCCAGATGCAAAGAATCCAAAGATAACTTTTGAGAACTGAACCCGTACTAAAAATGATGGATAACACTGCTGCTTTTCTGGCAATGGGCTGTGACGAGGAGAATGGGCAGTGCAGGGACATGAAAACCTTAACTGTTCCGGTGCCCATATAGCTCTCTAACCTGTAGCAGGCTGCACATCTGTTGCACATCTCGGGGAATGGTGTTTTCTTGGCAAGACTGTGCTCTCCTGCAGCCTTATTCATTATTTGGCGTAAAGTCCATGTGATTTTGTGTATGTTTCGCAGGTTTGGTTTTTTGTTGCTTTTGTTGCTCCTGAATAGCACTGGTGTAAATTTGCAGGTCAGAGTTTTCCCATTCGTGTTTGGATAGGGAATCGTAACTGCATGTGGTTCAGCTGCAGAAGGCAAAGGAAGCAGGTGGTCGTGGAGAGGAAGGAGCACAGTGACTTTATGTGAAGTGGCAATGAGAAGGTAGATAGAGTGCCTGTTCTTAGATGTACACAAGTGTTATTGAAAGACAAAAAGAAACAAAAATGAGCAGCCTTCCTCCCTGCCACTGCTACAATGTTCTTCCTATATGATTTTAAAAATACTTCTGGTTTCCCTCCTGCTAGTTTTAATTGTAATATTCCTGCAGAACTCCTACACTTGCACCAGCTACACATTTAAGTCCTTAGCTCAGACCTGAGCAGCAAACTGGAAGTTGCTGCAGTTCAAGGTCTCTTTCCCAGCTTTGCTTTCCTGAAGGTTTTGCTTGGCTAGGTTGTCAGCACCATGAGATGTCCACAGACAGCAAAGAGCAGTTCCTGTGGATGTAGCTTGTTGCGTGTCTCCAAAATGAGCTCTTGTTTGCCCATCTGCAGATGTTGACCTGTGCGAGGGACACACACAAATGATCTACAGAGAAAACTCTCCAAGCTCCTTTCTTTAACTGGTTGAGCACAGCCATAAATACACCAGGGCTAAGGTGACCTGTGAAATTCTCCTTTTTGCAAGCATAAATGACCCTTTTCTATATCGGTCAAAAATTTTTTTTTTTTCCTTCCAAGTAAGTAGCTGCTCAAGTTTCACAACATTAGCTCTGAAAAAATTCAGCCTCGCGATGCCTCATCAGCAGAATTTGCCCCCCACGTCTGAACGTTCTTGCTCCGGGTAGAACGTGGATCAGGATTTTACTTTCTTGGATGGCATCTGTGCCCTTCTGAATGGAAGGATTTAAAACCTCATGCAGACGAGCTCCAAAAGCTTCATTCTTCAGGAACGGAGCATTAAGCACAGTGAATTCCTTTTTCTTCCTTTCTCCTTTTTCTTTTCTCCCTTTTGCTTCTCTCTTTTTTTTTTCTTTTTGTACTTTTTTTTCTTTGAAGGATCAAACTAGAATAGAATTCACCCGAGTCTTTGCCTCAGTAGATACAGATCTTTTATCTGGCGCTAATATTCCCTGGTAGTAGATGCCGAGCTGCGTGCGGCTCTTTTGAAACCAGATGTCCTACTCAGCTTAATTGATTTATAGATTCTCTGAATCCTTAGAGACCGGTAGCTTCAGTTCCCCAAGCAGAACATGGGTGGACAATTTGGCAGTCGCTGTGGCTTGTTGCAGAGTTTTTCCTTGTGCACGTGCAGCTTTTTGCTATGGAGCTTTACAGCCAGGAAAGTAAGTGTCAGTGAAACGACATGTTTAGTGGCTTCTCCCCAAGCAGTTGGGATGATAGATTATTTTTTTTCCTACCAATAACCCATTTTGGTAATTGGGAAAAATTAATGCTTAGGGAGGGGCCACAGTTTTCATTGGTTTTTACTCAGGGATAGTGTGAAATGATGCAAATGCATCGAAGGAAGCAAGCTTGAACACACATTGAAGTACAACTCAGTGCTGGTGGGTTATATCAAAGTATTTCCTCATTGTAAATTATCTTCTGTTTAATAATTAGTTACTTCAGTTGCTTGACATCTGGTTCTTTCTTAAAAAATGAATGATCTTTTTCTTAATTTTTTCTTTAAACCGTGTTTTTATGTCCATTTTTACTGCTAAGGCTCTTTTTTCAATGATAAACATAAAGGCAAAAGCCTAAGGATTCTCTAAGTGGAATATTATTGCATTTATCTCTACAACTGCAATTAATTATTCTGTGTATTCATTAAAAAATAAATGTTGATAAGTGACGTTTTAAGCATGCATTCAAAAGTGATTGTAAGGAAGATAACAGTGATAAAGAACAATGTCTGAAAAGGAGTGTCAAATATTTAAATATTTTAAACAGGCATGTGAGAGCATCAGATGTAACCGTTTGGGCACTTTGGGAAATAAAAGGGGACATACTAGACCGTGTACTTCCAGAACTGGTACTTCTCAGTATTTTAACAAGGATTTATTAATATTTGATGTTTCTTGAAACTTTCAGTCCTGGCATTGAGAGATAGATAGAAATTCCTTTTTTTTTCTTTTATAAGAAAACTTTGTCTCCATTAATCTCTTAACTTTTTTTTTCCCCGTGGTAATGGAGAAATTTTGGAAAGGTGACTATTAAAGTCATACACCTTTACAGCAACAGCACCACCAACAAAAAATTCAAGCATTTACTATTCAGCGCAATGCATTGCTTGAGGTCAATCTTGTGATTTTCTGATGCTTAAAATCAGAGCCTAAAACATTTGGGATTGTCATCGCTGAGCTTCACATGCATAGGAAAAACTATAGCACGTTCTGTACTTGTCCGTGCTTAGACAAACGTCTCGCAGAGCGTTAGGGAGCCTGCGGGCCAGCGGATCCTTGGCAGTCCACAAGGAATCCCAGGCGTTGCTAGCAACAGATGCAGTTACTGTAAAAAGCGGGGAAAGGAACTGGGCCTTAGGGTTTCTTGTGTCCAAAATAAGTTGTCACCTATTTTAGGTGAGCCAAATTTGAGGGCTCTTTTATTGTTAGTTCTTAGGATGGTTTCTTACCTCTTCTTTAGGTCTTTAGGATTGGTCTTGTGGTGCCTGATGTAGGATATGAATATTCATGCAGGCAGCCGCTGTGTTCCAGCTGAAGTAAACAGTCGCTGTCATCAGCTTTGTCTTTTGTATTTGTGTTTCAACAATTAGCCAAGGAACACAGTTAAGAAAAATAAATGACCATCAGTCATGTCTGAGAGGGTGAACTTGTAAAAACAATAAAAAAGGGGATTTTTTTACTGTGGGAGGCAAAGCAAAAGAAGAAAGCCTTCTCTGTTACCAAACCACAAGTTTTCTTTTAAGTTGTCTCCTTAAGTTTATCATGTGTATAGTGAAAACAGTCTTAAATGTCATTTTTACCTTTTTAATGGTGTGGTGGTAAAATGGGGATAATCTCTGAGCTGAAATTAAATAACAAACTGTACACCAAAAATGTGTTTCATTCACTTCTATATTGTAAACTTATTTTTTTCTATGCAACACTCTAATTACTTGCTTCTGCATATTTTATTCTACATTAATGTAATAAGTGACAAAGAAGGCAGTTCTCATTGCTTCGTACACTAAATGCTTTTCTGTTGTGCTTTATTGTGTATTTACTTTATGTTAAATGCCCTAAATGAATGCTTCAGTCCTGTCATTATTTCAGGTTACTGTCCGACTCTGTTGCGCTCATGCTCCCAATCTCCTCCTCATCCCTTCCTCCACAATGTCCCCCACACAAATCCCCAACCTGGGAAAACAATACATAATTTTAAACTGAGCTCATAACCCTGTTTTGC
This sequence comes from Crypturellus undulatus, assembly GCA_013389825.1. Lineage (NCBI taxonomy): Eukaryota > Metazoa > Chordata > Aves > Tinamiformes > Tinamidae > Crypturellus > Crypturellus undulatus. Next base: position 90,595 of record VWPW01009166.1, on the reverse strand, counting down.
AATAAACACCTTTAAACTATCTTCAAGAAAATACCCTATTAAAAATGCTGATTTTCCATGTAAATTGGCCACGGTGTCTATGAAACTGCTTGCTCAAACTTTGCAAAACAAGTGTTTGATGTCTCTTTGGAGCAGTGGTTTACAGACTTCCTCCTGTGTATCTTAACTTGATGAATTCTTTATCATTTTGCCAGGGGTCATGGACTCTTATATAATTCCAATGAAGCTGTCAGTCCTCTGAAAGAATTATGAGTGCTTGGAATGGGACAGATGTCAAACGCGATGGATTACCAGCTTTAGTTTTTGATATATAACTGCGATGCCGGGAGAAAAAAGAAGTCTTAGCAGGCTCAGGTTTAAAGTAGACCATTTGAATAAAACGGCTGGGTTAATGTATTCTTCAAAAGGTCTGTTCCTCTGTATTCAGTTTTCCTGTCTGATTTTGTCTTCTAGTGTCGTCCCCCAGACCACAGTGATACTGAACAACGACCGGCAGAATTCAATCGTAGCCAAGATGGTTGGGCAGGAAGAGCCACTGAGCAGAGCGACGGATTCCCTGGAAAATATCCTTAGCAAGTTGGTAGCAGTCACTGCGGTCCTCCCCCTTCCCTCCCTCTTTCTGAACGGATCAGTAGCGGTCGGTGCTATAATTCCATGTGTGAGATGAGGAATGTCCTATGTAATGGTGTGGGGAGGAAAGAGTCAAGTGCCTGACCCTGTGTCAGGCTGCTAATCCTGCCCAGGGTGACCCCAGACCAGCTCAAAATGAAGAGTCCGCAGCAGCTCAGTGGTGTTTGGTAATTTTTGTCCTAAGGTAAACTTAGGAAAGGGAGATTCTAGATAGAAAAGAAAATTTAAATAATTTATTCAAAGATCTTATTATTTAAATAATTTTGTTTGTTTTACACACTGAGCCAGGACTTTCCACTGATGCAAATATAGAAAGCATGCATTCAAATTTTAAAATTTATTCCCCTGTTTTCTTTTTATTATTTTGCTGGATAACTCTTAGCAACAAACAAGATGAGGTTTGTTAGAAGAATACGCTTTTATTCTATACTTAATTTTCTCAATTAGTATTTTTAATTCTTGTATGATAATAGTAGTCCTTATCCAGGATTCCCTTTTCCCAAAGTGCTTTTCTGTCTCTTTCCCAGTGCTGTTCCTGGCCGCAGGCAGAACACCATCGTGGTGAAAGTGCCGGGTCACGACGACAGTCACAACGAGGACGGCGAGAGCGGCTCCGAGGCCAGCGACTCCGTCTCCAACAGTGGTCAGTTGGGAGGCCAAAGCATTGGCAACAACGTCACCCTTATCACCCTGAACTCCGAAGGTAGGTTCATCAAACTTGAGCAGAGGGCCTGGGGTGCTGGAATGAACTAAGGCTCAACCGGATGCTTCAGACTTCGCAGCACTGGCCGAGTCTTGAGTTGGAAGGCAGCACAGCAAGCACGAGATAAAATCATGAGCTGAATGAATCATCTGCATTTCCAGTAGTTTTGCAGGCAGAAGAGCTAATTAAAATGACTCATAAAATTTTAAGAGAGTGCCCCACTGTAGCAGTGCAACTTTATATTTTAAGCTGTTTTAATTAAGACGTGCGCCTACAGGATTTGCTACTGCCGGTTTGAAATATTGTTCCAGGAAAATATCTGCCTTTTCTGGCAAATAAAATCTACTACTTGATCTCCTCCTCTAACTTATTGTGCCAGTTCGTATGTGTAGTTCTTAGGAAAGCAAAATGTTCTTTTTGGCAACTGTAAACGTTTTTTATCAGGAAATTCTGATTATAAATGAGCTTGTTGTAGGATAGTGTGTAGTGTCAGAGATTTTGAGACTTGCACTTCAAGATCTGAGAACGGGAAGTCAGATTCAGTGGAACCTAAGAATGTTATAGCCTTATAAAGATATTCAATTTCATGCGGTTGGAAATATTGAAGTGAATGTTAATTAGTATATTTTAATCCCAAATGATGGGATATATGACACAAATTTATAGGTGAAAATAACATATTTTATAGCCATACTTTGTTAATTTTATGTTTATGACTGAAACTGAATATTTAAGAGATCATTCAAAGTCTTCAGAACTGACTCATAATTCCAGATGCTAGATTTCATGCATAACGCAGTTTGACACTTTATTAACCCTAATACTTAGAAAACCTCAGAAAATCTGCGTGTCGAACGTCTCATGTGCCAAAGACTCGCTGAAAATGTTGCTCTAAGGCATTTGAACCTAGGATTCTGCCACGTGCATGCGTACTCACACAGTGTACGTGTTTCACAGAGACCTTTTAAAACCTTCTGTCCTGTCTGTGTGTTGTGACAAAGAGTTGTTGCCAAAGGGTGTTTGAATTTTGGGTCAATAGAAGATTAAAAGGAGGGTGAGGCCATCTGAAGAGTCACCCTTACAGATTCATCAGATTGCAGATGGTACCGATATTTCCATGGGAAAATCCAAGTTCTGTAGCAATGGACTGGAAATACGTTACTTTATGATTGCTGCTATTTATAGCAAAGTTCTTTTTTTTTAATCGACATGCAGTAATTGTGCTGTTTTTTATATCCTCCATATGAATTCTTCCGTGATGTACTTTATCTGCATTTCCTTTTTGGCTTCCACTATAAGAAAATTTCTTTTGTGCTATCTGGATAAAATCAGATAGGTTTAGGCTGGGTTCTGTGCTTCCACGAGTAAGAATTATGTGGAAGGACAAGTGCCAAGTCTTTTGTTCTCAAATCTTGATCCATGTCAGCCTGATGGCTGGAGAGGTTGGAATTTGCCAGTTTTACACACCGTGCTCTAGTTTCTTCTTTTTCCCCAGACTGGTAAAAATCAGTGGGAGGGAAGTCTTAGTTACTCTGGTTGGCTGGAAGAAGTGATCAGAAATCTTTACTGGTAGTATTTTTGAGTCTCTGACTCTGTCTGTTACGTTCAACTTATCTAACCTCACTCCTTGCATTGTTAATTGGTTCTTGGTGGACTATCTGATAAATACTGTGCCCAGGACTGTCTTCCCTTGTAGTAAGGGTATTTTAATGAGTATGAATACTGTGCGTCTTTGCGCCAGAGAGACTGGATTTGGACAATGTAATATGTGGAATTGTGTCATAAATGCACTGGAAGCCAAACTAGGTGCAAAATTAAACACCTGTGTACTAGGCAGCATATTCTGAAGATACTTAGTGATGCTTCATCATTGAGTTTTGCCATTTTAATTTGGCTGTTTTAAAATCCTGATAAGGAGGAGGAAGAGTGAGATAAATTAAGTGATGAAATTAATATAATACAGATATCGTTCAAGGTAGAGCAAATCTCTGCTGTCTTATATTATTTTAAAATAGGAATTAAAACAAGTATTTGTAAAGATTGTCTTTTTTCCTGGAAATGTCCTTTGCAAATTTTTAATGAATTCTGTCTAGTCTGGGATGAGTTGTCAGAAAAAGCTGTAGCATGATAAAGTATATGTACAGTATTTATAGGAGAAACTATTTTCTAACCTTTTTTCATAAGCTTTAAAGCTGAGGCAGAAAATTTTATACTTCCAGAGAAGGAAAATGCTTTTAAACTTCGGTTTGAATATTCCTATTTTACAGAGCATACATATTTTACAGACTTTGACAATAGACTTGGAATCAGAAAAAAAAATCTTTGCATCTTATTCAGCAAATTAGTATCACAATGAGTGGAAGGTGTGGAATCTTGGTATCTTCAGGTCTGTTATGGCAGGGCTTGCACATAAAACATGCTCTTTGGGGACTTAATATTTCATAGAGCTTTGCATCAGCAGTGTCAGGAGCAAAGTTTCTGATCATGTGGCTCTTTGTTGTCATATGCTCTTTGTGACTTGGTGGTTTGGCACAGATGTGCACAGACAGATGTGGGCAGATGTTCTGTGCACTTGTATATGTAAATTTTAGAGAAGCAGCTAATCCATTAATGTCTTCAGATCTGATTTTCTTCAGACCTTCAGAACACTCATCCATTAAAATCTTGCTGAGATTTATGAACACTTTGAGAATCAGATTAGCAATCCCCCCACCTACCTCCTCTTGCCCTCGTGAAGACTGCAGAGGACTGCTTGCTTAGCAGGAATGTTAAACTATCCCGCAGCATTTCACAGGAACGAAATTATTAATCAAAGAAGTGATGAAGAGTAATAGGTCTGTTGTACACATTCATTTTCTTCAACAGTAAAAGACAAAAGTTACAGCACCCATCAGCTTTACGTTCTGAGAAAGAATTCTGGATGACTTTGAGTTGTCCAAAGGAATCTTGAGTGGCCATTGAACAACAGGGGACAGAATGGCCCGTGTCAACCCATGCACAGACTAGACACCAGGTTTTCAATGTGACTCATTTTTCGTCTTGTTTCTAAAAGACAAAACTGAACCATGTTCATAGTTTCTCTTTACTACCTTTGCATGTGGCATTGACCTGTGGATACTCTCAGAATTCAGTTAAATTTTATACAAACATGTTGTTTGTTCTCTGTAGCTATTTCCAAAGAAAGTTCAATCCCAATTTGTAGTTTTTTTTAAAAAATCTTACATTGCCTTTCTGTTCCTGAAAGCCAATTAATAGAAAAGAATGAAATCCAATTCTCTGTTCAAAAAAGCCCTCTAGAAGAAGAGTGTACATTTATATTTACTCAGCCTTGTGACTTGACTCCATCCCCAGTTGTATGTTATTTTGTTGGCATGTGCAGTAAGTCATGTTTTGTATTTTCTCTGAGGAACAGTTACTTGATGCTTCCTTTTACCTTCCAGAAAATCCAAAATATTTGTCTATTTCAGAGATGCAGTAAATGACCTGAAGAGTTTGATTGTAAAGTTGTAGTATTTATGAAGATAAGGCATCCAAAGGTATTGAATCTTAATTTTTGTGCCAAATTCTACTTTAGAATTTGTCATGCTATTTTTATGTGGGGATGATGGTGGAAATATTAACACCTCTTAAATTAATGGAACTAAGGAGCAAAACTGATGTTCGTGAAATAATCTTGTGCAACCAGAGATAAAGCCCAATTGGAGTGGAATTGGCCAGCATAAATTCAAATTGGCTAAAAACCTGGCTTGCAGGAACATGATAGCTATTCACTGCTTTTATTAATGTCGTGTTTTTGGCATAACAAATACCAAGGGCATCTTTATTTAGCCAGCTAAGAAATAGTTTATCCTTTTAATTTTATTGCATAAATATTAATATGGCATTGCAAAATGAGGAGACTTGTCTTCTGTTTCACTGAGGGCCACCGTTTTAAAACTAAAGATCTTTTTGTTGGATAATTATCCTACAAGAACTTCTGGCTTGAAGCATAAGTTCCATTGGGTATTTTTATACCATTGAGTATAAGAATAGTCTTCCAGAGCCTGAAATGACTTGGGAGCAATAGACTTTATTTTGATGTTACTGATTAAACACTACGGTACCGAGTAGATAGTTCATGAAGCAGCCCCATCCATTGCTGCGTTACATTTCAGACCAGAGTAACACAAAACATCTTGGAGAGAGCTACTCTGATCAAAGTGAACCAAGTTGCCAGTTGTGTTATGTAACTGTTCTTACTCACAGTCTGCTTAATAACTAACTAAATAAATCCCAAGCCTACTCTCTCTCTGTCGTTTGAATCATCAAAGCTCTATAAATAAATCATGTATTGTCGTAGAAACATCTCTCTGGAGTGTCCATCTGGGAATATACCTTCGTGTTTTCATAAATCCATATTTTTTCTTTCTGAAATGTGGCTTTTAGAAGTTCGAAGTACCCAATTCTTCCCATCTGTTTTAGAAGGTCGTCATTCTGTGAATGCGTCTGTTTTAGTAGGAATGTTTTCTGGAGGAAAAAACAAGCAAACATGAGTTATAGCATGACCTGTCAAACCTTAAAACAAAACATTTTATCACGCCAGTATTCATCAAATTGGATAGAGGACGGTTTTCTGAAATGTTCCAGTGGATGAAAACAACATAAATAAAGTGAAAACCAATGTCTTTCCTGCCTTGTGCTCAGGCGCTGTACACTTTCCTTTAGTCTGGAGAATATCCATGTTTAAAAATAACTGTGGTGTTGTCCTTATTTTTTTCCTAACATGGATTAACAAACTTTCTCATTCAATGGAATAAGGCACAAACATTTTATGACTTAGATCTATTTAAATTAATGTTTTAAATGAACAATTTTATTAGCAATTCGTATATGTGATGACTCTTTGTTTTAAAAGTCCATCTAATTTTGGCATTAATCTGTTTTTACTGTAGTTTTGGAGAAGAGCATATTCTTACTTTAAAAACATTCAGACATGCTTTTTTCTCGAACTTTCTAAAAGGACTCAAAACCCACGAGGAACTGATTAATGAAGAACATTTTCAAATCATTAAGTCTTGTGTCTGTGTGCATGTCATTCTTTGTAATGAACTACAGTAGATAACTGTGGCATAAAACTTGTTCATCTATTTGTGTTTAGGAGGGCTTAGTTTCCTGGGATTACATGGTAAGGAAGGTAGGTGCTTGTGCACAATCTCTGTTCATGATAACTTTCATCGTAATATTACTGTGTGCTTTGGATTTTGCCTTCCACTGCAGAAACAAATATTATGAAGAACATTAGATCCCCATTAGTTTTAAATTACAGAAGTTTTAAAGCTACGACATTAGGTACCTCTCTTGTTTTCTGATTTTAATTAATTCTCTAGTGCTGGTATGTGGCAGTAATCCCACCAAGGATTGGTTTTCAATTGCCTGAGCTATAACCCAGCAACAGTCTGTACTTTCACCCTCACCACAAATCTATTACAAAATATTCTGACATTCTCAAGTGTGTTTGTCTAAACTTTTTAACTGAAGAAAGGAGTGTCAGCATTAGATGAAGAAAGAGTAAGTTTGGGTAAGTACGAACAAATCACTTTGGAAAGAATGGCGAAGGGCTTTCCAAAGGACCAGCATTTGGAAGGAGCCTTTTATATTCTTCATGGATCCTGTTTGGAATTCATCTTTCTGCCTTCTTGGGTTTTAAGCTTGCTAGGTCTCAACCTTGTATTTGTTCTTTATTTGCACAGTACCTTCCATAGCTCTTGATCCTGTAGAGCAGAATGTAGATGCAATTACAGTTATAAGCCAATTGCATTATTGGTTCACTTAGGTTGTGTTACAAAGTGTAACGCAGTGCAAAATGGACAAGTGTTTCTTATGTACTGAGAGTATCTATAGACTTCAGTATCTCTAGTTCCAGGGGTGTTTTCTACATTTGAATCTTCTTTCAGTCCTGAGCTTTTTCTGGATAGAGTTTTCCAAACTGTACTGTTAAGTACTATGTTACGAAGAAATCTGTGCAAATAGCAGAAAGCAAAGGATGGATAATGTCCAAGAATACTTCTGCTAATATTTTCAGTACAATAGTTTTGCTGTGATCAGACGTTTCCATGTTTCCTCTGAAGGTATTGAATTCTACTTTGAAAAGTTTTACAAAAAAAAATCCTCTTCAAATTTTCACATTAGAATATTGATTAAATCCCAAATTTATTCTTTTTATGCAGCTCATGAGTGGATAAAAATAATTTATCTTAAGACACTTGTAATTTAGTGACAAAGCCCAATTTTTTAATATTTATTATTTTAATATTTATTAAAACAGTTACAAAATAAGCTGTCTAAAAGTACTATGGTTATTCTGTACATGCAGACTTATTTCTAGTTGTGCTGAGAACACTGTTTTGGTTAATACTGATATATTACTTCTAAGATAAAAGAGACTTCTTGGGTACTGAATGTTACAATAATGCATTTCTGTATATGATAATGTTTAAAATATTTAATCTGTGACCTACTATACAAAGACAAGCATATGCTCCCAAAATACTAATGTGCATTGTTATCCTTTAAAATTTGTTTCTTTGACAGTGACATTAATGTCCCATTTTAATAGGGAAGAAAAAGCAAAGCTTGACCTTCCTAGAGTAGGAATGTGCCACTTGTCAGCTGATTTAAGAGCTGATCTTTTTTTAAAATCTCAAAGCTAATGCCAAGACTTAAACATTGCTAAGAAACACACTGCCCTTAGTATCTCCTAAGTGTGTGAAATGCTCTTAAACAGAACTCCTTGACAGCTGTTTTTAAGTGATCCAATTAAACTGGCAAGATTTTAGGATTTGCTTGAATGAACTTTACACTTGATAGCCTGATGTATGATGCTTGGCACCGTATGTATCATTACACATTATATCTGCTTCCTCTGCATTCCTTTTTTTAACTGCATTTTGGAACTTTCCAAATATTTGAAATGTAAACTACATACTTTTTGATGTACAGTAGTGTGGTAACTTGGAGATGAATATCTTTTTCCTGAAGAAGGTTGCTTAATCTCTAAGAATCTCTACATCTTTGCATCTTGTTCAGTGTCGTGGCATAAACAGAGCTCCGAATTGCTCGGGCAGGTTGGAACCCAACCACCTTTTTGTAAGTGACCTGGGTAGAGAGGCAGATTTATCAGTGCTCTGGATTTTCAGTTCACTATAAGATTAAATCGCTCGTGCTGGCAGCAGCTTGGCCTTTCCACGAAACTCCTTATAAGCAGGCAGAGATGAAATGAACTTTTGTGCATAGTGACTTTCTTTCTTTTGCACCTTACAAAACCTCTGTGCCATTGTTGACAGGAAGATACTGATCAGACTNCTTGGAGATGAATATCTTTTTCCTGAAGAAGGTTGCTTAATCTCTAAGAATCTCTGCATCTTTGCATCTTGTTCAGTGTCGCGGCATAAACAGAGCTCCGAATTGCTCGGGCAGGTTGGAACCCAACCACCTTTTTGTAAGTGGCCCGGGCAGAGAGGCAGATTTATCAATGCTCTGGATTTTCAGTTCACTGTAAGATTAAATCCCTCGTCACTGGCAGCAGTTTGGCCTTTCCATGAAGCTCCTTATGACCAGGTAGAGATGAAATGAACTTCTGTGCATAGTGACTTTCTTTTGCACCTTACAAAACCTCTATGCCATTGTTGACAGGAAGATACCGATCAGACTTCAAAAACCCACTGATCTGTTAAAGCCAAAGAAAACTGCAGAAATTGAATTGCATTCACAGATCTATCCTAAATTTCTAAAATTCTAAGCCCACAGATTTTAATTTTCACAATTTTATCAGGGCATTTTTGACTGATCCTTTTGAATGGCAGCTGATCAAATACTCCTTACTTTCCACTTCTGTTCAACAAATCCACTGGCCGTCCATCAGCCATCAAGAGGGGTCTCCTCTTTCTGTCTCTAATTTAACCAGCTATTAGAACTGATGCTGCATTTTTAACAAACGTGATAACTGCACTGATTTTGTGCTGAGTTTTTTGTATGCACTGTATATATGTGCTGAGTGTGTGTGCAGGGTTTCTGATCCCCATGTGCATGGGGCTTCCTCCTTGTCAGGACAACCAGCACCTAACTGGCTTTTAATGACTATAGCTTTTAAAATAGTTCGTTAACATTTCTTTTATTATAAGCTTTACATTACATCTCTGGAGTTGGGTTAATATACTGCATGCTTTTCTTTTGTATTTAAACCTAGTTTTAGCTTTTCTGTGATTGCTGGTTCTTAAAGTTTGTTTGTGATAGTCTCTGTCTGATAATCACTATCCTTGCAGGGGCAAAGGACACAGGCTCATTAGTAGAAGTTTATTAAAAAAAAAAAAACTCCTATGCATCAGTCAAAATATTATTTAATTTCTTTAGAACCGGGAGTTTATTTTTGTAGGTTAGGNTATTTAAAAAAAAAAAAAAAAACTCCTTTGCATCAGCCAAAATATTATTTAATTTCTTTAGAACTGGGAGTTTATTTTTGTACGTTAGGAATTGGTTTATTTTCATAAGGTTAATTCAACTTTATGTCTTTATACTGCTGCTACCAGTCATTTCCTTCACTGCAAATGCCAGATCTGCACCCGTCGTTATTCGTAAAATAAACACAACTGCTCTGGCTAATGGCACGTGTTAATTCAAGTGGTGGCGCAGGCAGGTGTTTCAATTTATTTATCACTGTTTTAAGGGAATGAGGGACAGCACCTAGACTGGAACCCAGCCTTGCTTCTAGCCTTACTGCTCATCTGCCCACGTACCCAAGAGAGGGCCCTGGGTGGGAAAGCACACCTGTGCATCCCAAAAAGCAGCAGTGACCCTTGTTTTGTGTTCCCTGGACGCAGGTTTTCCCGACGTTAAGCTTACAGCTCCTGCATGCTGTTTCCATAGTAATGGGTGTTTGTGGAGCGGCCGCGGGTCCCTTCTCCTCGTGCTCGCTGAGACCATTATGTTCTCCGGTCACAGAGGAGCGGTCAGCTGTGCTGGGAGATAAAAGAAATGAACTTATTACAGTGGGAAAAGATTTGGAAGCGGCAGTGAAAAGCAAACTAGTTCGGGATTTACTGAAACGGAGATAAAGGCAAATTTTTTGATCTCGGGGTAAAAAAAAACAGTGAAGAGGAACTAGAAATTTAGATTGTCATTGAAATGAGCTCCGGAGTGCAGAGAGCAAATCAGATAAAAATGTCACGACTTCAGCACTCGAAGGAGAAATGATCAAGAGCCCCTGTCTGGTATTAAGAGCATGTGGCATAAAGAAATGCAAGGGATTACTTTTCCTCATGGCACTCAGTCACAGTTTAACTGCTTTCCAGGTAGGATTTGGGGTCAAAAGGGTGAGTAGGCAGATTAATGAAAGAAACATCAGGGCTACTGTACAAAAAGGGTGTATGTTTAGACTGAGGTGCAACTGACTGTTTCTACTTTTAAAAAATTCTTATTATTCTTTTTAACATGTATTTGACAGGAAGCATGAGAATCGCTGTTTAAAAATACCCTGTCTTCAGTTTTTAAAAAGCAGATAGTGGTGCAAGATAAGCAGGAAGGAAACAATAGAAATGAAGAGAAAAACAAAACAAAACCACAAACACCCCGAGAACCCTCCTCCCCAAACCCATAAAATCTAAACGAAGTTGAGTTTGAACATGCACTGAGTTATTCTAAGACCAGAGAAGAAACATAAGTCCCTTACATTATTTATAACTTTACAAATAAAGATCTAAATCTTAGGTTAATCTTAGGTTAGTTAGTTTAGATATTACTATGTGCAGAAAAAAAGAGTCATGTGATTTTTAACATTGATTTTAGTTTAATTTGGGGTGCTAGGCTGATTTCCAGAGCACGTTCTAGAGCATGTGCTGTAAAACAGCAACAACAAAGTTTTCTTCAGCTGTTGGTTAAAGCCATCCTACCCTTCTGAGACATTTTCTCATGTTTGTGGGTGTTCTGCATCTCTTCTCCGCCCTCTGTACATTTTTTTCAGATGTGGAGTCTTTGAATAATTTCTTAAATAGGAGAGACTATTTTGGTGGTTCTGTTTTCACAGTGCCTATTACAGGGAACGGGGTAGGGTGAATTGGATAGAGGAAAACTGATTATTTCGGTGGAGAAATTAAAGTAATGGTATGTTGGGCTCGTCTAAACCACCAATCTCTCATCACCATCAGTGTTTTGGTACCATTTCCAGATGTCTATCAGTTTGACAGGAAGGATTTCATTTCAAAGACTGCACTCTAATGTAGGGAAATGAAATAACATGGCACATTCAAGCTGGTTTAGTTTGGACTGAACTGAAGAACTGATGTAAACTTTTGAGTGGAAATGTATAAAAGCCCCTGGGATTCCCATGCAGCCTTTTTTTTTTTTTTTTTTAATGAATTTCATGTTACCTCTTTTCATTTTTGCTGCATGGTATAGAGGCAGAAGGAGTTTCCTATTGAAGTTTCTAAAGCAAAGGAAAAAGCGAAAGATAAATTCATGGGGGGATGTGTGTTCATAGCTCAGAATAACAAGATAGTGTCTTTTTCCAGACTGTTAGCAATAAAAAGTACAGTTGCATGTGGTAAAAACAGTATGTTCTGGACTTGGTGCCAGTGAAAAGCTGATTATTTTGCAAATGGAAAAAAATCTTTGGTTCAGTTCATGTTCGTTGATAGCATTTATTAGGCAAGAGACCAGATGAACCGTAAATGCAAATAAACTTCTGTATCTATTAGTAATTGTTTGAACTGGTCCGGCAGTAAAATTTTGATAGGACGGAGAATTATTTATTCAAGTTCGCTAAATTGTTTTTGAAAAACTTGCACGTTTATCCGGTGACATCTTTTGCTCTGCCAGCTCTGTCTTAATTTTTATAGAACAGCCGATTTGTCTTTAGTAACAGAATGTTTCTTTCCCCCAATAATGTTAACCAGACTTGCAGTGAGACAGAAACAGTAGCATTCAAAACACGTCAGAGTTAATCTGAACCACCTTATTTTGCAGATGGCATCTGGTACTGCGAGCAGAAAACAGCTCGTGTGCCCTATGGCACAGTTCAGGGTAAAAGGGGAGGTACGAACAGAAGCCTTAAAAAATGTATTAAAAAAAACATATTCAGAACAGGGTATGAAGTTCAGATTTCAGTAGAAAAAAGCTCGAGGTATTAGCTGTTATTTATATCAGCTCTAATTTGTTTTTCTTGCAAATTATTGTAGTTGGCTATCTGGTATTTGTAATGCTATATCAATAGTGCATAATCTGTTCTTCATACTGTCATTCATTGCAATAAACCTGCATCTGTTATACGCAGGGCAAAGGTCGTGTCAGAAAAGCCTTCTTTACTGTTTGAACTGCTTTTATACGTTACATTTTATTGCATACTTTTGACTTACAGCCTAGTAAAACACAGGCTGCTCCAGCAGTGCCAGTACTTGAAAATAAAGGTGCTGCTCACAGTGAGATCTTGTCCTACTCCATCTGAAAAGTGCTCATCCATCTGAACTCTGTTATTCTATTGTGCAAACAGAATGGTTAGAGAAACTGGAATTTGTGACTTGGCATATAGCATAAAGCTCCATTACATAGACATATGTTTAAAAGTTATATATCTGCTTTAAACCATTCTGAAGGAATGTGAAGCAAGCCATAAAACTCCACTATGGAAGGTCTGAGTGACTCCTCAGTCAGGAGGCTTTGTGCTGTGCTCCAGAAAGCTGAGCAAACACAGGAATCAAATGCAAATGGTCTGTGTCAGTCAACATTGAAATAGTAGACTGAACATTGTTCTTTCCAGTTCCTATTAGCCTTGTAAAGATTTGTATTGGAAATTTCATTTTATCTGGAATGAGAGTCTCATCCAACGTCCCGTATGGCATCCTCCACTCTGTGCCTGCTCTCCCCTCTGAGCTCTGCTTGAGGTTCTGGTTAGCCTTGAATCCGCAGACTTCGGATACTGCCAAAAAGATGAGTTTCCATCGAGGCCTTAGTAAATCTCATCTTAAAATGAGTCATTTTTTTCCCAAAGTGAGACGCTGGTGGAAAATTGAAGATCTTCTGGAGATGCGCGTGTGCACAAACACATATGTATGTATGTCTGTATATATGCATATGTAAAATATGTAGATATATGCACACACATATATATGTATAGGGTAGGTATAGTTCTGGCAGCCAGGAAAATTAAAATATATTCTTCTGCGAATGATCTGTGGGGCTGTTCCTTTGGTAAATAATGTGCTTAGGATGTATTGCAGGTTCATGGTAAGAAACCTTGAGGCAATTCAAGATACTGGTTGGGATCTTGGGCTATGTTTTGATTGACTGTCAATGATAAAGATGTTCTTTCTATAAGCAATCAAATAAGGTACAACTTACCATTAATCACAATTTCTTAACATTTTCATAATCTTGTTATATCGATTTTAATCTGATGATAATAGAGAAAAAGTGTGGTTCAAAACTGTTAGTTTGGAGAAATATAGCTCTACCAGGAGTTACGGGGTTGTGCTGACCTGCGTTTTCAGAGGCTGACTAAGCTAAGAGACATCCACCCGTTCCTCGTGTGGATCAGACACAGCTGTTAATGGAAGGAGTATTTGGTCGCTGTTGATATGGGTTGGAGAAGAACTTTTTTGAGTCTGTCAGTCTTTCTGAATTTGAAAGATACTTACAGAAGATTGGAAGAACTTACGATATTTTAGGAGATATTAAATATAGCTTGAACCTGACTATTTCATTCTGTGCCACAATTAGAATTTCCCCATTCTCTGTTTTTAGAGGATTACCCCAATGGGACGTGGCTTGGAGATGAAAATAATCCCGAAATGCGGGTCCGCTGCCCCATCACCCCCGCAGACATGCTGCACATCAGCACGAACTGCCGCACGGCCGAGAAGATGGCACTGACCTTGCTGGATTACCTCTTCCATCGGGAAATTCAGGCCATCTCCAACCTTTCAGGCCAGGGGAAGCACGGCAAGAAGCAGCTGGACCCTCTCATGATTTATGGAATTCGCTGTGAGTATAAAACTTGTGGACGTGTGTTGTTTTTAAAGGTAATTGAAATAGTTTCATTGAAGCAGGTCTGAACAGATCGAAATTTGTATGGACTAATAATTGTGATAGNATATTAAATGTAGCTTGAACCTGACTATTTCATTCTGTGCCACGATTAGAATTTCCCCATTCTCTGTTTTTAGAGGATTACCCCAATGGGACGTGGCTTGGAGATGAAAATAATCCCGAAATGCGGGTCCGCTGCCCCATCACCCCCGCAGACATGCTGCACATCAGCACGAACTGCCGCACGGCCGAGAAGATGGCACTGACCTTGCTGGATTACCTCTTCCATCGGGAAATTCAGGCCATCTCCAACCTTTCAGGCCAGGGGAAGCACGGCAAGAAGCAGCTGGACCCTCTCATGATTTATGGAATTCGCTGTGAGTATAAAACTTGTGGAC
>VWPW01009166.1:0-74462 GCA_013389825.1 Crypturellus undulatus | reverse complement strand
CTTAAAATGAGTCATTTTTTTCCCAAAGTGAGACGCTGGTGGAAAATTGAAGATCTTCTGGAGATGCGCGTGTGCACAAACACATATGTATGTATGTCTGTATATATGCATATGTAAAATATGTAGATATATGCACACACATATATATGTATAGGGTAGGTATAGTTCTGGCAGCCAGGAAAATTAAAATATATTCCTCTGCGAATGATCTGTGGGGCTGTTCCTTTGGTAAATAATGTGCTAATCACAATTTCTTAACATTTTCATAATCTTGTTATATCAGTTTTAATCTGATGATAATAGAGGAAAAAATGTGGTTCAAAACTGTTAGTTTGGAGAAATATAGCTCTACCAGGAGTTACGGGGTTGTGCTGACCTGCGTTTTCAGAGGCTGACTAAGCTAAGAGACATCCACCCGTTCCTCGTGTGGATCAGACACAGCTGTTAATGGAAGGAGTATTTGGTCGCTGTTGATATGGGTTGGAGAAGAACTTTTTTGAGTCTGTCAGTCTTTCTGAATTTGAAAGATACTTACAGAAGATTGGAAGAACTTACGATATTTTAGGAGATATTAAATATAGCTTGAACCTGACTATTTCATTCTGTGCCACAATTAGAATTTCCCCATTCTCTGTTTTTAGAGGATTACCCCAATGGGACGTGGCTTGGAGATGAAAATAATCCCGAAATGCGGGTCCGCTGCCCCATCACCCCCGCAGACATGCTGCACATCAGCACGAACTGCCGCACGGCCGAGAAGATGGCACTGACCTTGCTGGATTACCTCTTCCATCGGGAAATTCAGGCCATCTCCAACCTTTCAGGCCAGGGGAAGCACGGCAAGAAGCAGCTGGACCCTCTCATGATTTATGGAATTCGCTGTGAGTATAAAACTTGTGGACGTGTGTTGTTTTTAAAGGTAATTGAAATAGTTTCATTGAAGCAGGTCTGAACAGATCGAAATTTGTATGGACTAATAATTGTGATAGTTGTGAAGAATTATAATTCACAAGCTTTACTTTACCTTTAAAAAATTCATTATAATTGAGAGGGACATCTTTTAGCTATCCTTTGTATTACTGTGTTCTTTACAGGTTTTTAACTTAGGAGCTGCAATAAGTTTTCCAATCTGATGGGAATCAAATGCCTTGCTGGCCTCTCTGATGACAAACTATTTTGGGATCAGAAAATTTAAAAGTAGGCTCAAAAATGTGTTTGCTAAGCTAAAATACATCGTGCAGTGAGTTCTGATCCTGTTTCAAGTGGAACAGAAGTCTTTTATTTTCCCTCTCAGAAGTACTCTCTACTTTGCAGCTCCTGCCTGTTTTAAGTGGGGCTCTTTTAGATGGGACTACTGCACACTTGTGGCTCCAGAAGGCATAAATATATCCCCGGTGAGGGCATTTAGGTGTGTGCATGCCTTAAAAGGAGCAGAACTGAAAAATTCTGCTGGTTTTGGTGCTCCTTCTTTCACAAGTTCCTGAAATCTCTACAGCAGAGGAAGACAGTTCTGATGGTAGAAGATCCGGGGTGTAAGCAGAGATACACAGCAATAGTCCAGGGAAAAGGTTTGGTCAGTTTGTGGAAAATAAGTGCAAACCACCCTGCTTTCCATGCCTGATCCTGTGGGATGGGAGCACAGAGGAGTGTCGATGCTGTTAGGCTTTTTGTGTCATGGTTGTTTCCCCAAATTCTCTCCTGTGGTTTGCAGAAGAATATTAATGGAGGATATTTTGAATTAATGTTGAAATTCTGAGTTTATTTTTAAGCAGTGAAAACATTGAATGGAACATTTTTAATTTCGGAATTGTATTCAAGTATCTCCTGATTGCAGTTAGGATGCATTTGGTAAGAATAAGGCATGTATTATTGCTGCAGTTGCCAGGCAGATGTTTTGTTAGCTTTTATTTATGAAGGAATCCTAATGGACTGATTTAATTTTAGCTTGTTGCTAATACTCACCCGAAGTATCTCTAGGCACACTAAGAAGTACGCTAAACATAGCAAGTATCTAACTGAGAAATATTATATTGGTTAAAATGGAACAAATAATAAAAATAAGCAAATAAAACATTCAAGTATTGCTAAAGGGTTCTAAATAATATGATCCTGGATCTCAGGTTTTTATTTTCATTTGTGTGTATTACTTGTTAAGGGTGGGATGGAGGAAATTTGCAGTCTGCAGTGAAGGAGAGATGAAGTATCACGATGCCTGTGGGTTCATAATGAGAACGCCCAGGATGCTAACGTAGTGTCTGCCACGGTGCCCGCATCTTCTGGATGGTAAAACTGTTTTGTAGTAATGAACACATCACACTAGAGCTGCAACTTTTTGGCAATTTAGAAGGAATCAAATATGCTTTGGATGTCAAATGCAGGAGGCATAGCCCATGGTTAGGAGTGAGGAGGGTTCTGGTTGTGAGCTTCTTGCTCTGATCCTGTGGCTTCGGGTAGGGGATTCCTCAGTAGTAGGAGGGTGACCAAATCCGTGCAGTGCCCTTGGGTGTCAGTGTCCGCTTGTCTCCCAGCAGAGCAGGGAGGCGAAAGGCTCCCAGGCAGCTGACCGTCTGCTGTGGGTCTGCAGCGCTCTGCTCCGCGTCCTGCCTCGAGGCAGCAGAAATTTCAGTGTCCGGATGGAATGGACCGAAGAGCAAATGTAAGAACTTTGCAGGAGGCCTTTGCTCACCGAGCTAGGTTATCATGTAGCAAGAGATCTTGGTCTTAAAGCACTGACTACATTTGCACCTCATGTAGGTCACCAGTGGATTAGTAGCGTGGGAATAACTTGTTCTACTGAAATATATTGTAGGCAACTGCCAGTTTGAAATGCCAATTAAGGCTTAGGCATGTAGCCAGACCGAGTGGGTTTTGATTGATGCTTGAGGAATCTAATGGCTTGTTTTTATGCTTCTGTTGGGGCAGTGTGTTTGATACCTAAGGGAAAAAAATTGTGGCGAGTATTTGGTGGTCAGTCTCCTGTCTTCTCCTTATGCAGAACTGAACTGAGGAAATACAGTCCCACTGACCACCTTTCATTTCTTGTAACTTGCCCTCTATCTCAGGGGAATTAATAGGCAAAAGCAGCCCCATTCCATGTCCTGCATTATCCCAATTTCTGTTTCACTACAAAAGTGAAGCAGAAACTTTGGGGATTTAACTGTAACCAATTAAGTATGTATTTTTCAAGGAGACTATGAGGAATTTTGTTTTCCAAAACCTTTTTATCTATTGATCTCATCAATGTACATGATTATTACAAGCCTTAATCACATAGTAATAATAACAACAATAACACATATTCTTGTAGTTGTTCCTATAGTGTTTCTAAAAACCTGATTTTTTTTGCAGAGCATAGATGTTAAAAACAAGAAGTAGACAACCTTCTCCCTTCTCTTTTGTTGCAATTTTAATGCAAGGCACTAGCAACCCCTCCCTCCATACAATCTTAAATGTGTGTGCACAGATCTAGTGCCTGAGTTGTGTAGGAAGAACAAGCTTTTGAAAATAACATGCCTGAATGCTAAAAGTGGAGGTTATACCACTTATATAGAGCATTATGTCATTTATGTATAGCCCTGTGCTGAAGACTGGGATTCGGATGTCCTAACCACATCTTTATTTCTTCTGCCCGTTGGCTAAAGTGTTGCTGCTGCTTGGGAGCCAACCCATAGCAAGGCAGGGTTGGTGTCCACAGGAATCTGCTTTGGACACCCAAATATTAACCGTTATTGGCATTTGCAGTCGATAAGAGATAAATCCTGCAGCAACAAATGCAGAAAAATCAAGTAATCTTTATGACGAAGAGAATATAACAGTAACAACCGTGCCACGATATCATCCCTGCCGGTCACCGGAGCGCTGCCGGCAGCCCCACCAGCCCACAGGCATCTGGATCCTGTTGGGAATGTCCTGCTCCATAAACCATGGGAACCAAATTCTGCTGCTGTCCTGATGGTGTGAGTTGCTTCTGCTCTGGGCAGTAACACTCTGCTGTGTTATTTTAAACCTAAACGGGAATGTAATGTCATCAGCTTCGCGTTTGCCAACTGTAGCTAGCAAAGCTCAAGCTAGGTTTTATTTTTCTTTTATTTCAGGTTTCTTTTTAAGGTTTTGTCAGTGGAAATACATTCCCTTCTTTCTTTTTCTAGGAAAAAAAGAAGAAAATCTAACTAACCAAATCTGTATTTAATAGAGATTATTTTGAATAATATGCAGAAGCTATTGGAAATGGAGCGAAGTGGGTTTATTAAAAATTCTTGATATACTGCATAAGGTTTACCACAAGAGAGAGATGAAAGTTTATATTTGGAAGTGTACATTTTCATTTGTGGTATACATTTGCTTGTGGGGTGGCAGTGGTATTGAAGAGTTTTTGGACCAGAAACCAAAATGACTTAAGCACTATATATGTCATTAAATAGCTCATTACTTTAGCCTAGAAAAAATATTGAGATTTTCGTGGTGAAATGTGATATAAGAACATCAGCCGTTACAATTTTCTTTGTGTAACCCAAAAAAAAAAAAAACCCACCAAATTCACAATGCTGTACAGAGAAGAAAGCTTATTAAATTAAGAGTGGTTTAGTGCAACTAAAATAAGAGAAATAGATAGCTTAGTAATCAAAAAGAAATCAAAACTTGGTATTCTCTTGTGTCATACTGCTGCTTCCGCTAAAGATGGGAACCTCTTTTGTGTCCTGATGAGTTGCAGTAAGTTTTAATATGCTGCTCGACAGAGGAGTAGAGCGCGGTTGTCCTCCCTTCAGAGGGCAGTTGAGGAGAACGGAGCCCTGAGCTGCTTTGCAAATTCATTAGCAAGATTCTGCTTAGGATGGGCAACCAGACACCCGCGTTGGCTTCATCTGGACCATGTTTGCCTCCTGCCTGGTGGTGTCACATGTGCCAGGTTGATCAGTGTGTGCACAGATGCTCCTTCGTGCCCATCACCAAAAATGCAAGTCGGGCCAGGTGAGCAGCTTGTAACTGGTCGTGCAAGGACTTCGCTGTCATCTCAGCCCCTTGTTTGCTTTTCATGAAGGTTTTGGTATTAACGGAGCTGCAGGTTGGATGACAAATATACTAGTTTTGTTCCTTAAACATCACCAAACTTCTAAATATTGGAAGAAAGATAAAAAATTGCATGTCATTGACAAGCTCTGGCCTCTAATATTCCCTCTGACACAGCTAATAGTTCTCACCACTGGGCCTGGTTTATGAGGTATTTCAGGCTGTTGCCTTTATGTAGAAAGTTTTGCATAAAGTTGCAACTGCAGAAAACATACACTATAAATATGAATTGTGTTTAGTCTTTTTTTGTTGTTTTTGCATTTTCCATTGTAAAAAGCCTTGATTTGTGTAGTTCTATGCATTATACCCATGTTTTCTGTTTATCCTCTTCTCCTTCCTCATCTTTGTATACCTTTCCACTCTTCTTGACTCTTCTTTTCCTGTTTATAGCAGAAGTGTCTCATTTCTGCATATTCTGTTGCTCACTTCCTGGCACTGTCAGTGGTTTAAAACACTGTTGCATCTGGTTGAAACAGATGTCTGTAGGTCTTGGTTGCAGCAATTGGAGACGTCCACCTGGGCCTTGACTTCCAGCAGGAGGATGCTGGAGAACGTAAAGAAGTCAAACTTTTTAGTTGATACAAATCCCAGATATTTGCTGTTTAATGCAGGCTTCTGATTCTCTTTTATACAGGACATGGGCGAATCTTTCAAGCCATAGTAATCTGGCCAGAAGTTGCGTGGTTTATAGCTGCATGAGTGCTAGCTGGAAAGGCTCTTCACCATGTATTCTTCTCCTGGTAATAGCTGCCATTGACTATAGCTGTTGGGAAACTTGATTCACAAGTTGCTTTGAGAACTGAGGCTTTCTCGGGTGTCACAGCACTTTGCTCCTTGGTACCGGTCCATGAGCCTGGTCGCTGTCATGGAGAGAGCTCAGCGGGAAGGAACATTTGCAGAAGTCACAGAGTCACAGGAGGACTGAGGTTGGCAGGGACCTCTAGAGATCATCTAGTCCAACCCCTGCTCCAGCAGGGACACCCAGAGCACAGGGCACAGGGTGGCATCCAGACGGGCTGGGAAGGTCTCCAGAGAAGGAGCCTCCACAGCCTCTCTCCTCTGTTCGAGGGCTCTGCCACCCTCACAGTAAAGAAGTTCTTCCTCACATGGTAATGGAACTGCCTGTGTTTTAATTTACACCCATTACCCCTTGTCCTGTCCCTGGCCACCACCAAGAAGAGTTTGGCCCCAGACTGTTGGGTTCCAGTACTCAAGACGAACCAAGTGAATCTGAGAGTAGGTCATATCTTCAAATGGAGAGAAAAAAAATTTATCTCATGTTTTTTCTTGGCATTTTCCAAAGAAGGTTTTTGTTTATTTGTTTCCTGTGTTTTTGGGGGTGTTTTTTGTGCAGCACTTTCAGGACTGGCTTTATGCTGCAGTGCAGCCCTGGCAAACGTGTGTCCCTGCCCAGCGCCGCACCGTCTGGCTTCACTTCCAAATGGCTTCTCCTTTGTGAATCAATTAAAAGCTGCCACATGGAGGGCAGCGATAACCCCTCTTGGGGCTCGGCGAGAAGATAATAGGAGAACCCGTTAAGTTTATCTCAGCACCACAGTTCTCGTAAATAGCATCAGTGCTGGCGCTCGCTTACTCACTTTATATAAGCACTATAATTTAACGTTGGCTGTTTTTCTCTTCCTTCCTGGGTACTTCTGTACATTTCAATTATTTTCCTGGCCCCTTGCTGTTTCATAAACTGAAAAAAAGGCCGCAATTTGGGGGAATAAAATAAATTATTGGCAGGGTGTTTTCTCTCTCCTCCCAAAATTCTCTTGTTCTTCTTCCATTATAAAAGCAATGAATTTAATTTTCCATTCGTGAACTTTAGCACCAGTTTAGGCTGTCAGCGGCACCCCTCTGCACGCAGGCTCATGGTGCGTGATGGGCTGTCAAGCAGCTCGGAGTTTGCAAGCTCCAGAGAAAGACGAATCCTAATGCATGAGCTCACTTGGACCATCTTGCAGCCCATGCAGGATTATTCCATCCCGTGTATCCTTTGCTGCTTTAGGCAGACTAATTCGAAGTAGCACCAAGGTGCCCTAGTGCTTGAGCTAGCAGCATCCCAGGGAATCAGTGAACATAAAAGCAGCTTCTTCAACCATTTTAAATGATGCTCCAGGAGGGCATAAGCTCAGCTAAATAGCAGAGAGGCAGACTGAGTAATTTCCAAGAAAGAGAATTACTGATACAAGTGAGAGTTACTGATACTGTGGGAGTTACTGATACAAGTATGACAGCTTGGTTGAAGCAAATGAGTGCTGTTTTTTCGGATAACTTGCAGGGAAGTCTTGCGTGGATTTCAAAAGTCGTTAAATACTCAGTTATTAGCACCCACGAGCCCTGGTGTGAGGAAGGGCCGTGCTGGCCTGCTTGTAATTAACGTGCTGTGTGGGGTGGAATCTATCAATACCGCGAATCTCTCCCGGCTATGAAGTTACAAGTGAAATGGAAGACGGTTTATATCAGTTGTTCTAATCACTATTTTCCTTGGCCCGGTTCCCCTGGTCATGGACCCTTTCCAGTGTTGTGACTGTGTGCAGGGTGGTTTCTACAGTGATGGAGCGGTGGCGTCGCTGTTGGTCTGATGGGGAAAGATGCTGAGCTGGCGACCCGGCATCTCTCGGACTCGGTCCCTAGGAAAGAAGTATCCTAAATCCTAAATAACCCCTGGGCTTTCAGGGCAGGGTATGGAAGAGCTGAGTAGTCATACGAAGCATTTGATCCTTGTCATTCTGGGAAGGGAAGCAGCTTGGCCACCAAGCACGGGCTGATCAGTGCGAAAGCTAATGTATGTTCATCTGGAAAATGCATCGCTCGACTTGAGGAGAGCTGTGATTTCACAGAATCTCGTAAACGGAATTCCAGAGACTTGCCTAGCGTTTCTTTTCCCCTGGCTCTGAACTTGCTTTTCTTCATTTTGCAAGGGTTAATAAAGTGGAGCGAGGAGATGCCTCAAGCCGACTGCGAGTAAAATGTAAATACATTCCCGCAGCGTTCAGGTTTCTGTCATGCCAGCCCTTTCCAAACCCACAAGCTCCTTCGGAAGGGGAGAAATTTTCGTTGTTGATTCATAAGCGAGTTTTTCTTGGCGGCACGTGTGCTGCTGTTTGCCATCCAGATGGGATGCGGAGGCTCTGTGGTGAGGCCTTATGTAACGGGACGTCTCGGGAAGGGGGCTTTAAAGTGACAACCCGCGTTTTTCCATCAGCTCCGCTGCAGGTTTGGTCGGCTCGAGTTGTGCTGCTGCCTCAAAGGGAAACAGAGCTGCTCAGCGCGTTGCTCTTCAAAGCTGTGCAGATCAAAACCGGCCCGATGTGTGATTATTGGCAGCAGCTCCTGAAAATCAGAAGCCTTTCCATGGAGCGTTATTGTTTCAATTTGGGTGATTCCATTTGTTTTGAGCATCAGGCTTTGATTTTGAGCGCTAAGTCGATCCCTTGGCAATAAAAGCATCATATATTTAGATGCGTTTCGTTCCAAAGAGAATGACATCTAATAAAGCTCGTGGAACGGTTTCTCCCTCCAGGGTGGTGAAGGGAGCAATGAGATCTTCCCGTGCTCAGGCAGGTCCCAAGTGAATGCTCTGACATTGCTAATGTGCAAACCCAGAAGGCAGCCTTGCTTAAAGAATTAAAGGTACCAGCTCCCGTACGTGCCTTTTTATTATACAGAAGGACGGTAACAGTTATCATGTGAGCATTAGAACTTTTATTTAGGAGATTACTTGCAGCGTTGGAGTCTTCTAGGTCCCAGTCTTTTGAAAAGCCATTTCAGATGAAAACCCTTGTGGTGTTTATATGGGATGCTGCCATTGCAACCTCTAGCTGTTTAGCTGTGCATGCACAAAGTATGCAATTTTGCTTTCCTACTGGGATCCAAACATTTTATGAATATATATATTTGTATATGTGTACATAGGAGGAAATGAAATATAGATCTTCTGTCTTTTTTGGAGATAGCTGCTTCTGCTCCCTGTGCCTTTTTTGATTTACAAGATATTTTTTCAGAGCAAGGAATGAATTATCTTTAAAAATGGGGGGAAAAACTGCCAGAAGTAAATTGCTGTTTATCCATTACCATCCTAGTGGGGTGGCTTTTGTGTGACCCAGCAGCAGTAGCAAGACCGTAGGAGGAAAAATGAAGTTCCCAAGTGTGTTCTCTTCTCTGAGTATAAAAGCTTGGGTTTGGTTTGGACTTATTTTCTTGTGGGTTGATTGATTTGTTTAATGAGTTTGAAACACTTCATGGTCTCGATAATTATATAGCGGTTATTAAGTGGTTACATATATCCAGCTGTTGGTATTCTGCCACCGTGGGGGGAATGCGATCAAAAGATCCCGAGGGGAATGGTTTAAAGCTGCTACTGTAACGTGCCACATGGAAATCGCTTGGATCCAAGTGTGCGGCCGTGCACATCACAAATACCCTCTTTGCCCGGTGATTAATTCTCCTCCTGATAATTCCCAGCCTATCTCAAGCTCTACAGTCCTGCTAACCTTTTGCAGCACTTGGCACCTCCTGCAAGGGAGGCAGAGATTGAGCAAACATACACATAGACGGATAAAAATGCTGTCATTTTTTGCCAGCATCATAAGTTTGACACTCCGCTAGATGGCATTATTTGCATTCTTAGTGACTCTAAGAAGACGGCAAAACCGTTCCACCCTTGATTAAATTAATGAAAATAGACCAGCTGGTTTACAGGCGTGGTGGTAAGGTGTGCCCGAATGGAGGAGCTCTTCTGTTTCAGGCAAAGATGCATTTGGGGCATTTTGGAGATGCTAAATGGTATTTAATTTTAATTTTGAGACCCCTGATAGCATCTTGTAAACCTGCACGAGTCCTATTAAGTGTAAATCAAGAGTGTTAATAATAAATTATAATTTTGTGTTTCTGCTAGTTCTGCGATTCACTTCGGCAAATATTCTAAATGAGCATTAATAAAATATTTTAACAAATTACATTTTAATTAATAAACATTAACATACAAATATTCTAAGATACAGAAACTAATAGGTAATTTTTATACCTAACTATTTTTTTTTCCTTTTGACTATTGTTTCTGGCTGCTGTAATATATTAATGAGTCTGTGTGAGCATCTTGCTCTTTTGAGGGACATTTTACCCTGCCAACGTGAAATCTGAGTCAGATCTCCAGATAGGTATCAAGAAGGTATTTCCTTCTCTAATGTGAGAGTTTTGTTTCAAAATGCTTTAAAATCTATAAAATATAAACCATCCTAACTGTGTTTTACAGAGGGCAAGAACAGAGAAAGAGAAACCTGATGACTTTCTTTTGGTGTTCTCCTGATTTTTCATAATTTTGTTGTTATTTTGCCTGTGTTTGATGCCATATAATTATCTTGAAGAAGGACTTGTACCAGTCACTTGAATGGTATCTTGCAGTGATCTGCTGTGCTGCAGAGAAATGCTACAGCTGCAAAAAATGAGGTTACAGCCTTCTGCTTGCAGCAAACTGTAGGATTTGCAGCTTCAGATTGACAAAAAAACTGTAATAGATGAAACAGTGAATAATTCACTATTGCTTAGGTCTTTTAGTTGAGAAATGGCTATATGTGCAAGCACTTTCTGGGCTGTTTGTTAGATTTTTAAAGAAAACTGATCTCTGAAATGTCTCCTCGGTGTAATAGCATAATTTGTCATTATTCATGACAACTTTTGTGTCTGATCTTCCAAATGATCTTGTGTTCTTGTTGCATAGCATTGTAATTAACTTTTTGTAAATAGTTACTGATTGTAATTTAGTGTTAGATCTGGCTTTTTTTTAAATGCTGATATTAAAATGCACCCTTTTGATCCCAGACGGTATTCCTACCAGCCAGATATTTAATTAGAAATTAATTTAACTTGACTTAGTTTTGCAAGCTGAGATGAGAAAAATGGTTTCACTTTTTGTTTTTAGTGGCTATTTTATGCTATTTCCATGTATATTAGAAGGGAGATTTTCATGATAAAAGGCAAGCGATGAGTAATAAGATGCTACCTCAACCTATGGTTGAACTTGAGGGATTATGTAGTAGCAATGCAGTTTGGAGCAGATGTTGCAGTGGTGACTGTAAGATCAGTATTACTGGGTTATTCGGAATAATACTTGCAAATTTATTTCCAAATTTCCTTCCTCTCTTTAGAGAAACAAGTGATTCAGTTGTTGTAAAGTTAGCAATTCTGGGTTTTGCATAAAGTTGCTTAAAATAAGGCTTCTCATTTGTTCTCCAGTTTGCAGTTGAGGTCTTACTGTCCAGTAAAATGGAGGAGGATTTCATTGACCTGTAATTTTTAGATTTATATATTATTGTAGATCAGTTCAAGAGTTGCAGAAAATAATCCATTTTCCATGCAATGTTATTTGCAAATAAACAACTGTTAAACAATATATCTTCTGCCTCCAGGAAAACCCAGTGTTTCTTGTGAAGTTCCCAATCAGCATTTTCTTGGAAAGTGCAAATTTCTCGAGCATTCGTAATTTTTTTTTCCTGTGCTAATGTGTAAATTGTAGTGCTTGCTGACACAGGCTTAGTAAATCCTTCGGCTACAGGGAATAGCACGGGATATTGGGGTGTCGGAGGCTGCGGGTAGGTGTCCCCTAGGTAAAGTTGCATTGCAGAGGTTCATGCTGTGCTCTGGAACGTNTGACACAGGCTTAGTAAATCCTTCGGCTACAGGGAATAGCACGGGATATTGGGGTGTCGGAGGCTGTAAGTAGGTGTCCCCTAGGTAGAGTCTATTGCAGAGGTTTGCACTGCGCCCTGGAACGTCCCAGCGACCTATAGGTGAAACAGTTAAGCAGAGGAACCGCCGCAATAAAACGCAAACGGCGACAGGGTTTGGTAGCTGCATTTTCCCTCCCTCCTTTCCCCCCGTCTCTTCTTGGCCGCCGTTTAGCCCGCGCAGGGGAACAGCGCTGCGGAAAGCGGTTGCCGGCCGCCACGCGCCGCCCGTGACGCTGGCAGCGCCGCCACCTCCGCAAAGTGACAGCCGCCACCTCCCTGCCGCTGCCCCCGGCACCGTCCCCGGCCGGGCACGTATCCCCCGAGCGACGAGTAAACAGTGACGCTCTCTGAAATGGTTTCAATATGGGCCACGCATGAGCGTAATTGCATTTGAGGAGCTGGAGCCTGAAGGCAAGAAATCAACTTCAGAGGTGCTTAATATATTTTTTTTTTTTCCTCCAGAGTTTGGATATTTAGTGCAGCAGATTTTGTTGTCATACGTTATTAGTTTAAGGAAAAAAACTCCACATGTATGACCCTTCTGTAAAAAAATGTGTCCTGTTAGCCAAAACACCAAATAATCACCCCTCTCCGTGATTTTGTGCAGGCAAAATCCAAAGCTCTTTTTTTTTTCCATAGTATTTGTCATCTTCTTGTGAGTTTTTTTTTTAAATTGTTCCATATAGGTTCTGAGTTTGCAATGTGTGTCCTTTTGCTGTTTCCCCTAAACTTTAAAATAATGTTGGATTTGAAAATAGAAAGAGCACTTAACGAAATCTGAGTGTTCTATGTCAGTCTAAATACATACATATTTTATATGTGCCCGTTGAGTTCTCTGGGGTAACATTTTCTAATCTTTTAAAGCAGAACGATAACAAACAGAAAGTCTGCACCATCCATTAATAAAGAGCAGCAAAGGGAGCTCTGCCACGTCCAGGAAAATAATGATGATTTACCTTTTATTTTTCTAGAGATATCCTGCATTCACGGATTCACAGCGAAAGGGAAGCAGCACAATCTAGCAGTATCTAAGGTCACTTTAATACCAATATTAAGATTATTTTTTTCTTTTTAGGGAGGCTGATTTGAATGCCAAAGCAAGACAGAATATTTCATGTCTAGTTTTGTAACTACAAAAGTTTTCTCAGGCGCCTCTGTTTGTTCTTAAATAGATTTCTTTATAGCTTTGTGTTTCTGGTGGATTGCTGTGTCTGCTGCCTGACTTCTGACCTTCAGTGAAAGAAAGGATTTCTTTCCTGTGAACATTATTTTCATGGGCTTTCTCTTTGTTAACTCTGTTTTTAAAAAACAAAACATCTTCTTCCCTATGTTGTGCATTAGATGTCCCAGGAGTTTGGGAGTATATAGCCATTTCAGATGTCTGTGCTGATGATCTATGCGTTTGTACCAGACCATCTTCTGTGTCTTTCCAAGCACAGTTGTTTTCCTTGAACCACAAGAAGTATTTGAGCCCTTGTGGTGTCTTTGTTCAGCTTAGTTTTAGATGAACCCTGGCAAGAAGTTAGCCAGAACGAGCACTGTGTTTCTACTACGGCGCTTGGGGTGCGAAACTTAGTAAGAGACACCTGTTGGCTTTAAAGATGATTTGTTGCATTTTCCAGATGCACGCGTGCACTCTTCCGAGCTAGCGCTTGATGAGATTGACTCTTGGTTCTTGCACTTTGCTGCAAAATATGGATGCAAACCAAGGAGCAGTGATATCCTCTGTGTGCACCTCAGGATCCTCAGTCTCTCTAGGAATTCCTCTTGCAGACATCTCTGTCTCTGGTATTTATCTGGTTCGTGGAAATCACTCAAGCTCTTGCCATTTATTAAATAACTGAGCTATTTTATTTCTCCGGTGTATTTTTTTTTCCATAAAGGACTTGTTTAGGAAGTGAGATACCTAAAGAAAGCAGATGTTGGACCCTTAAGGTTTAAAAACAAGCACATCCTTTGTTTTGAGTATTACCAGCAACCAACCATTCTTCTAGATAAAGAGATTTTCGACAAACTCCTTTAGCCATCCTTAGATGATCTGAATTCTTTACTTCACTGCTGTTGTGTAAATGCATCGGTCTTCCAAAATGCTTTGTCCTTTTGCCAAAGTGCTGAATTATTTTGCTGGATATATTTTAATGTGTATTTAACAGGGCTGTTACGTGGCTCAGATATGCTGTACGGCTTATACATTATAATGTTTCGTGCTGCTTTTGACTGAAAAGTGTTCTGCAAGAAGTTGAATCTGTTTACGCTGAAGCATTTCTGTCTTTTCCAATGTGAACTTCCCCAAGTTCGAAGCCTCACTTGCAGCGTGAGGCTGCAATTTAGCTAAAATTAGCTAAATTTAGCTAAAAGCTCTCCTGCATGTGAGCAGCTATTGGTAAAGGCCAGAAAGTCAACACTTTGATTTTCTGCACATTTTTAGTGTGTATCTCTGCACCATATGTAAACTATACCTCTAATGCTGTTATGGTGAACCTCTTCTGAAAATTTATATATGCACTTCAGAAATCCTCCAGTGTAGTTGGTTCCCATCATATTTTTGTTTGCTTGTCAATGGACTGTGATTAAGTGTTGTCCACACCAGTTTTCTGTCTTCAGCTACTGCAATTTTCCTTATTGCTGGTGGAAAGGTAAGTTTTGTGAGCTGTGGTAGAAGGTCTTTTCTCCCTAGAGCAATTTTTAGGGCATTTGATGTTGTAGCTCTGGCACCTTCTGTCTTCCTCATGTGCTCCTGCCCTTGGTTCTCCTAGGATGAACAGCTCACTGCCCTTGAGGCTGCATTATCCCAAACAACTTCTGTTGCCTTCAATTTCTGTTCGAATCACGCAGCAACCTGCAAGAACCCATGAATTACAGCACAACATTTAGAATCATTTCTGCAAGAGTTTTCTGGAATCTGCAACTAATTTCATCACTTTCTTTAGTGATCAGCAAGCAACATGAAAATCATTAAGATGAATGAAATATGGACATGAAATTTGTTCAGGATAACCACAAAGCATATGACCGGTTTATGCAGAACCGCACGAGCACTGTGTACATGCTGACAGCTGAAGTCATATAAAGACTAAAAACACAACAATTTGCATTGGGCATTACTGCAAACATTTATAAACCCATTTGTATACTGCGTATTATTTTTTAAAGAAAAAAATGACATTCGGAGATACAGCCTCGGTATTTTCAGTACAGTATGTGCTTTCAATTTGCTGACACCTATGGAAACTGTTGCACAGCAGCAGATAGTTTCAGTCCGTTTTCTTCCTCTTTTTGCATCGTAGCACAGCAGTTGTAAAGCACTCGCAGTGAGATGCCTCCTGTCACTCTCCAGGGAGAAATCCTGAGCCTTTACGGTGCTTCAGAATTGACTTTTTGATGCCAGGTCTCTCTCCCGGAATGCTCCCTGCTTTATTTCAAACCCCTGTTTGAACAAAGGGGCAATAAAATAGAGCATCAGCGGAAAGATGTAATGTTAGAAATGATGGTAACTCGAGAGATACAGTGCTCCATGTGATTATATTTAAAACAGTAACGTGCCCATTGCAGCTTCTGAGGACTCTCAGCTCATTTGTAATATAAAGGAGCAAACGAAAAACTCAGCTAGTACAGAGCTAGAATTCTGCTTCTCTGGGCTTCAAATCAATGGCCTTAATATACAGGAACAGACCTTATCCTGTCCATAGGATTATAAAACAATTTAAGCATGTGTTTAAGTACTTCGTCAGGATCCTGCTTGAGAGTAAGATGATAAACCCAGTAGGCTGAGAGATTATTTTATCTGGGGAGGTACTGAGAGCAGCTGACACCTGAGCTCCAAGTGAGTAGATGGAGTTATTACAACTGTACATTTCTAACTGGCTTAATATGCACCTAAATAATTCCGAAAGGTTTAAAAGTCCTGAAGTTTTAAACAGGAGTAAATGTGCCTGTAGTTCTGTTTTCCTTCAAGGTTTCTGATTCTTTTGGTTTACTTTTCCAAACATTTCTTCCTGCTCTGATGAAGAGTATAGATTTCCCTTAGCATATAGTCAAATCCCCTCAACTTTTGATACTTGAAGCAAAATATAAACTTCTGTAAGCAAGGCTTACAGTAAAATGGTAAGAGTCTGCAACACTGTAAGGAGAGCCTCAAAAAAGCTGATAACGCACAACATGTTTCCTTCCCAATTTTTAATTATGCCTTCAGATGTTGAAATTAATGTTTTTCTCATTCTTTTTTCCTCCCTCATACCTGAGAGAGCCTTTCGATTCTCTGTTTCTTGTGTGGCCAGGGCTCTGCTTTGATTGCAGAGGTTACACGTGATAAGGAACCCAGTTTGAGTTGGCAGCAGGACTCAGTCTGTGTCAGGGCTGTTACAAAGTACTCGAGCAGTTCAACTCACAAGTCCACATTGGTTTTATATAATCAGTTTGGCAATTCAGCACAAACTGTTCAAATAACAGCGTTGAAAAGTGCAGAATGTGACTCAGATGACTTCACTTACTGCTAGCGGTAACGTTTCTAGATTTGGATGTTGTGCTGCCTTTTTATTGGATTTTGGTGAATCTTCAAGTGAACTTTAAAGGAGTTTGTCCATTTTATATGGAGCTTCAGCCTGGTTTCCTACTCATCAGCTTCATACGTGTTAGTGCACTGTTAGCTTCATCATTACAGCTTCAGTGTTTTCACAGGGGAGTGAAATCCTCCTGTTTTTCAGTATTGCACCTCTTGAGTGAAATAGTGCAATTTTCATGGCTAGAAGTGTAGATTGAGCAATTTCATAGGCTGGTGGCATTTTTAAATATACAGCTGGTCCGTACATATGTACAATTACTTAGTTCTGCTAACAGCTCTTAAAACCACACCACTGTATAGCTTTGACATTTTCTTAGTTCCATTATATTCCTTTAGGGTGTTTTGGCATGAGGGGAAGCCCTGAAATTTTCAGTTATTTTGTTTTCTTTGAGTGCATAGCAGGGTGGGTTGTATATGTGTCGTCAGGAAAATGCAGATTTTTTTCTGGGATTTATCCCTTTTGTGCTTCTCTCTAATTACAGGTCACCTATTTTATAAATTTGGAATCACAGAATCTGACTGGTATCGTATCAAGCAGAGCATAGACTCCAAGTGCCGAACAGCCTGGAGACGGAAGCAGCGAGGCCAGAGTCTTGCAGTGAAAAGCTTTTCAAGGCGAACGCCGTCGTCCTCATCTTACAGCGGTTCAGGTAAAGACGTAAAAACAACAAAAGACAAAGCAGAGAAATGGAAACTTACAGGAATAACGTCATTTGTTTTTAATATACCTGAAAATAACTTTGCTCTTAACCTATGCTTACAACAGGTGCATGTAGGACCTGCACATCCTTATGAAAAAAGAATATAAACAGAGTTATCATTTCTTTCAGCTGATTTTTGGAGCGTTTTTATATTACTGCAGCTCTTTTTGATGTAACGTTTATTACTGGGAAGGGCATCTCTCTGTTGCACTGTGAGTGTCTGTCTGTCGTGCACCTTGAGGCATCACTGCGGAGTCAGCCTCTATTTCCATAAGGAGCAGTGTGAGAAGGGAGGCTAAAACGTTAGTAAAATACAGACTTGTTCAGGAATGAAATTGGAGCACATCTCAGTGCATGACGGAGACTGGCTTTGTTCGTTAGTACTCCTTGCTTCACTGAGATGATTTCTAAGTGAAAAAATTTGGCAAATTCAACCTCTAGCTATTCTGGTTTTTTGAACCATGTTATGTTTTTTGAGCAGACGCTACTGATGTGCAGCATTGAGTGCTGTCCACACCTGAAAGTCAAGAGTCAAGGGAATAAATCCTTTTTGCACCATTCAATAGGGCGTGCTAGATTTTCTTCACAAGGGAGTTTCCTCTAAAGAAGGGCACGCAGCCTTAGAAATGTTGTAGGTGATTCTGTGTTTCCATATAGGTATATAGACATGAATAATAATAATAACACATGAAAAACACTGACCTAAGAAGTGTTCTCATAGGACATTTCTGGCTCTTTTAATGTAAAGCAGCGTTATGGGACATTTGTACATCATATATTAAAAACAGTGCTTTGGAAGGTAGCCCAAAGAAGAGGAAGTAAGTTTATTTGCCTGCATAAAATTTTTGGTTGCATGTTAACACTAACCACTGTATCTCATGCAAAGAATGCCAAAATCTGCTTTCAATGGAAAGTTTTATGTGCTGGAACTAGGAATTGTATCCAAAATTCTCAAATTAAAACAACTAATCAACGTAATGATAACCATAAGCCATATATAGTGATTCAGTCTCGTAGCAATCAGCGTTTTAGAATAAAAATACAGTAATGAGTGGATATTATAATTTTGTGTTCATTAGGCCATACTCATATCCTTAATCTCCTGGTTTGGAGAAGTGGGGGGACCAAGAGACAGAAAACACAGATTTGGGTTCAGTGCGTTGTCGTCTGCAGAGGGCCATAAGGCAACAGACTTCATTATTATTATTTTTAGGTGAAAATTCCAATTTTTGTTTCCTTGTGGTTTGAGCCGATGTCCACTTCCCTGATTTGTGACTAACTGTTGCATGGGGGCAAAGACACCCGAGCTGACTCCTGGGCTTTGGGCAGCCTGTTCTGCACGCAGGGGCGATCAGCGAGGGGCAGAGACACTCCTGCAAGAGCCAGCTTGAGTTTGTCAGGCTCTGAGCCCAGCTTAACTCATTTAACTGGAGCTGAGCTGGTTCCTTGGCTACATCAACCTACTGGATTTACCATGGGGCGTTTATGCTCCCTGCCTTTCCCAGGCGAAGTAGAGGCTCTCTCGGCTCCCGAGGCCTCAGAGAGAGAAGAGATCGATGGAGCTGCTTCCAAAGGTGCCTTTTCTCCCGAGCATGATAAAAGTTGCCCAAAGGAATTTGGCACGTTCTTGCACACAGCACAAAATAGAGTATCACTAATAGCATTAATAATGGCCTTTGGGTAGGTGAAAATATCCCATGGTTCCAGGTTTTTGTTTGGATGGAAGAATTCACCACTGGAGTCATTCCTAGGAATGGTGAAATGCTGTAAAACGAACAGAAAACCCCACCACTTCAGAATCAGGTGTTTTTTTAAAAAGAAAAAAATCTTATTTGCATTCCAGAAGCAGGTGTGAGTGATATTTAACTTCCAGTGCAACACCTGAAGCAAGAGGAGGAGGTTTGGGGAGAATAGGAGAGTAGATGGGAGCTGGATGAGTGTATAGGGAAAAGAAAGAAGTAAACAAATAAGGAAACCGGGTGGACTCAAGTGTTGTTTAAATGGCAACTTTTTCATGACAGGGCTGTAATTCCATCTCGAAGTTCAGGTAACCTCATGAACAGCTCAGACTTTGCTTTTGTGGTTTGACATCCCTGGAACCCCTCAGTGGAATTACAGCATCATAATTCACAGGCATCTGTTACTTATTATATCTGCTGCGTGGTGGATAGAGCAGAACTGCTGCTGCCAGCGAGCAGGAAGAAGTAATATTTCACAGCTCCGAAGTGAAGGAGGTCTGTATTTCACAGCTATGACAACATAGCTGTCAAATATGGCTTTTTAAAGCGTTGCATATGAACCCAGACAGTTTTTATGGTAGCATTTGTTTCAGGGGGCAACTTAAGGTGAGCCTTCAATGGTCTGGAATTCGGCTACTTGAGAACCTGTCTTTTCCACTCTTCGTTCCGGCTGCTCCGTTTAGCTTCTAGGTCCTCTACATCGATGCAGGAGAACCTGCCTGGGAGCCCGTTGCCTGACATGGTGCTCCCATCAGCTCACGTATAACGGGCTTCTTAGTTAGTTACCTGTTGGGTGGAATATAGTAGCTGCTTCCCACAAAACATACAAAAATAGGGGAGAAAATTGCTGTTAAAGCACTGTGAATAGTTACTGCGGTGTCATCTTTAATCTATGAAGAATGCAAGGACAGACAGTGTAGTTTCTCTTGCAGTTTCTTGGTGGGCTTGATGCTTAGTTAATAAATCATACTTTCCGAAGGAACNAAGCACTGTGAATAGTTACTGCGGTGTCTCTTGCAGTTTCTTGGTGGGCCTGATGCTTAGTTGACAAATCATACTTTCCGAAGGAAGCTATATGGCTTACTATAGAAGATACACCTGTAGCCTTTAGAAAATACTTTAAAAAACCATGCTTGTGGTTGTGATGTCTCCATCCCTGGAGATGCCCCAAATCCCACTGGAAGTCATCGTGAGCACCCTGTGGGGTTGCCAGAGGTCCCTTCCACTCTTGTTTGTGCTCTGACCTGTGATTTTTATGAGCATTGAGTTGTTGCACACATAATTAAGGAATAAGTCTGAAATATTTTTATCTAAAGAGGGTTTCTTGAGGTTGCCACACTTGAGCTTCCCTCGTACATACTCAGTGGACATGTTAGAACTTTTAGGCTTTTTCTGCTTTTCCACAAAAAAAAATGTAGTCTGTGGCTTGGACTCACATCAGGCTGTTAAAAATGATAACACATTTCCCCTCTGTTCTGCTTATTACAAGGAAAAATTAGCAGTGCAGCAAGCACAAGGCTGAGCTGAACGCCTAAGTCGATCACCAGTGCAATTGTGCGATGCTGCTCGAGCTCTGAGAGGTCGAGAGGAAGCCGGCTCCAGACTAAACCTCCAAGGAAACTGGTGGAAAAATAAAAACGAGCACCTTGGCTCTGCTCTTCCCGCGCAAGGCTGCTCCTTAGGATTAGCCCAGGTTTGACTGTGCAGCTTTCTAGCAGCCCCAGACTGATGGGTCTGTATAGAGGGCTCCGAGACGCTGGCTGAGGTCGTTTCCTTCAGTTTTCCAGCTCTTGGATTTGAAGCCGTTGCCTTTTTTTTGGCCTTGAGGCATCGACTGCAGCGTTTTGCTGTGCTTGGAGCCAGCGCTTCAGGCCATAACGCATGCGTTTGCTCCCTCGTTTTCCATACAGGAGCTGTACACGTGGCTGCCACGATGATTTAGCGAGATATTCTTTAAAGAGACTTCAGTGGTCTGTGGGGGGAAGGCAGAAGGAAATGAGATTTTGGGGAGGAGGATTAGTTGAAGAGCGTCTTCTCTCCCTTTCTTTTAATTTCTCCTAAGATCGTTAAAGCTGTTATCACAGTTTTCCACGCTGGAACTATTAATTAGCTCCCTGGCTTTGGGATTTATATGTAGATTTGGGCTGAAGTGCTCAGCCGGTGCCAGATGTCACACGCAGACGGATGTTGCAGGCAAGATGGGAGGCACTTAGCACCGCGGGAGCGAGGTTTAGATAACAGTTTACTGCACAGAGTTTTATTTCTCTGAATTGCTCCTTAATCGCTAATTTTTTTCCCCCCTTTTTCTGTCTTTGAGGACTGCTTTGCCTCATCTGCCCATTAACCTGTCCTTGCTAGGAGCCGGAGCCAAGGAAGTGAGGAAATCCTTGCTAGTTTGCTAGGAAGCGTGCGCCTGGGCGCCCTACAGGCGAGCAAAGCGGTCTCGTGGCGATGTGTAAGGAAGGAGATTAAACAGGAATCCTGCTGCTGCCAAATCCCTGCCTTCCCTTCCCAAACGAGAGCTCAAATGCTCAGCTGAGAAATATTTAGCAAAACATCGCTGGGTTGCGTGTGGAAAACACGTGTCCCTGCGCTTACGGAAAGGGAAGCCAGCATAGGTACCTGTCAGCATCCTTCCAGCAGGTGACTGTTGCTAAATCCATCTGCAAATGCGGATATATGGAGGTTTGAAATAAGGATTAATTGCAAAGAGGTGGCTTTGCTGCCTGGCCACCTACTCTGCAGACGGTGAAAGTCCCAACGCGAGCGTTGAGCTGGGCGGTCCCGGGGATGCGCTAATAGATCAACGTTGTAAACGAGAGGCCAGAGAGTTTACACCATAGTGATTTATATACATTGACGTAGTCCGCATTCAAGCTGTGTGCTATTCATGCTGGTGTTTGTTTTTTTAAGGGGACTGTTTAAAAATGAGTAAATATTGCTTTGGTCTGGTTGGAGGTTTAGGGGGGAAGAAAACAATATGTATAAAGAGTGGGGTGTTTTTAGACACCACCGAATCCTTTTCTCTCCTAAAAAAAGAAAAAAAAAAAAAAATACTAACCCCCTAAACTGAACTGTGGGTGTTGCAGNCTTTTCTCTCCTAAAAAAAGAAAAAAAATAACTACTAATCCCCCAAACTCAACTGTGGGTGTTGCAAGGAAGCGAAACTGAAATTTTTCTGAGTAACCTTCAGCAGGGTGGTTCGTAATGGTGCGTTCAGGTTACGGAGGAGCAAAACAAGCTTCTTACCTCATCCTTCAGTTCTGCCCCACGTCCAGCTTTGCTATTTATGTGCAAAAAAATTTGCCTTTTCACGCGCACGCACAATGTGTGTGTGTGTATATATATATGAAGGATGATGTGTTTGGACACTGTAGCTTGACCAGCTGTTGAGTTATATAGGGGAAGACGGGGAACAGGCACAGCTGACTGCGCTCAAGGTAAGCACGAAAACACAAGGTGAAGAACAGCAGGCAGCACTAGCTGTTCAGTGTCCTAGAAAAATACTCTTTTCTAGAACAAAAAGGAAATGAATTGCATGAAAATATTACTGTAACTGGAGTCGTGGAGGTGAGAGAAAAGGCAAACAAAAGCGGTTTGGGCACGTGGTGGTTTCACAGAGTGAGGGCACCGCGGAGGGCACCGGCAGCGCTCCGGCAGCGCGCTCAGGTCTGAACGAACCGTTTGTATTTGGCTGGTATTGCGGAATTCCCGGTGCAGCGCTGTCCTTGCAGCTGGAGTTTGCAAATCCTGCCCGGAATGCGTCGTGTCGGCCGGGGTCGGGCACTAGCTGCCAGGGCTGTGTTTGAGAAATGAGTGTTCGGGATTTGTAGAATAGTCAAATGCCACATACGAAAAATGCATGACCCGCGAATAACAAAAATACATATTTGATGTATGGTGCTCAGTTATAGTGTTAGTGCTGTGGGATTTTTAATGTATTTGCAGATTGTTAATGTAATTAGAGCTTACTAAACGAACTCTTCAGTATCTGAACTTTTGAACAGAAAAGTAAACGATACCTTAGTGATATTGAAATTGTCTCAAATTCATATACTTGGCCTTAAAAATCTTCTCTTTGGTTCTTTTTCTTTTTTTCTTTTTTTACTTCTAGAAGGTGATTTTTTTTTTTTTTGAGGAACACTTCAATTAAAATATTTGTATGACCAGATAAAGCTCATTCTTGTAAAAGTTACAGGCATTTTAACTTTATTAAACAAGGCTTTCTGGGGTGATGGTGGGAAACCAACCATCATTTTCATACTCAAAATATGTCACCTGTCCTCCACTTATAAGGGGGATGAGGCCCATCTGGTCTGTATTTAAACAGTGACTAAAATTACTTTAAGAAAACTGTGTGCTCTGCAAGCAGGACAGTTTTCTGTAATATTTCTATTAGTTTTTTGTGCTCATACAGGTTCAAAGTCATATTATTACATGCTGTAATGTGTGAGATGTTATTGTTTTACATTACCTTAACATTGGCAGAGCACTGATGCATCCACATACATTTTAAACACATTTAACACTTTAAAGATTTCATCAATGCATTTTTGTGATGTAGCAAAATAAAACTTCTCAAATTGATTCCAGAGGAAATGTATATTAATGTATTTCTTCAAATACATTATTCTAAAGCCCTTTCTGATCAAGAGTGAAGTCACTACACACAGTCCATTGCTGAACCTTAGCAATCGAAGTGATTGAGAAACTTTAAAGGCTTTTTCTAGCACTGGGTACTTGAACGTGGACTGCAAAAATGATCTATAACCTCCGTTTTCTTTCCTGACTCCTGAAGGAGGTTTGGGGATCCTGGGAGGTTTGGGGATCTGCCACGCTGGGTGGTGGTGGGGGTGTGTGTGCAAAAACTCTCAAAATGAAAACGTTGTGGCTGTTCTTTGGGATTTGCGGTGTGTTTTGGACCCGCGCCCTGTCCCCCTCCCATGAGATCCCTGCAGCTTTTGCAAGAATTCCTATGCCGACCTCACGGGCTGCTTATATCAATGGCACATGAGGCTGGAGCTTGTGCACATGCCATGGATGCAATTTTGAGATTAAAAAAAAAAAATCCATGCTTATGTATGTCAGTTTGAATTATACAGAGTTCGCTGATGACTTAATTTTACAGGATGGATTTGGTTTTGGTGGTGACAGTGATAATTCTCAGCCACACAAGTGCACAAAAGGAAATGTTCAACATTGTAGAAAATTGTGTGTAGCATTTTTGCTGTTTATTACCTCGACAGTTGCAGAATCTTTAATCTAGAATCAAAAGTGTGTTTCTTTTGGGGTTTATTTTGTTATTACTTTCTCAGGGACAAAAGAGCTTTTGAAACTGTATTGCAAATCTATACATGAGCAGTGAAATTACTTGAAAAGAATGTAAATGGCTGAACCTGCACACTGACTGCATTTGTTCTCAACAATTTTTGAGTGTAAAATTGTTGCTTGGCCGCTGGCACAAGACATGTAAATATAATAAAGCTGCATTTTTGTCTCTTTTGCAGAGGGTTCACAGAGCACTGTTTCAGCATCTAATGAGATCCAGCAGAACCAGCCCCAGGCACTACACTATGCACTAGCTAATGCTCAGCAGGTCCAGATCCATCAAATAGGAGAAGATGGGCAAGTCCAAGTAGTATGTACTCATCCTTTTCTGAATTATCCCGTTTAAACAGTATACATGGAAGAAAACTTTCCTTCAGATGATTTTTTAAATTATTATTAAAAAGGGGCCTATCTTTGCTACTAATTATTTTCAGAAAATAAACATTTCGTGTTTATGCAAGCAGAATTATTATTCCTACTATTTTTAAAATATATGGCAAAAATATTCATGCAGATTTACTCATACAACTGCTACAAGTAATTGCATATTCATTACTCTGGGCTTAGTGTGTCTGGTCTTTTGCTTGCACAATTAACATAATTATAATTTTAGACCTATTAATTGTACAATTTACACTCCTAAAGTTTTTTTAACAATATGTCTTTTTGATCCGGAATGCATTTATTTGATTTATTTATTTTCAGTTTTAAAAACTGCATTCTCGAGCGTTTTTGGACATCTGTTGGCTGAATGGTTTACATGTGTATTCATTTAGACATGTGTATATAAGCAAAACTTATATTGGCCTTTTTTAACCTAATTCTTAGAATTTTAAGTTAACAATTGGACACAAAAATGTAAAAGTCAGGAAATTTGAAATATCAGAACTCAGGCCTTTATTATTTCTATATACAATTTTTAGTATACTCTGCAAAAACTCATCTTGGCTTTAGTTCCCGTATGCCACGGTTTGACTACAAGGATAGCTTTGTATTTAAAAAAAATGCAAGAAAAAAAAAAGTGAAATAATGGATTCCATGGTATTTTTGACATGCGGCATTTTTGACATGCAGCCTTCAGAAAGCGGGAATGAGATGTGCACAGTCATTCTTTTGCGGTAGAAATCTGAGCATTGTACGTGAGCTCCATCCGTCATGAGTTTTCAAGAGCTTTTGCCGTTCCCAGCTTCGCCGTGCAGTCCTGCAGAGCAGAAGCTTCTTTCTGAAGCTCTTTTTTGCTCTTTAGTGTCTTGAAGGTACCCAGAGCCTGGGCGTTGGGTCGGTGCCCTGCTCCGTGCCATCACGGCAGCCTCAGCAGCCAGTCCGAGAAAACAGATGGAACAGATGGANGCTTCTTTCTGAAGCTCTTTTTTGCTCTTTAGTGTCTTGAAGGTACCCAGAGCCTGGGCGTTGGGTTGGTGCCCAGCTCCGTGCCATGGAACGGATGGAACA
The DNA here is from genome assembly GCA_013389825.1 of Crypturellus undulatus. Lineage (NCBI taxonomy): Eukaryota > Metazoa > Chordata > Aves > Tinamiformes > Tinamidae > Crypturellus > Crypturellus undulatus. The sequence goes on along the minus strand of VWPW01009166.1, from coordinate 48,880 downwards.
GATGGAACAGATGGACAGATGGACAGTTAAACACGTGTTGAGGGAGAGCAATGAGCCTGGTGAATGTTAGCCCTGGTGTTCTGTTCTTCATAGAGTTTTGGTGCACACCATTCCGAAGAAGTTTCATGCAGGATAACAAAATAGCTTTGTTAGTTAGTTATGGTCCTCACTGCTGGCTCTGTGGGAGCAGCGAGTTGCTTGGGAATGTGATGCAGAAGGAAGACACATCCCTGTGGAACGTCCAGGTGGAGAGGCAGGCGGCTGGCAAAAGCAGCGGAGGGGAAGGAATCATGGAAATTGGGGGAGCGTTTCANTAACAAAATAGCTTTGTTAGTTAGTTATGGTCCTCACTGCTGGCTCTGTGGGAGCAGCGAGTTGCTCGGGAATGTGATGCAGAAGGAAGACGCATCCCTGTGGAACATCCTCGGGAAGGTGGAGAGGCAGGAGGCTGGCCAAGGCAGCGGAGGGGAAGGAATCATGGAAACTGGGGAAGCGTTTCAAGATAAGGGGCCAAGGAGCTGCCAGAGGAGGGCTTGGATATTGGCAAACATGGCTTTATTCTGGCATTTATGGGAGTGGAAGGAGATTGGGATGGAAGTGAGTGAGAGGAGCAGCTGGGAGAGGTGGTCAGGTGGGGTGCAAGTGAAGAGGAAACTGCAGGAAAGGGCAGGTTTTCTGCTTTGGAAAGGTTGTTCCTAAGATAAGAGCTGGACTGGAGGTGTAATGGATGCCGGGAACCACTAGCTATCAGAGAGAGGGGCAAAATCCAGGTGGGATCTTCTTTACTCACGCTTCTAAATATGGCTGCACAGCAGATTGAAAAAAAAAATCACTGTTGAACTGAATGCCAAGGATTTGCTAAATCCCTGTAAACTTTGTTTAGGAGCTAGGATTGAAAGAGATTTTTCTTGTTGGAATTGTTTGTGTGCACAAATTAAAATCACTGTCCTTGGAGACCAGCTATTTTTCTGCAAAAGAGCAGTTCAGTTTGGGAATGCCGAACGATTCCAAAGTGGAAAAAAACACCTTCTCCCCTGCTTCCCTCAGAGAGGATTGCTTATATTAGAAAAGGGTATAAATGGAGCTTTTAAATTTGCAGCACTCTTTCCTGGGAGCCCTGAGAGCTTCATGTTAAGGAAGGAGTGATTCTAATCTCAACGTGGACTGAGCCCTGCTCTAATTTTATATACAGTCCCTATTGTCAGAGTGATACTTTCAGTATGTTTTTTCTCCCTATAAATAGCCAGTTTCCTTCCAAAGGAAATGAAACTGTTTGAAATAGAGGGATCTGTGTTTCTTTGAAAATCACATGCAATTGTTCTTGTGTTATAAAATCAGAAGAGCCTTTGACAGAATTCCAAATGATTATCTTTAATCTCTGTCTCATAGAGGCATATTAAAATGAACACAAAGCCTTATAAATGCTGAAGGAGGTTATTTAGAATCCAATCTCCCTTCAGGTAAATGACGCACAACATGACATCTCTGGGCTAGGCAGGATGCTCGAGGAGTTCCTTCCATTTTCTTATCTATGTTTTTATCAAATGATAGGCTTGATATCATTCTGAAGTGGCTGCTGTGGTCAGCAGCGCAAAGTATTAACCTTATTAAAACTCTTAGGAGCAGATTCTCAAGCAACATAAGTAGCTGCATTCGATTTATGCCCATTTATATCAGTTTGAGAAATGGTCTTCAGCATTAGACTGCACTTTTCCATAACTCTAAGAACACACAAAGAGACACGGATAACTATACATGTCTTTTAAAAACTCTCGCTTAGTTTTGTACTTGGTAAATCTGTTTTAAGAACTTGGTTTCCAAAGTCTCTTAAAAGGGATCATTGTTTCAAGGATAGCGGGTTGCGAGAGCTGTTTCTTTTAATCTTTCCCAAAGCAAGCTAGTCCAAAACGAAGATACTTCGAGATGTTTGTAGAAAAAAATGCTGCCTAAATATTATTGAATTTATTTTTCTTTTTCTTTGAAAGTGAAACATTTTTGCTTCAAAATTCACTGTTCTTCTACCTTGCATAAAAAGCTGGGGAAACGTGGATTATAGAATGCAGTCCTTAGCTGTTTTCATTGAATAACCGTTTTCCTTTAATCTACACTTTTGCATATGTTGTGATCTATTGAATCCAAAACAATCACTTCTTCATCTAGTTTTGATTTGCTTCTGATGCTTCTTGGTGTTTCTTTTTTGTGGATCCCACAGGGTCACCTCCACATAGCCCAGGTGCCTCAAGGCGAGCAAGTGCAGATCACGCAGGACAGCGAGGTGAGCCTCGAGCGGGTGCCGGGGAGCAGAGGCTGCTCGGAACATAGAGAAATGCTCAGAACAGTATTTACCCTGCTTAATTTTTAGCACAGAAATGGTTCCGTGAAATGGAAATGGATAAATCCAGTACTCCTATCTCCAATTTAGACTTTATTTCACTCGAGCTTTAGAGCTAGTTGAATTTATCCAGGTGAGGGGATTGCAGGTCCCTCCATATGTCAGCATGTCTCTAATAGAGACACTTAACTGCAGAGGCTGCTGGCAGCTTCTTTCCTGCACTGTTAGAGCTTGTTGACATGGAGAAGTAATAGCAAAATAAGACCAAGCACAAGTACTGACTATAATATTTATTCTGCAGGATTTAGATTCTGTAGAGTTTTTTGTTTAACACTAAGCACATCTACTTGTGGATTAGTTTAATCCGTTTCCAGTGTAATTTAAATGAAGTCCCATAAAAGCACTTCTGTTGTGGAAGGATAATCTTAACAGAGAGCTATTGCAGAATGAACATGAGAATAAATATTATAGAAATATTGTCTTTAAAGGCAGTCTGCTTTGAAGAGCTTGTCAAAGCTGAAGAGCAATAGGAATAGGTCAAACTGCTGTGGGTCTGTGGGGAGCTGCAGGGAGCTCCAAAGAGGCTGCAGCAGTTCTTGGGTGTTCACTGTGGTTTTAAAGAGCCACTGAAAAAAATTCTGATTCAGCAGATACTCCTAGTAGTGATTTTGAGGTTCCAACACCCCCATATTCATAGCCTTTTTCAGGAATTTGTGTATATAAGAATTGTAAGGCCTGCATTTGTTCATGACAGATGAAAACATCTGTTTTTAAATGTGTTCCAATGTACACAGCTTCAAAAAAGAGGAACTGTTGCCAGTAAGATCACATGTAGAAAATATGAAAATCAAAGAATTGATATTTTTCTTCAAAGAATTTTGAAATTTCACTGCAAGTCCTAGTGCTTGAGAAAACTTCTTTTTCTTAATCTAAATTGCTTTTAAACAGACAGTTCTGAGCATAGATCAAAAATCAAATTATGTAATGATACTGCTCTCCTTTTCAGATTTTTTAGTTACAGTTTCCTTAGAAATAATTTTCATTATTGAGAATGTTTTGTAATAGATGTAATTCTGATAATGGCATGATGTCAACATTTGGAGTTGAATTTTGATAAAATGGAAGGTCTGGTAGTGCAAATGATAACTTCATAACAATAAAATAGTAAATAGCATTCATAAATGTAAAAAAGATGTACAGTTCTAATTGAGAAAGGGTGTGATTTATCTTTGTAGTTTCATATAAATGAGAGAAAATTAAGAAAAAAAGGCTTACCTCAAAAGTCATACACCTTTGCACAAAAGTACTTTATCCTATATACTACCTCTCAAAAAATAAAGTCTACTGATGCTGAAAACTTTACTGTTTTTAGTCTATTCCTCCTTTGTGCTTAAAGTGCAGGCAGTATAACTGAATTTTCAAAAAAACACCTTCATAAAAATTTCCTAAATGAATAGATTCCCTTAAATTTGAAATAACTGGATTAATAATCAGGTAAAAAACGTGTTTTTCGAGGACAGTTCTTTCAGAGAGCAACTTTTGAAATTTCCAGGTGTTCATTATCACTGTTTTCCTTCTACAGGGTAATCTACAGATACATCAAGTTCATGTTGGTCAAGACGGGCAGGTAGGAACTTAACTGAGTTTTAAGCAACATTTAACTTTATATAATTAATTTTGCAGCTGCCATGACTTCATATTATTAGTGTTTGTTTTAATAAGCAAAATCTGTGCTGGTCTTTTTGTTTACATAAACAAAGCAAAGTGATAAAAAGTTAAGCCAAGTATTTTGTCTATGGGCTCAAAATATTTGACCAACTTGTTTCATTCCCTGCTGCAATATGCTTTATTGCTGTTTTATACCTTCTTGTCATTGACCTCCTCCGTCTTAAGTTTAGTAACGGGATTGATTATTTCGTGTACAGCATGTTCCTTTCTCTGTTATCAGCTGTCACTGGCCAGATGTGGATGCAATCCACTGCAGTCTATGCAAACATAAGAACATTTATTGCTATGGTTTAAGCAGCTATTTTTTCATTATATGGCTGTCTAGGGAGGAACAGATCTTTCACATCTGCTTTTGGTCTTTTTGATAAGATGGCTTTATTAGGTGCTTATGCATGCATGAGGTAAGAAAAGGCAAGTTTTTATTTTGAGTGATGAGTCAATAAATGCTTAAATTAGCAGAATTTCCATGTCAGGTGTCAGGAAAATTGCTGACATCTGATCTGCGACACCCTTCGCTAAATATTAAACTATATTAAAATATCCATAGCCAAAATATTTCTGTTAGAGGCTGCTTCAGTAAAGTTGTTACGTTTTATTTTTTGGTCCTGTTGAACGTTAACAAGCGGTGAGACATATGGCTAGGGCTCGAATGCCGCCCTGCATTGACGAGACTCACTTCACCCCCTTGACCTTGGAGGCCTTGAGAAGCTAGCGGTGCTCTGAACTTCTGACTACAGACAGTGTCTTGGGAGGGAGAGCAATCTAGATGATATCAAAGAAACAAAAAGCTTTTGGAAACGTTCATTATCGAGACTGTAATCAGAAGTACTGGGTGCAGAAGTCAGACTTGGAGAGGTGATTTTCTGGAGATTTCTCAAACTGCTTTAGAGCTTATGGTTATTTCTTCTTTCTGTGTAAGATACTGCTGCCCAAGTGACATCTTAGCGGAAGATTAATATTGAGTGGCATTATTGCTCTATGAAATTGTGTGGATTCACTTGCATTTTTTTTCAATTGCAGCCTAATACTATTACTTTTCTCCTTGAAATACTGTTTCATAGCGAATAGGACAGAACATCATTAACTGTGCCACAAAGTGCATCTCTCTTGCTTTGCCAAATAGAACAAAAGAGCGTAGTTGAAAATAGGGCAAGCTGAGGCTATTTTTAATGGAAATACTTGGATGAGCACATTTTCCTGACAACACCCGTGCTGGGCAGGGAACGGTGAGTCCCTTCATAAAAAGACAGCACTCAGCAGTTTTCCGTGCTAAAATAGTTCTGGGGCTCCCTAATCCCAGAAGCCTGGAAACAGAGTCCTGCTGATCTGACTATTTGCATGAATATGTGCAGAATAAGGCCGTGCTGGAAGAAAGGTCTTCTGAAATATTTATAGGTAAATGTGGGTATAGATGTGTGTGTGTATATATATATATATATGGATCCTTGATGCGTGGTCACTGAGAAGTGCATGTGGGAAATCTGTTCCAAGTTTCTCATGCATTTTTTTCCCTTTTTGTTTTAACTAACTGGACTCTGGACCCTGCTTCTAATTTTTGTTGAAAACAAATGTGAAATATTATTCTTTTTCTTAAAGCACTGCATTTTAGTGTGAAACAGCAACTCATGTCAATCAGCAGCCCGGCGTTGTCGCACTGGAACTGCCATCTGGGCCAATTCCCAGGAGCTGCTGAGCTCTCCCAAAAGTATTTGCTGCTCAACTGTTTTCCAGTAGACCAAGAAATACAAGCAAGCAAGCAGATATTTAGTGGATATTATCTCCATCCTTAATTAGACACTGAAACCTCCATCAGCAGTTTAAAAACCACTTTTTTTGCACTGAAGGGATGAGTAGCTCTCACATGATTCCTTAGAGCAGCGCTGAGTGCGCGGGGTCGCAAGGAGGTCTGTGGCTGCTCTGGTTTCTGCTCATCAGCTGATCTGTGTTGTGACCATTTTTTGAGCTTTTTAGCTCGTGAAAATTGCAAAAGAAAATGAGTTAAACTAAGCTGTGCCTGTGGTTTTAGAATGGAAGTTCAAACTAATACATTTTCCCTGGCGCTTGCAGTGGGATAAGAGCACAAAAATCTGTCAGATGATATGCACCAGTGGAAATGTAAGTCATAACAATCCGGGCGTTTGCAATCATCTATACGTGACCTCTGATCAAAAAGACCTTTGTAGCTTTCACACCTGTCCATTACTTTGGAGAATGGCTTTTCCTGCCTTTTTTATGTGTGTAAATGCACCTTTCCAAAGGACACTGAAGGATACTCACAAGAAGCGAACAATTTGTCTCTTCCAAGACTTCATTCAATTACTGAATGTTCTTCCTGACCAGCGTGTACTTATTCGTGGTGGTAGATCTTATCTCGACTATTGGATATTCCATTTGAGAGTTCAGCTTGTGCTTCTGTTTCTCACCTAGCGCCGTGCAGACCGTAGGTATTCCGTAGATCGGGATGCGGTTTGGTCCTGCTTCCTGACCCGGGCTGTCACTCTGAATCGCGAGGAAAAGGTTGTACAAGAAACAGGGGCTGCAGTGCACAAAGCTATTAACCTAGCGTGAGCTAAAACAAAAATGACACGAGTCTGCTGGGAAGTTTAATCAGTCAAACTTCCAAACCGAAAGATATGTTTTAAGTGTCCTAATGGTGATAATTGTAGCTTCTCTGCAGAATGTGGCCAGCACTTGATTTTTGGGTGATGTCTTTCTTTTTCTTTTTTTTTTTTTCCTTTAAATTCTCTGTCCTGGTCGTTGCACTGAATTTAGATCGTGTTTTTCTGGCATCATTGCTCGTGGAACTAATGAAATCATGCCAGAAAGCGCTCGCTCTACCTACACATGTGTTCTATTAGCTAAAGCCTCGTATTTCAATGCACATTTAATAAAAATACCAAACTGCAAAAATAATTAGGCTTCATATTAACTAATATTTGAAGCCTTCCAACAGTGGGAATTTTTTGGTACTTGGCATTTTATCCTCGTAGATTACCAGACATTTTCTAATTTGTCCCTTTCTTTGCTCTCATGGTGCACCCTCCTTTCTCCCCAGCTCCGTCCTTCTCTCCCTTTGCTGAGCTTCAGCATTAACATCTAATAATAATCAATTAATACCCAGAAGGTGTTAAACATAGGAGCCCTGCCCAAGATTATTCATACATTGCTGTCATGTTCAGAAATAGCCGTGTTGTGTAGAGCAGCAGCAGAGGACAAGCTCAGCAGTGACATTCGCTCCCATCAGGCTGAGACGTCCCATTTTGCACATCCCCAAAGTCACCCTTTCTCCCACGTAGGAAGTAATTAAAATGACACCAGACAAATGGTCTTCACATGCTTTTTAAATCAAGAAGTTAACACGCTTTAAAATAGGCAGCTCCATTGTATATGTTCTGAGAGAGCTGACAATTTGTTCTGCTCGATGAATAAATATTTTGACTAATAAGAGTGTTAGTTCACTTAATCTGGAGCATCAATCATCTGTTAGTAACAGTTAAAAGAACTTCGGGATTTAGAACACTCTCTGTGATATTTTTAGGAGAAAAAATAGCAACTGTAAATTGCTTTTTTAGTATTACTGTTCTTACTGTGTGTGCTTATACACACATATACACACAAATATATATATATATGAAATAAGAACATACAATTGCTTCTGGTATATTGCATTTTTTCTAAAATAAACCTGACATTTTAGGCACCTGTAGACATGTCTTTTCAAGGTAAGATTTTAATCAAAGTGGTGCAGGAGGACCCACCTGTAGACTGTGAAGGTGCATACACGGCGAGGAGGAGGAGGATGACCTTCATGACGAACCTTTCTGCTGCTCCTCACTGAGGCACATGGAGCGATGGTTGCAGTATCTTTTCCTGAATTTTTACTCTACCTTCCAGGGTAAAAAGCATCCTTGTTGTAACTACTGGCTTGGACTGGCTACAGGTGTAAGGACTGTGTGAGAGGACGTGAATCCCTGAGCAGAAATGATATTTTGGGAGCTAGAGAGAATATCAGCTGGATTTAGTGCTGGTAAGGAGCAGGTAGCTGCTGTTGGGCTTTGAGGGCTGGAATATTTATGTGTGCGTGAGAAATACATCCAAGTTTGTCTCGGTGTATTCAGGAAGAAGTAGGAACGTGGGTCCGATGGGTTTTCCATGCTCATTGTGCGCGCCCAGGGATGGAGCTCGGGAGCAGGGGGGACCTCGTCCCCTGTGTGTGACCGTCGGTCCTGGTCCCGTCCCCTTTGCTGTGCTTGGGAGTAAAGGGCCATCTGGTAACCGTAGATACATGGAAAAGGGGTAAAAAGTTGGGGAAAAGGACTTCAGATGCTTAACCAAAAACCTGCTAATTCTAGTAATTCCACATAACATCCGGGGATTTTGTTTAGGACTGGATCACACTAAAATAAAAATGGGCTTCTTTATGGAGGAAAATACGTGCAAACCTATGGAGCAGCTTTAAACTCCAACTTCTGCATCTCTCTTTACACCTGTTGTAATTACTGAGATATTTGCACCTCGCTTTGCAGTGAGGGAAAGCATGATTTTCAGTTAAAAAAGCAAAAATGAATTGACAGGTCCACTCTACTTGTGTTCATTTGTTTGGTTTATTTTGCATATATTATTTCACTGGAGAAAGAAAAATAATATATTTTCTGAATATTTAATTACCTTTAGTAATCCTTTTTTTTAGAAATCCAAAACAGAGAAAAGGGCCATGTTAAACTGTTCATATTTTCAGATAAAAGAAGTAGTTGAAGTCCTAGATTTACCACCACGACAATTTGTTATTAAATCTCCTGGTCCAGACTGAATTGAGCCCAGGAGTGTTTCTCCCCATCCCCAATCTCCGAGCAGTAGAGGGCAGCAGGACTAAGGTGACCGGCGGCTGCATCCGCAGCCAAGAGCTTCGAGGGACGAGGAGGGAATTTTCAGGAGGGAATTTGCAGCGCAGAGCAGAGCCCTGGGGACGCGTTGGCAGCGCCACGGTTTGTGCTCCGGGACGGGCCCCGCGCTGGGCGCCAGCTGCTGCGGCGCTCCGAAAGGCTCTCCCGCTCCTGCACATCTGCTTTGGATAACGCCGGCAGACACACAAACAGCCTTGTTAGGAGCAAAACAACAACAGGAAAAGCCCAGTGTGGGACAGCTGGAACTCAGAGAGCGCTAGGCTGGTTTTTAAAGCTATATAAATGTTTATCTCCAACTGAGATGGCTTTGATAACAGATTGTATCAAGTCTTGCAGGGTTGCTATATTTTTAGGAGTGAAAATAGGGAGCAGGAGTTTTGAAATAAATTGTGCTTTATGGAAGTTTGAAACAGAAGTTAGTGTTCACTTAGTCTTCCTGGAAAAGTAAGACTGCTTCAAATCCTCCAGTGTGAGCCTTTTAAATAAAAGGTATTTTTTTTTTTAATTGCAGATAGTCCTTTATGCACATACACCCCTTACTGTGGCAGTGCACACAGGAGGTGATCTCCACTTTCAACTCCATTCCTCAAAATAATATAGACCCTCAGCACTCACCAAATGTTTAAATCAGAACCATTAGTCCAGTATTTTAGTTAAACAGAAATTTTAGTAAATTAAAAATGAGAATAATTGTAAAGCAGCCGAGTGTATCAAGACGTGGTGTAGGATTAAAGCTCAGGGAAAAAAAAAAACTACTACTTGTGTGAGCAATAACATAGGAAATATACTGAGGAAAACATATTGTATTAAAAACAGTAACATATCTTTGTGTTATTAAATAGNCAGTGCACACAGGAGGTGATCTCCACTTTCAACTCCATTCCTCAAAATAATATAGACCCTCAGCACTCACCAAATGTTTAAATCAGAACCATTAGTCCAGTATTTTAGTTAAACAGAAATTTTAGTAAATTAAAAATGAGAATAATTGTAAAGCAGCCGAGTGTATCAAGACGTGGTGTAGGATTAAAGCTCAGGGAAAAAAAACTACTACTTGTGTAAGCAGTAACATACGAAATATACCTAGGAAAACAGATATTGTATTAAAAAGAGTAATATATCTTTGTGTTACTAAATAGGCGTAATTACTAGAAGAGATAAAAAGAACTAATTTAGGTAAATTGTAACAGCAGAATTTAAAATGCATGCGTTTGCTTACAGTTCATGAGAAGTATTCACCTTCTTTGTACTCGTAAAGCAGAGTAAGACGCTGTCCAGTAGGAGAGCAACTCATCTCCAATGGTCTCCATGATCCCATGCAGGATTCCTGAAACAAATCTGTGCAAATTGTTTACTACCGTGGATTCGTTTTGACGATGGCACAACGAGATTCCTCTCCCCCAGTATGGAGATAGTGCGAAGGAAAATATAATGCTGTAATGGCAGTCAACCAAAACATTACAAATAGGAAAAAAAGAGAGGAGAGGAGCTGCTGCTTAGGAGAGATTAGTGGGAAAACGTGCTTTCTGCGCTTACAGAATGCAAAAATAATTCCGATATTTGACAGAAATTGCCAAATGTTCTTTACTGTGTAGCACAATTCATCCACTTTCAGAGAAAAATAGTGATTTAGAAGTTCCTTGCAAGTCAACAGCTTGTAAGTCAACAACTCCTTGTGCCAAAAAGTGCCACTGTATTTGCCAAAGAAAACCAGCTATACTGCTGTTTGCTTGCTATATCATTTGCTTGCTATATCATTTGCTAGCTATATCTTGCTATATATATGAGCAGCCTTTCAATGGACGAGTGTTGATTCAGAATGTTGGATTAACTTGGTTCTTTGGAATGTGAACTCAGGAGATGGTGGCCCGGGTTGGTCTGTCTCCCCTGGAACACACTCATGTGCCTCAGGTGCATTATACTGACCTGCGAGGTAAAAAGTTGTTGTTTTACTGTACAAACCATGTACAAGAAGGTCTAAATGTGAGAATCGTAATGTCAGATTTATGGAATATGGACCTAGTGCTCTAGGCTAGTGAATCCCTTCTGCAAAACACTGATTGCTGTTGTGCAGTCTTGAACTTCTTTAGGTCCAGGACACATGTAAAATGCATTTAAATGTTTCAGATTGCTGTGCTCTTTCTCACTTAAAAACTAGGCATTTCCTTCTGCTTTAATCTATAAATATATTTCAGGAAAGCTGCAAGAGAGAGTCATTATTGACCCTCCTTAAGATGCCACCCAGTCTCATCTTGCTAGTTTTTGTCTGCTGTGATTTGGGACCTAACCTACCTTTATACGCTGCAAAAAGGGTCTCTGAGGGCAAGGTGACCAAAGCCTTCGGTAGCAAAATCTCCTCCCGTATTTACAGCCTCTTTTGGACGCTTCAGCTTTTGGCAAAGCACAGCACGAAGGAACCAGCTTCACATTAATAATAGAAGATTCCAGTTTGACCCCACTTTGATGCTTCGTCTCGGTGACGCAGGTAAAGATTTGTTTTGGGAGCAAACAGTAAATTCCAGCAGCTAGTTGGCTGTACGCACATATAATATAGCGTCTGGGCTTTAAGCAGCGACTTTCCCTCTAGCCCTTCTCCGGACTTAGACATTATGTCACCCACCTATTTTTGTCCTCCCTGGAAGTCTCCGTTCCCAATACAATGTCTCTCAAATCCCTGCACAGTGCTGCACTGTTACCTGTCTCACATCCCAGCCCCGGCTGTTTTCCTTTGGCTTGCTCATGAAAAGCAGTAAAGTGCACGGAGGTATGTTGAAATCGGACAGTGCTTTAATACTGATACATATTAAGTGCTCGATCCCAAATTGTTTATTGCCATTTGTAAAATTTTCTGGGTTGCGAAAAGAATTAATGACGGTGCTTTGTTATTATCTTGCAGATATTTGTTGGGTGTAGTCCCTGAGCAACGGAGTCCGCAGAGTAGTGGTCTGGGGAGGTTATAAAGCAAGACAGTTTAATGAGGGCTTTGGCGAAGGGTTTTTTTGCTCCCGAGCGGGTGGGTTGTGCCATTAACATTCCATTCAAGCAGACGGGAGCATTTACAATGCTCCAAAGAATATGTTCTCTATTTTGGAGTATATTATGTTCTTTATTCACCCAAATCTTGTTTTAATATTGCTGTAAACTTAATAAGAAAAGATGAGATATGAAGCGATAATCTTTTAAATATAAGGAAAAATAATTTTCTCCACCTTCATAGAAGGCATAGGTCTAAGCTGTCTCTTATTAGAGATTTTGGTAATAAAAATCTCTGGTTGTAGAATAGCAGTCATCACAAAGCTATCTTGCTGTGCTCATCTCGAGAAATCATTTCTTTTTTGTTTTGTTTGTTTTTTTAGTGCTCTTCATTTATGATTTTCTCATCATGTGATACGAGCGCCGTCGGTAGCTGCCGATCTGCCCCGATCCCAGCCCTGCTCCACTTTGCATGTTCCAGCCGGTCCCTCCTCAGCCCGTGTAAATATTAGGGATGCCTCTAACCTGCTCAGAAATCGCTCCCCAACCTTCCAGCATCTAATTCCGGAAGGGTTTTGGGGACACTGGCACGACTGACTGGTCGATGGCCTTGATGAGGTGACGCCGGCTCCATTAGTGCTGATGCTCTTGGCTGGGGAGCAGCTCTTTGCTGGCTGCTGGGTGACCCTGGTGCTTGCTGAGCAGTGGGACATGGAGAGATTTAGTTTCACCCTGATGCGAGCAGAGGTGTGCACGTGCTGCCAAACTGTTAATGGCATCTGCAGCGTTCACACAATTAATAAAATTGATTTTTCCATGGTGTCGAGCACAGCAGTAAATCTGCTCTGCCAAAGCTAACCGACCTGTAGGATCTGGTGGTGTTTCAGTGGTGACTTCGGAAATCTTTTGCAGTGGATTTAAATGTGTGCAAACGTGAAACACTGCTTTTTGCCTCCTTTCCTATAAAATGATGGTTTTTTTGCAGAGTATATGTTGGTTGCAGCAGCGGTCCCTTTTTAAAGTAAGCCAGAATGGATAGTTTGCAAATAAAGAATGATCTATCTTTTAGCAGAAAACCGATATGATTTGCATAGTTTTCAGTGTTTTGACAAGCAAATATTTAAACCTAGTGAGATTTGACCCGTTAATTGACTTTGAATGTCTATTTAATCCTTTCCATGGTTCCGTCATTTTCAGTCCAGTTATTCAGAATCCTTAAAATATTTCCAACTAGCTGAGGGAGTATCTAATAAATTGAGGAAGGATGATCAAAAGACATAATTTTGTGATTTATATGCTGACTGAGAAGAAGCCCTATAGGATGCTCTATAGTTCTGCAGCAGAATTTTTTAAATTATTGCTGCTTCCAGCAATTACCGACATTAACAGACTGCAAAAGGAGCGATTTGTTGTTTACTTTAGAGACCGAAATCCCACATCAACTGCCCAGTTTCCAGTTTTCATCTCAGATGCCATTTTAATTAGCTGAAATATATTCAGAGTATCCAACACATGTCTGTATTACTGTGGATAAAATTTGGAACGTATATTTGGAAAAATCATCAACTGTAGCTTGCGTTAACCTTTTCTTTAGTGTTCTGCGTACAGAATCCATGTGCGTGTAGAAAATGTCCTTTAAATTATAACCTTCTTCATTTTATTTGATCTACCCTGCTGGGAATAATTGCTATACACTAGATCCATCAATTATTCAGGTACAGCTATCAGTTCCTCACTTGTCTGCGGCAGAAAGCAGTACTGTTTTATAAAGAGATAATTATTTTTTCTTGATAGAAGCCCTCAGTTGCAAACGGATTTGAGAGATCAATGAATCTGATCTCTGATCTGACGTCTCAGCTTCTGCAAATGGTTTCCAAGACTTTTGTGTTTTGCTTCTGCGTTGGTAGCGCCATGCGGACTCCAGAAATGAGTGGACTTGATGGTTCTGCGGTAGAGAATGTGGCAAAATCCAGACAGCAGGTAGATAGGACAAATCCTCAAAAGTAGCAATGGCAAAACACGATTCTGGTTTGGGAATTGCAGAACTGTTGCAGCATTTTGTGCCTTTCTGTTAGCAGAAAGGTTTGTGCCACTGCAGGCATGTGAGCACCCATGGGAGAGCCCTTCCAGGGCAGGGTGTCCCTCTCTGCTGGGCATCAGTGCTGATGGTGATGGACGTGGAAGATTCTCGCTGTCTGCAAGCTGGAGAGAGTGGCCTGCAAGAAAGTGCTTCTGAAATAGGTAGATAGGTGCTTCTGTGGGTAGATTTAATCCTAAGAATGCAAATCGTGGCATGTCTGTGACTTTCTGGGGTTTCTTAGATGCTCATGCTTTAGTCTTCCAGAGATTCAACAGGGTGTTTTTTGTTGTTATAGCAGGGTAGTGGAATATATTTGGAAATAGCACCATTGGGCTTTTAAAATTCCCCACAGACCTTTACAAGAGTAGAGTTTTGTCTCATTCAGGCGAGTATAAATGAAGAGCGACCCGGTTAACAATGAGATTTCAGAGATTAACAATGAGATTTTCTCTGAACATGCATTTTTACAGCAATAGAGCACATTTCATAGCTCGTAACGCTGCTAGAAGCCCCAGTGAAAAGTCACTAAAATGTGCATTTCCCTGCGGCTGCCGAGGAACTTGGTGCAGCTCGTTTTCTTGGAGAGGTCTCGGGCACCTCGTAGCAAAACTAGCAGAGGAGGGAGAGAATTCCCTCTGCTGGCCTCAATTCCTGAACTCACCCTGCTCATACCCATCTTCAGGGACATTCCTTGGCCTCTATCTATCTATCCATCTGTTTATATTATTATTTTGTGTAGGATTTCCCTTACACTAACATCTTTTAAACAGCAGGATAGTGTGTAAAGAAGGAAGAAGTGTGTAAAGAAGTAAAAGAAGGAAATGTAGCTCACAGGGAAAATCAAGTCTCTTCAATTGTCCCCTTTAGCTAGGAGTAATAACAAGTCACAGCTGTTTGGTAGTGGCACGTGATGTCCACCCGCCCCTGCTGTGAGTCTTTGCAAACACAAATGATCCAGAACAGTAAAAGTCACAAACTTTGGTTATTGCAGGTAATTGCCTTGTATTTTATTAAAGTCAGATGTTGATGTCAGTACAGAAAATGAGCGTTTATTTTGATTTTTTTTTTCTGAATTTATACAACTGCCCTAGTAATTCCAAGGGTAATTTTACTGCATTTTACTGCATTTTCTGTAAAATATATATATATAAAGAGTAAAACCGTTTATCAAAATAATAAATTGATTTATTATCTGTTTGGATTTTTAGTAGTTAAAATTAAGGTTCAAATTAGTGCAAAGTGTTTGAATGCAGTAAAAATCTTTACTTTCAGCCCAGCACAGTACAATAATGAAAACCTAAATATCCGTAGCCTTTCTGTCTTTCCTGATTTGGAAAGTTCTTTCTGGTTTTCCCTTAGTGAGAAAACCTACAATATAATGCATGTTAAAAGAAGGGAAAATATGAGAATTAAACAGACACAAATTGCCTTTTAATTTTGAACGATATAAACAAAAAATTGTCAGAATTTATCTTATTGGGAGAGGGGTCAAAGTTCTTTTTTATAAAAATAGTCCGCTTTAGAATTATCTTTTTAAACAGCATAAGCTTGCACCATAATAATAATAATGATGATAGCTGCCCCCCTGTGCGGCCCTGCTATATTTACTTTTATGGTCCATTAAGTTTTACGGCTCGTGTGACACTATCTGCGTCGTTGCCGATAGCATCTGACCGCAAGCAGTGATTTGTGGCAGGCTGTATAAGCACCCCGGGCTGGGGTTTATAAACGCCGTCTCTGCTTAGCGCTGCGAGCAGATGTGCTCCTTATTGATTGGAAATTAAAGAGTATTGCATCTGCAAGGTTTGGCACGGAGCTGCTTTGCAAGCGAGATGGAAGATGGATTTTAAAAAACCTAAAAGGCAGCAATGAGCTGGAGCCTCTGAGCCTGCCCAGCGCTGCAGCAGCGAGCCAGGCGGGACCTTAAGAACAGGGTATTTATGTCATGCTTGTTACTATTGCACATAATGCAAGGATGGAAGTCTGTAGCTATAAGGAGAATGTTTTTGAGAAAAAAAATCTTTTTAAAAGATACAAAAGACCGATGAGCAAAGTACTACTTAAATATCTCTTGGTGAAAGGTGTTATTTGAACAGTCTTGGGGAATTCTGGTGTTACAGCCAGTGCAGTAGCTGCAAAATACAAATATATTAAAACTCCCCCTTAAGAGCAATAGACACTAGGAGGAATTAAAGAAGGAGCCCCATGATGTGGCAGTCCTGCCTGGCTGGGCTTTCTCAGAAGGGCTGCATATAGATCAAGGGAATTTACTGTGGACAAAACTATTTGGTTTCAGTGAGCGAAGTTTTACGAGCTCGTAAAGAAGCGCCGCGGGGCAAGGTTCTTGCAAGGGGGTACGTGAGGAGCCCGCGCGCATGGGCGCTCCTGGCCGGGAGATTATTTTTGCAAGCCATAAACCACGTTTCCGAAATGGGGTTATAAAACCATCATCCCGAGTGTGAATGTGTCATAGCAGAGACCAGCTCTTAATATGATGAAGGAAAATTGTTTTCTCCTCATTGGGAAAATAGATGAGAAATCTGGCATGGTTGGAAAAAATAAGAAAGTAGGGAATAATCCTAGGGACAGGGTTTAGTTCTTCAATTTTGCCTATGTCATCCCGACAGCAGAGAGGCAGTCGGGGAAGGTTTGCTGTGTGCTGGTTTGTCTTTGATGCTTGACACGGGTTGCATTTTGTTTACTGAAACTTTCAGTTCTAGTTAGTTCCTTCGAAATGCTCCAATTCCCATCATGGAAGAGGTTTAAAGCATCTTTCTAAGCCATAATCTTCCGTTATAGCCTCAAAAGTCAAACACAGCAAGCAGTGAAGAGTTGAGCAGAAACCTCAGCAGTACTGAGGACCAAGATGCCTTTATTTATTTATTTATTTTCAATGAGTTTGGATTAGATTTACCCCTTAGAGGAGCATAACTTTGCATTTTTAAATTTTGGACATAAATCAGCGCCGATAGGTGAAAGAATGTTTGCAGCCGAGGACGTGGCTTAGCACGACCTTTGCCTCGACGACTCTCACAGGCACAGGGCCCTCAGCTGCTGCAGCGAATATTCTGTTGCACCTGAACCGAGAACTTAAAAGTAGCTTCAGAATTATTTAGACTTTTTTGCTTTGAAAAACAGGCGTGGACCTTTTATTCCGAGGTTTACACAGCAGCATCTCGTGAGCTAGCTTAAATTAAAAAATTACTTTTCTGAGGCCATAACGTAATCTTTCTCTACTCTCGCATTGTATTTACACTAGTCTTCCATATGTCTCATCAGAGCGTTGTTTCTCCCTCAGGAGACTCTTTGGCATCTTTTTTCTTTAGTTGCTCCAGGAAAAGTTTGGCTCCTGGCGAATCTTTCTGCTTCGGTTTTCCCTGGTCTCCGTTGTCAGGGCCTCATCAAAGGCTGCTTTCCTGGCTCCTGGCTCCTGACATTCCTCTCGGTTGTGCTTTTTGCCGAAGCCTCGTGCAGATCCTGCACCCTTGGCAGCTCCATCCCTTCGTCCCGCAGCGGCCGCGTTTGCCTCCAGGTATCCAGGAGCACCAAATTCCACCCTTAGCGCTCTAAGGTGGATCCCGAGTTAGGACTTCATGCAGAAAGTGTGCACGGGAACTTAGATCAGAAAACGTAGGGTCATTTTTTTGCTTCCTGTTTGGTGTTTTNCCCTTGGCAGCTCCATCCCTTCGTCCCGCAGCGGCCGCGTTTGCCTCCAGGAATCCAGGAGCACCAAATTCCACCCTTAGCGCTCTAAGGTGGATCCCGAATTAGGACATCATGCAGAAAGTGTGGAACTTAGATCAGAAAATGTAGGGTCAATTTTTTGCTTCCTGTGTGGTGTTTTGTTATTTTAGCTCCATTGTTTGGGACTCTTTTCCTCATACCTTTGTACATAAGAAGTCAGACCCGCGTTGTATGTTCAGTCCCTCTTCTACAGCTTCTTGCTGGCAACGCAAGAGTCGAAAAAGTTGCATTTTAGAACAACAGAATCATGCCAGGAAGCACCTTCTCCATAGCATATTCTACGGTAACAAATCCTGCAGCTTTATTTCCCGGTGACATGTGTAAAAAGCATCTAAAACCATGAGTCACTCGTACGTAATTCAGGATTCAGCAGAAGGAAGGTAGAGAATTGAGGGCTAGCAGTTGAGCTTGATTACACCCAGAGGAGGGAAACGTCCATGGGCAGCGAGGATGGGGTTAGGAATAGCCAGGCTGTTAACCAAAGTATAAGGAGAGCTCGAAGCTCCCGGTGGTGTCATGCACAGCCAAACTGGAAGAGAATTTAAAAAAAAAAAAAGGCAGGAACACGAAAGCCTCTTCCAAAATCTGTGCGATCATTGAATTCATATGGTACAAGGCATGGAAAGAAAATAAAAGGATTTTTTTTTTTTTTTTTCTGGAGGGAATGCAACAAATGTAGAGAGCAGCTGGGCTTTCTGTGAGACCGTTGAAGTTCCATCGCTAAGCGGGAAAAGCTGGGGATAACGAGGAGAATTATGAAATATTTAATACCATTGCTGAGGGGAAAACCTCAAAACTACGTTGAAAGGATAAATACGGGGTTGCAGGGAAGTTATTAGTGAAGCCCGTAAGGATTGGTTTAGGATGAGATTTTATTTAATTTCTCCATTAAGTGGTTCTCCAAGGAGAAGGAATTTGCTAGTTAAATTGTTGGCAGGACAGAGCAGGGCTGGTTTATCAGTAGGAAGGAGATGGAATGGGTTATGCAGGATGAGGAGGATGGGGTTCAGTGGAGCTGTTCGGAGTGGGAATCAACAGGGTTCAGGTGTAATAAGATCAGGTGTAATAAGAGTATCTTAAGGGTTTGTAAGTTCACAAATCCCCTGTCCTACTCCCCCAGCCCCTCAAAAAACAAACAAACAAAAACCCCAAACCCTCCAAAGCAAAACTAAAGGCAAAGAGGAATCACCGTGACAGTACCAGAGTGTGGTCTTGTTTGTGCCCTTCTTCCATCTCTGTGTAATCCGAAGGCCAAGAACCAGGATGCAGTAGTTGCTAAAAAAATAACAATTCTGCATTGGTGGCGTCAGAAAGGAAGAGGAGGTTTTGGGCTTCATGCGGCTTTGTGAAACGTCCTCGGGCTTTGTTTTCATGAGAGGCCAATTGACCATCAGCCGCTATCTGGTATTGCCAAATGGAGCAGTTGGCCGCTGGCCCGCTCGGATACACAGATTGCTCTTGACTGCGGATGTGTGATGGGCCAATGCAATACGGAGCTGCTAGAGATTTTCTTTGCAGACGGCTTTTTTTCAAGGGCTTTTGCCAGAAGAACGGCAGAACAAAGAGCGGAGTTAAATTTAGCGCATATCAACCTGATCAAAAACAACTATATGCAAACAAATCCCGTCCGGCTTCAGATGCAGCGTGCCCTGTAATTGCCAGAGCTGCCACAAAGGAGGATCTTGCAGAAAATAGTTGGGGCTTTTGCAGCAGAAGGCTCGAGGTGGTGTCAGCACCAGGGAATTGAGGAGAGCCCTGCAGGTACTAGAGAAGAGCTTCTTTATAGGTAGCAAACTAGGGCTGTCATTGTTTTGTCCATAAATCAGTCCTTAAAAACACACTAGGGCTGTCCAGGGATTAAAACGATCCTCATAGAGAGCTAGAAACACTGGTTGCCAGCCTCAGATCAGTGAAAATGCTGCCAAGCAATGTGTGCAGGTGCTGTTAAATTGCAGAATAGCAGCGATAATGGTGCTGGTGACTGAAGGCTGTCATGAGACTAGCACTCAGTAATGTTTTTAGGTTGGTTTTCTTAGGAAAATGGCCCTGTGCGAGTCTGGGCTGGGCTTTGAGCCCCAGGGGATCTCACGGGGCTGAACCCCCCAAGCCCAGGCTGGCCGGGCGAGGGGCCCAGCTCCTTGAAGTCCCTTTGGGCTGATCTTTCAATTTAGGAGAAATAAACCCTCCCACCTGTGCGGAACAACCCCTGCTACCTTGTCACCCTTCCCTTGGGATGCTCCCATCTCCAGGAAAAGGGTGATCACGGGGTTCCTGCGCCTTTCATTGCTGCCTTCTGAAGGGCTGGACCTTTCAGCAGAAATTTTCTCATTTGTTCTGTGTCAGTTAACACCATAGGGTAGTTCTTCGAGTAACCCCAGACAGCCTTTATCTTCGATATCTTTATGACAGCGTTTATATGCCGGTTTTTACAGAGAATTGTTTTCACAAGTCTTTCTCAACGTATTATCTCTAAGGCAGATTTTATTCATTAAGCCCCGTTCGGCCGCAGAACTGATGCGAATATGCAGCATTTCACAACCAAGTAAACAAAGGCAACTTTGCGGTCTGCAGCACCGCCGTGCTCTGCCTGCGGGGCTGGGAAGCATCGGCTCCACGTTCCTGGCATTGCTGTGGCTTCCAATTCCCATTGCTTGCAGGCCCTTTGGAGAAGGCCGGCGGAGTATGGAAGATGCCATAAATTTCTCAGCGCTTCAACTCGGGGAGTGTGAATCATTTCTTTCTTGGAATAACTTTAATGGCAGAACCCAACCTGATGAGAAAAACGTGGAAAACCTTTTCTTCGATTCTTTTTTCCAGTTTAAATGGGGTTTTTTTTCAGACTATTTTTATCATGAAAGCATGAGTACTTTGAGAAACCTAAGCAAGTTTTAGAGTCCTAACGCCTGCAGAATAACACACTGCTGCAAAGATGGATTTTGCTATGACTTTCTTTTTAATGGACAGAAAAGACCTAACCAAATAGAAAGTAGAATGCTTTGTATCTAGGTTAGTTTGTATTAGATGTTAAACAATTTCTGCAACTTCTGGAAGGTTATAAGTTGCTTGGATTTCCTTCTGAAGAGACATAACATCATTTCTAATATATTTTACAGCAATATCAGATGTCGAAAGCATAAGAGAGCTTATATCGTGCAGAGGGAATGCCAGAAGTACAGCAATGTGCTCGGTAATTCCTTGGTTTTACAAGAAACAGTGGATTATGTCCATTGAACCTTACAGAGTTACTATGTCATCCTTTGGATCACTTAGCTTGATTTCAAAACTCTCTACAAGAGAAGAACAGAACCAGTTTAGCGAAGATCCATTAGTTATTCCCATCCCTAAAAGAATTATTGACATTTTGTTGTTTTAGGACTCAGATTCATGGTTTTTGAGATCTAGGCCGTGCCTTAATGTCTTATAATCTATTGAGTGCTGAATGGAAAGTCAGAACTAGTGCTTGTCATCCTGTGCCTGCCTCTTTACTCAGGGTAACTGCTGAAAAAAAATCCTGTCATAATTGGTGCAAAGGATCAGAGCCGCAAATAGAGCTAGTGAAAAATTTGAGGCTATTGAAGACTATTTAAGGCTGCATTTCTAAGTTTCCCAATATCTCGCATTGTGTTGCTGTAGGAGTGTGTCAAAAACATACAAAACAACCAGAAACAAAGATCACAGTCAGAAACTACCAAACGTAGCAGAAAAGACACAACACGCAGTCGGTGCTGTCAGAATGAGGATTTGCATTAACCTGAATTCTTTGCATAGCTGGACATGAACTTCCTTTGCTGCTCCCAGTTCATGGTGTTTCAGGTGGACACGTCAGTGAGATATCTTGAACCCGGCTTAATCATTCAGAAATTGCAGTGTTGGAATTGATAATTGTGTTGGTGGTTAAATTAGCATTCATTTTGCCAGATGGAATTCATTCTAACAAATTGGAGGATTTGGGATTTCTTTTTTTAAAATTTGAAACGGTAAGATCTGTAATGCAGTTTAGATGATTCTGTGCATTCCTCCCCACAAAATTTCTGAGCTGCATTGGTATTTCTGATGTGGGCGAATTGACAGGTAATAAGGGAAGTTGTTTATCCAAATGCCAGTTCTCTTTAAATGTAGTTTGAGACCAAGTATCCAGCCCCCTTTGTAACTCCACAGGATTATCCAGAGCTGCCGACACACAGCAGGGAAAAAGCAGCTTGAGATGATGCAGTGCCGGGCAGGTCTGTACCGGGAAGTGGGACTGTGCTTGTGGTCATTCCTGCTGCTCTGGCCATTCCCAGTGCTGAGCTTGGGAAATGCTCCATTATAGGAATTAATGAAGACAAAATAGAGCAAAAATTCTGCTTGATTTACCGATTTACAGTGAATTTCTACCATATCTTCAGCTGGAAAGCTTTTGTTTTATCTGTTTGAGGACATAGCTTTCAAAAACATCTGTAAAGGAGTTTATTGTGAAGTAGGAAGCATTTTCTTTGAAATAAAGCTACATTTACCAGGCCAAACTCCTGCCATTGCAGCGTCTTTGCCGTCTGAGGTGCTCGAGTTGTTTATTTTCCCTTGAGGCTGTTAGCAATTCCTCTGCAGTGATCTATACGCATCCTTGTCTCGTCCCTCCTATCTTCTTGGCTTAGGGGCAATAATTTGTGCATTATGTCAGGGCTGAGAGCTGCAAAGTGTGAAATCCNAGGGGCAATAATTTGTGCATTATGTCAGCTGCAAAGTGTGAAATCTGAGCCTGGCTCTGCCACTCGGTGACCCTTGGGAAGGCGGTTGGCCACGTTGCTCCGGTTCCTTGCCCGTGGGATAGGTAAGTGGTGGTCTCGTCAGGAGGGGCTGTACGTAGAAAGTATTCTGCCTTTAAAAATATATGTTTTAAAAGAATACCAAAGCTTTTAATAGTCCCTTTAATGCCCCCATCTTTTCTTGAAATAAAATTAGGTTATCTGGAGTTTACAATAACTGTGAATTTCAGATTAACTGTGAAATCTTTCTGCTTGAAATCAGTGTATCCCACTTGCTTGGAAAGATACTCCATTCCATTATTCATTACAAGGGCCTTAGAATTATACTCCAGTGACAAAGCCTTTATTTATTTTTAGACAATTGGCATCCACTTCTGGCTGACCTAGAATGTTTCTTTGATGACAATGTCTGTGATCCAGCTGGGTTTGCTGAATGGTTGAATAAACAAAGACAGATAGTAAAATGTGGGAAAGAAAAGGCTATTTTTATTATATTAGAGACTGTGTCCAGCAAACTGCAGGCCTGATTCTAAATGTCACGGCTTTAACAATACACTTCAGTTAAGTGCCCTTGCGCTCTCCATAATATTTCTGGAATTTTATCATTATTGGATTTCAAGGTTATGGGAAGGCTAAGACCAAAAAGTTCACGGTGAAGGTGATTCACAAGGCAAGGCCGAGGCAGCCAGCCTGGCCTCGCGCACGCTTTTGCAGGATATAAATCAGGTTAAATACATGGAGGTGAGAGGACAAAGCTAAGCTCGTTGCTCTCTGCCTTACCACGGTTTCCTTGGGGTTTTATTTCTCTCCTTTATTTTAAAAGCGATGCAAAGTGCGTGTTACAACACGCAGCAGGGCTCTGCTCCGCCGGACACCTAGGCACACCTTGAGGTTATTAGCAGGATCCTCGCAGCCAGAAGTCAAGCAGCGTTAAATAAAACTGCAGGGTGCCTTTTCCTACGGGCACGTGCTTGACCCAAGTGTGTAACGTGCAGTTCAAGAACCCCTTAGAAATCCCCAGAACAGCCCTTCAGATGTTTTCCTTTGTGGAGCTTATGGAGTTTGTTTGGAGCGCTCGTGGAGCGCGGCAGCAATTTGTTAGCTTGTTTTAAACAGCTTTACGTTATGTACGAATTTAGTTTGGGCTGAGCTATATAAATCTTTTTAGCCCTTAAGACTTAAAAAAAAGAGGAGCCTCAATTAGGCTTGTAAATCCCCAGTAAAGTTGCGAAAGAGATTGGTGGGTTTGTCTGCGTGCTAAGAGCCAATCTGGTGAACATTTGTATGCTCCAAATGACATTTGCTTACAACACGAGGCATATATTTATATAGTTTAATCTTGGCTGATAGCTGGTGAAAAGGATGTAAAAGCAGGAAGGAGAGAAGTGGGGAAGGATGTTGCTTGGGTCTTGGAAAACCTGCCTCGGTTTTACGATGGCCGAAAAAGCACGTGGAAACTGGGGAGAGCTCTGGAATATGTGTTATGGGTTAAAGGGACTTTACTGGGCAGTGATGCACTCCCCTTTATGGTGCTGGGATGGAAACTGGCCCTAGGGATGGGGAGTCCCCAGCTTCCAAAAAATTGTGTTTGATGGATCCAGGTAAGAATCCAGGTTGGATTGAGAGAAATTTCTTCTGCAAATAATAGAATATTTGGAAAAAATGGTATTTCAAAGAGCATCAGATTGATTTTTGAATTCCAATCTAATCTATCAATTTTAGAAAAAGAAAAAAAGGAAGCTAAAAAATGCTTAAAAGATTTAGTTTCTGTATTTCTTCAATGTGAAAATTTTCACTGAGAGAGTGTTTTCTTCAAAGGTCTTAGAAAAAGAGGGATACATGTGAGAAAACAAATAACATGTTTCATTTTATGTCAGAGTGAATGCTTAATTTTTGAAACAAAAGTTATCGCTGCTGTATCCCTGCTGTAATTGCAGGGAGTACAGTCTAGGAATGTGGAGCCTTAGGGAGAAGAAGGCAGATAGGAGCCACTGGTAAAATATATCTATAGGAAACATTTTTCAAAACTGAGTAAAACCTATTTCAGGATTCAAAAAACAAAGCCTTAAAATAGTTAGAAGCCACCAGAAAGCAAGTGCCAAGGGGCAAAAATTCAAATTTCACTGTGGATTTAGGGCAAGTTTCCCCATTATGGGAACCTTCTGACCAAGCTGTAAAGTTCTTATGGGTATTCAAATTCATTTTGACCATGCAAATAGTAGCTCATAATTAAAAGGAATGCACCAGTGCTCTTGTGCAAAATATAGATGACAAAAAACTTAAAATCTCCCATAGAGCTTCTGGCACAGAAGGAAACCCAGGAAACTCCTAATTCTGCAGTCTGGGCCAGTGAAACCCATTCTTGTCAGTGGAAGAACCATGGCACAACTTAAAGCTCCATCATGAATATTGTGAAAATATTTTTACAGGGAACATACTTTGTTTCACAAATTTTTTAGTGGACATTGCATGCCAGAACAAGAAGTCGTTTTGTCGTATGTGTAAAATAACCAGATGTGCTCTAGCTTTTAACTACAGCTGCTACCCCATCAACAGAGGGGTTATTTCCACCGCACGAAACTATTAGGGTACCCGACAAACGCCCTGCAGGAACCTTCTGCAATCATAATAATGGTGTTTGTCTTGGACTTGGAGCTTCAAAGGATTTATTTAGAATCCTTTCTGTTTATCTGTTTCCAGAATGTGAAAAATGGCCTTTCACACAGAATACGCTAAGCTCGCTGACTTTAGGGTAATTTTCCATGCTTCATACTTTCTGCCGTAATAAATAAAATGTAATGAGGATAAATTATATGTATTTATAAGACTGTTTTTGTCTTTTATTAGGTTCTTATGATTTAGAATTTAATAACCCTGCCAAGCTTCAGTCACAGCTCTTTTCCTTAATATCAAAATGAGCGTTCAGTGCTTTACAGCTGAAAAATGGAACTCGTGCTTTAGGAGTCATCGCGTTGACTGCAGAACATTCACCCGCACCAAGGCCAAGGAAAGCATCCGGTGCCCCAGACCAAACAGAGAGCAGACCCTAGACAGCCGCATCGGCCTGGGAAGTTCCTACGGCCCAAGGATGTTGGGATGTTCCAGCTCCCATCCCAGTGCCCCGTCTGTGAGCAGACTCCCAGTAGTGTCTAGTCCGTAGCAGACTTGGTTGCATGCCAGGTGCAACAGGTAGACTTCCAGAAAAATAACTTTAAATAATCTTGGGGGTCTAGAAGAGCTGGGTTTTGTTGCTGTTTGCTACTATCTGCTGCTTTATGTTTAGATCGTTGCAGGGGTGAGTGTTTCCTCACTTGCTTTTCAAGAGGAAAACAGAAGATCACCCCGAATCATGCACTTTGATACCAGTTGCAGTGCTCAGCAGCTCATTTGGTGGCAGTTTTAGTACAAATCCAAGACTCAGAACATGAAGTAATGCCAGTGAATAGCAGATATTTTGCATTCTCTCTTGCACCCCTCCCATAATGAGTTAGAAGAGGCAGGAACCCTCTCCATGGTCGTCCAAACTTGCAACCTCAGGGTTTGAGGGTGTTCTGTGGGAATGGGGTAGGAAGGTCACATTTATCCTCTTGGTTTTAGCAGGACTCCATCATTGCAGCTCTGACCTCACGTATGAGGAGTCAGGGAAAAAAACTGCTGAATAATGTACCGAGTGTTTAAGGGAGCAGAAAAATAGCAACGGGCAGAATACACGTCAGCTGCATCTTCTGTGAGTGCCACAGAAGCAAAAAGCTAAAAGATCAGGAGCCAAGAAGGTATTTATTAGGTAATGAGCCCAGAGCAGCATCTGTGGCGCTGAAAAGCTCATCCAGCCCCACGTGTGTCCCCCCGTACTCGATAACCAATTTTATTATTAACTATTAATTAGGTTGGAAAAATATCCGACAGTTACCTGTCTAAATAAAGAAAGGGGAGACTTGGTAATACCCTTGCAGTGCTACTAAAACTGGCTTTCTGTAAAGTTTTAACACGTTCCTGCCAAAGGAAAGAACATATTGCGTGTGTTTTTTCAGGAAGAAATTATAGATTACACCTGCAAAAATGTTTTATCAAATATTTTTCTGTTCCCTTATGTAACTTATTCCCTGGGCAACATTTTTCATTGATAACATGCATTTTTCTTATCTGAAGAATGCTCTAAAAGCTGTCCAGAATATAATGCATTAAGGGAGATGCTACAAAAATATCTTATTGAATGTGTTTTATGTTACTATTTTACAGTTTATTAATATAGTGCATAAAATCTTTTAAACCTATGTGGGTGGAGGTTGGATTTTCATGTTATTACTGAGATATATATATGGGTTTACATAAAAATACTGTCTAATTTACTACCACTGGTTTTACTGATACAGCTAGGCTAAAGGAAAAAACGTTGTTCTTGATGTGAAACAGATGTGTTAAAGAAAAGAAAATCAGATTTCTTTTTTTATTATATTCTGCATTTCTTTTAGATTTTACTAATACTGATAGAGAGGGGGAAATAGATTTTCATTAAATGCCTTGATAATTTTATCTGATACTGCCCTTTGTAGAATATGACATTTGCATGTTTTCAGAAAACAATTATTCTCTATTTTTATAAAAAAACCATAAAACGTACAGAAAGAATAAGACGATGGTAGATTTTTATTAAGTTTACTGCAGATGTAAAATTTCTAGTTTGAATTTAGATAGAGTGTTATTATAAAATAACCTTTTCCCCTATACCTGTCAGGTAGGGTGCTGTTAAAATAAGAGTTATGCCAAAAGTATGAGTTTATTATGTATTTGTTTGCTTTGCCTGGGCTGTGTTTCCAGCTGCGTCTGCTTTATCTCCTTGACAATGCTTAAGTCCATTCAGGAAAGTATTAAGGAATATGAATTTGGAAGGAAGATGCTGAACATTTGAGCTAGCAGATAGCGAGTTAGCAGAAAGCGAGTGCTCACGTTTCAGCAGGAATGGCAGGGAGGGAGGAATTCTTCCTGACGCTTCCTTTACATTCTGCATCATACCCTGAGATAGCGAAGAGCGTGAAATTGGTAAGAATTTCCGTACTTTTTATGCTATATGTTAACTGTCTTTTATGGGAAGGTAGCTGGCAACACGCTCCACAAGTGTTGTGTTGAGGGTGCAGCAAAGTCATCTGTTCGGCTTTAAAAAAATGGTAATAAAAAATTCCCAAAGATTCAATATTGACCAAGATTAAGAAAATAGATCTTCTAGTTTCCTTTGCTGGCACTGTGCATTTATACACAGGGTTTGATAGATCAGTCTCAGTGTTTTGTCGCACACAACTTTCAGCTGCAACAGTTACGTGTCACACGTGGCCTTGGCTTCTTCAAGTTTTATTAAGAATATTGCACTCCTTTTTATCCCAACCGTTTTTGCTCTTGTCCTTGTCCTTTTTTGCTCTTGTCCTTGTCCTCAGCCGCGGTGTCGACCACGGTTTGCACAGCGGGAGCTCGCGGGGCAACAATGTGATCTGCGGGCTAAGGGCTTAGCTGGGCATCTCTCGGCTGCTTCATCTGTGGCATCTGGGTGCATGTGTGCTGCAAGTGCCAAAATAATCGACAGTTTTACATTTGAAAGTTAATTAAAATGCTTTAAAAAAAAGCAAAGCTGAGAAGCATCTTAAATTTATATCCCTCTCTTCTCTATGAGTTTTTAGTTCTCTAGGAATTTCTACTGCTTTTCCCTGGGCCACCTTCTGTAATTTCTTTTTTGTTTTGTTCCTAAGGTAGGAAAGCTAAAATTTGACATGGACCTAAAAGTCTTCCTCTAAATACTACTTTACCTAATGTCTCTGTTTTAACTTGTATTCTGTGCTTTTCCCATCTTTTTAGCTTAACACCGTCACCCCTGTTTATCTGTATTTCTTTTATTCTCAGTGTTTGTAGTTTATTTTTAAGTCCACATAATATGTGTGAAAAGTTTGGCGTAGTTTCTCCTAAATGATATTAGTTGCAGTGCCTCGAACGGGACCTGCTGCTGGGCTGTAAGTGCTTCTCCTAGTGCTGCTGAGCTCCAGCAATTCCCAGCAATTCCCAAATTTGTACATTTTCCTCTCAACGTATCGACCTCTTTGAACGTAAGATTTAATTAAAAAAAAAAGCCCATCGGTTAAAATCCCACAGTATTTTTCATAAGATTAGAACTTGATATGGAGTCCTTGGCTAAGACTGACCCTTTCACTGGTGTGCTGACTTGCTGCTGTTCTCTACAGAACAAATTGTCTTTCTTTGCAATTATTAAGGCACAGCTGAGGAGAAAAGCCTGTAAACAGAGTGTAGGATTCAAGTAAAAGTGTTGTGGTGAGCTGCTTGCATTGTGTGAGCACTTTTGCACCAGGAAATATGAGAACAGATGAACCTGATACTGTTTTCCCCCCTTGTTACTTGTTTACACATGTGCTCTGCTGTTATTGAGCTGTATATACGTATCCTGTTTCTGGCCGTTCCTTTCTTTAGGGAAAAATCACTCCAAATTCTCCAGAGGAGTTAAGTTCATTTTGTAAAATCACTTGAGGTGGATCGGATACATCTGCTTCGATAGTTCAGTATTCCTAAAAATATATTAACTGTCTTAAGTAACAATCAGCTGCAGGATGCAGGGCTGAAGCTGCATTTTCACAGGGACCCCCAAGGCCTCGTGAATTGGGTAGGAACATTTTGTACCCCTTAATTTACCACCAGAGCAGTCGTTGCTTGTGCAAAACATCACAGCGGAAATCCAACGGGAAGTGAACCAAAACCGTCTTGTTTTTGTGTCCGGGTTTCAGCCCCCATTAATGTCTGCGCAGATTTGGAGGTTCTTTGATACAGATGTATTTCGAAGGGCAGAATAACAGTAGCAGGGTGCGAAAGGATTTTTTTGGCCTCGCGCGGCTGTCTGGTCCACCGAATCGACAATTGAAAACTTGGCAATAAATGAAAAGATGAGCTCTGGACCGGGACCAAAGGCACCGGGTTCAGGCTTTGAAGAAGCTCAAGTCCATGTATCTTCGCAAAGGTACTTGGTTAAAAAAAGTCTACATGGGAGCTATAGAGATTTTAGTACATCCAAGGCATGACTTTTTCATTTTCAGTTTTTACATTTTTATTTTTTTTTTGCTGATAGGCTTGTATACTGTTTTCTCTGTTTCCAATTTATATCTTTTTTATGCAAAAAATCTCATGTTTAAGGCTTTTGTCTGTGAAAACACTTGCCAAACAAATCCTTGTTGCTGTTATCCAAGAGAAAAAAACATTTTTGCAGGGAGACATCTCCATATATATTTTCAGACAAGTCCCCACTAGCTCGCCAACAATAGCAGTGGCATCTTTCAACTTTAACCTTGTGTTCCTTAACATTTGCTTACCAAAAAGAAAGGGAAATTTTAATGACTTTAATCTTTTCACGAAGACATTCTTTCGAAAACCCAGTCGGGAAAAGTCCAGGGGAAATGGGAGCGTTTAACTTGCTAGTTTGTATACATTATTTTTAATAGCAAAGGTGCCTTTTTGTGTTGCAGTTTCCAGACGTGTTCAACAATCAAGGAAGAGTTTGTCACATGCAGCAGAATAACGCTAACATAATGGCACGCTCTGTAACGTCTCTTCCAATGCAAACGTTCCCATCAAGCAAAAATGTATGCTAAAATAGAAACAGAAATCCTGGAGAGCCTAGGTAACTCAGGGAATTAATCCCTTATGGGGAACCCGTCCCTATCAGAATTAGTAGAAAATAAAATTTAAGCCATAAAGAGTCACGAAAGAGGGTTTGGTGCTTATGAGTTCCAAGAAACACTCCAGTAAAGTCTCGGCAAACATCAGCTGCGAGTCTGGCGGCTCCGCGGGCTCCGCTCCTGCCCCGCATCCATGGAATTGCCCTTACCGCCTATCCCTGTCAGCTCGAATCCCTTCACCATGTAGAATTATGCTGAGCTCCCTCCCCTAAAAGAATATTAGCCCCTACCCTGCGGGTTTGTCTTGGAAGCAGGAGCGAGGTCCGAGCCGGAGGATGCGGCTGCCGAGGGTGCTTGCCCAGGCTCTGCATCCAGCCGGCTCCAAAGGCCTCGCTCGTCCTTTTCCGCAGCGGAATGAAATTCCTTAGGAAGTCGCTGGCAAAGCCGGGCCGGCTCTCAGCAATGCAGAACTTGCTCCTGTTTTTTTCCCTTGCACCCGACTGCATAAGCAAAGGGTTTGGTGTGCCCGGCTAGGTTGGTGCCTTGGAAATCAGAGTCGGGTTTCTGCCAATTGCTGTCCAACTTAATGTAATCACACGAAACCGTAATTTATTTAAATGATTTTTTTTTTCTTTTGAAGTTTTTCATACAGGGATTTCTTGGTGCCGTTAGCCTCAAGTACTTGGAACTAGAAGCAGAGCCCAGGAATATCCGAGAAAACACTCTTAATCGGGGACAGCCATCAGCTTCCTTGGAGAAGGGGAAAGCTTAAACATTTAACGACTCTATTTGTTAATTAATTTTCCGTAGCTTCTCAAACTGTTGAAAATGTGTAGACATGCTTGATAGATCTGTTGGAATACGCACGGCAGGAGGCTGCTCGCGAGCAAGGCTTATTTTAAATGTTGCTTTGGCAGCGTTTCAAGAGGGGCTGCAAGTTGATAAATGGAAAACGTGAGTAGTGTTCACAAAGCGTACTTAGATCTTACACTCATACGCGAGACGTAAAGTGCTCCTGGCTCTCTCCGCTCTTAACACTTAAAAGGATGTATTAGGCTTTAAACGCTCGTAAATAGAGGTTGGGGAGCTGTATGTTAATGTTGTGTTATTGCACGCTGTCCAATAAGCAACAATTTCTGCGCTTGCGCCGTGATTTATGGAGCCGCGGGCTGGTTGCTTGTGGTTTAGTGGCTGTGTAGGACCTGGCCCATCTCAGCAGTCATTAAAGAGGGTCTCATCAAGACTGTAACTCTTCCTGGGAACGTTAATTACATGCCGGGATGTTGCTGGGGAAGGAGGAGGCTCCCCTAGGAAGCTGGGAAGGCTGAACAAGAGCAAGGGCGGGCGGCGGAGGCCGCGGGTTTAACGAAGGCTGCGGTTAACGAAGGCAGCTGGAGCATCCCCGGAGCCCACCTCAAATCCGGAATAAAGCTCCGGAGCAGCCACAGCGGGTGGTTGTGCAAATGGGTGGTTAAAGTGCGAGCACGTTAATCTGGATGCTGTGCTTTAGAAGGATACGGCGGGAATTGCAGATCCACGGAGGAGGGTAGGGGATAATCCTGCTGGGCTCGTCCGTCAGGGAGAACCGGGGCTCTTCGCGCTCTGAACTCACCCAAGGTGTCTGTTTGTGGGTGGTTTTGAACCACAGTAGAACCCTGGGTGGCCGCGAGTTTACAGAATTCAAGTGGATCGAATTCACATGTCCTAAAACACTTTGGAGTGTAATTAGAGTGAATTTAATGAAAGTCGTTTGAATTATGAATGAGCATCTGGTGAGGGATTTGGTGCGGTTTAGCTCCTTCACTTGGACTTTTCTAATTCTTCTACCTCCTGAGATAGATGGGCATTAAGTGTTTACTTTTCCATAAGCAGGCCAGACTCTATATGATAAGAGGAGGCTTTTCTAAAGCCACGGCTGAATAATTCACACACTCAGTTTCCTCAGCTCATGTAGTCAATAGAAGCAAGAGCAACAAAACATTCAGTAAATACTCATTATATGTGGAATATATTGCACTGCACATGGAGAAGGGAGGGTCTATTATTATATGAGGGCATGCACAGATGCACAGCATGAGTATATGTTTGTTTGTGTATATATATATGTATTTTCCTTAATTCATCTGTGGCTGCAGCTTTGCTAACGGTGCTACTTGAAGACAGGGAATGTGGAGGCAAAGAGTAGAGGTAATAAAGCCGAATCCATCGTTATGCACTTCCAGAAAAAGCTGGTATGGACCTGGCCAGGAGACAGATTCCTGTGTTCACCGTAACTGAGGAGGTTGCATGATGTTACCACAGCTTCGGGGAGCGCGGCTTGGGTTTGTCCAGTTTATTGCGAGGGTCCCAGCTCATGTGTCCTGTTACTCATGTTCTCCGTTCAACTTAATTTTGGAGTAAACAAATCTGCGAGTCGGGGTTATTTGTGCTCTCCATGCTTTTGCTTCATGCTATTGCATTTCAAGCCAGTGGGAATTTTGGCATGGATTTGACAGGACCTGGACCGGTCCTTGAGGTTTTCGGCTCCAGCTACAAAAATCTCATTATTCTAATTCTTCAGTGTTTTCTCTTTTGTAGCCTCAGTAGTTGTCAGCAGCCGAGTCCAGCATTTGGTTGCAGTTTGTCACTGCGCGTTAATGTCAGTTCGAGGTTGCCTTGTGCAAAGATAGATCTTCCTGTGCTGCGTTTCATTGAAACTTCTACTGCGCTTCGAGCAGCATGAATCTGAATTTCCAAGCGCTTGGAAGCGGATTCCCGTTTTGGTTTTCCTCTGCAGTTGACAAAATCCTGCAGCATTAACACTCCTGGCCGCCTTTTTCCCTGTCTTATCAGCTTTGAGCGAAAGCGTTCCCAATCGTATGTGAAAACTCTCCTGCAGTCCCGTGCATTTCCTCTCAGGATTCTGAGTCCAGAAATGAAATATGTGTAAAGTGCCCCCTGGGTTTTGGGAGGAGGTAGAAACTGGTTCAAATTGGCAAAATGTGCATGTCTGACAACATGAGGGCTTGAAAAAAAAATTCTTTTTTTTTTTTTTTCAAGAGAAATTAAGAGCAGATTGAACCACTTTTCCTAATTGGCCAAGCTAGTGAAATATGTGCATATATGCATATATATACATATGCTATATACAAAAAAAAAAAAAAGAGTATTGGAAATATTTTCACTCTATGACAAATGTAACCATTTGTTACTAATTTTTCATAGGTTGAAGCTATGCTAAACAGTACTCCTGGGGCTGGGAGAGTCAGGGGAAAGGGGAGAGGAGATGGTTTTATTGTCACGAAAAGAGCATCTCTGGATTTCTGCCCTTCGATTTGCTCGTCTTGTAAGTCACCTATAAAAAGGAAAATAATGTCAAAGAGATAAAATCACTGAATTAAGCATGAGAGAAACCCCTTTTGTTCTTGCGAAGTTTTTTACACACAGAATGCTGTAAAACACAAGGACTGGGTGTTGGCTGGGACAAATGCTTTATATAAGCCTTGATATACTTGTTCGCAGAGGGATGAAGTGGAAAAAAATAGGATGGAGACTCTGGCAAACAGCAGGAAAATGAGAGAAAAGGTGAAACCGAAGAGCCTAGGTGCTACGAGGAGAGCGGTAAGGAGAAAAGATTAGGCTCTAGACTTGAGCACATGCTAAATGAAGCAAAGATTCAACAAACACAATTGATCTTTTGCTTTGAAGAACATGGAGTCTTTCTGTGACCTCAAGCACATCAACGATGCACTTTTTAGGAGAGTTTTTAAAAGTTACCTTTTGGAAATACTACTGCGTGCACACACTAACATAGCACATAATACTCGAGGAACGTGATGGGTACAAGGAAGAGCCTCGCAAATGTTAGAGAAACTTCTATCCTACATATATATATGCACATGCATTAGCTTTATATGGTTATATGCATTAGCTTTTGGGGATTCTGCTAGTGGGAATGTTGAATTGGTTGGTTTTAATCTCAGAATTCGACTGCTTTCAGCCGAAGGCAGAATTTCCCTTCCATCAGATGCTTCTTGCAAAACCTTCCTTAACAGAATACCAAATCATGTTTGAGGACATGTTTAATATTGCCAATATAAAGGCAAAACTATTTTTTTTGTGACTGTGTGTGATTTCAAACCAATGACTGTGTATTAATGCCGTAATTGCGGTGTGTCTTGCTAATGACGTTTGTTGTTCCTGCATCTTTTAGCAAACCTCAGGCAGAAATCTGGCGGGGTTGGGCACAGATACCTGTGTTCTGCTCACTTGTTTTATTATAGTTTCAGAAGTGCATAAATTAATGCCGATGATGTCTTTGAATTTGAGTTTCTTCCCCATGTTCTTTGACTATCAGAGTGTCTTCAGTGGTAATGGGAGATTCTTTGCAAACAGTCAGATAAAGCTCCTCTTGCACAGTAGAAAAGTTTTGGCTGCTGAAATAGCAATTAGCAGTGTGATTAAGGACAAATCAAACCCCCATCCAGTGGCAGTGGGAGCGTTTTTGAGAAGATAAAGGCAGCAGTGAAAATCCATAGCCACACACAGCTGAAGCTCCAGTTCATAGGACTTGAGAGGAATGGGAAGACACAAAAAGGGAGAGAAAAACTCATCCTGGGCAAAATTTCCTCTTCCGATCGGTTACCTACATGTAGAAGGGGATAAAAATTTATTTCCCATTTTAAATCTGTTTCTAAGTGCAGCTGTGACAGAGCAGTCGCTACCATCTGTGTGCAGAGCAGCAGCAGCTCTGAATCCAACCCATTTCCACCTCTGGAGCCGCCACGTGTGTCTGTCGCAGCGTGTCCCTGTAAGGCGGTGACGATGCCCACGTCGCTCAGGTAAGGAGGTGGCAGCAGCATCTTGCCCAAGATCAGCAGAGAGCTGAGATAAGAACTTACAAATCCGCAGCTTCTCGGCTGCATTTTCAGGCCTTTGCTCTCATTCGTAATAGATTTTGTCCTGTTTTTATCCGTCTGACCACTAATGGGGTACAAAAGTTCTTTGGCTGCAGAGATAGCCAAGGGTGAAGCCAAAGAAGCTTTCTTGCTCTTGGAGGAAAAAGGCTTAATTCCTTTCTGCTTTGTCTGCGGCCGCGAATCAGCACTACCGCGTCTTCCTCGCAGAGGAGCTTATGAGTAATAACAAGAAACTCTTCCAATTTTTCTTCCTCTGTGGACAATTAGCAAACCACATTTTACTGTGCGCAGATTTATATAGGAAAACTTTGTCAGAGTCTGACGACCCCTGACCACGCTGGGCTTTAACTGCTTATCTGCGAGCCGGGAGACTTGCACATTCACCTGCTGCAAAAGCCCTGGAAACGGGGATATTCCGAGCGTTGCTGGGAATAGGCATATAGACTTATAGGATAGACTTGCACATTCACCTGCTGCAAAAACCCTGGAAACAGGGATGTTCCCGAGCGTTGCCGTTTGTGCTGCTTCTTAACGGACACTTTGGCATATAGGATACTCCCCCCTCAATTTATCCAGATTGATCTCTTCAGATAAATGTGCTCACGTTGCTATTGCAACGATTTCGGGAAGGTTTTAAGTTGCCTGGCAAACTGCAGTGCCTT
The DNA here is from genome assembly GCA_013389825.1 of Crypturellus undulatus. NCBI lineage: Eukaryota > Metazoa > Chordata > Aves > Tinamiformes > Tinamidae > Crypturellus > Crypturellus undulatus. Next base: position 13,150 of record VWPW01009166.1, on the reverse strand, counting down.
GGTTACTGTAAATGCTCTGTGCATCTGCGTGAGGTACAGTAACTAATTCATAAAGGTTGGGATTTTCAGGAAAGTCTAAAGGGGACAAAGGCATAAAATCCAAGGAAAACTACAAAACCATTGTTCAGACTTTAGGTTACCTATATTTTTAAATTGTGGTCATTTTAGGGCTTGATATAGAGCTCTTTTTCAGAGCATGTGCTTTACCTGTTATTAATGTATCGTAGCATGTTGTGTGAAACCCTTCTCTTGCTTTATGATATATTTTTTTAATTTAATTTTTACGTCTAGCTAAGGTACCCCATACAGCAAATTGCAGCCTTCCCGAGGAAAACTTGCTCGTAGCCAGCTAAAATCCAAAGACTTTAGCCGTAGTTAATAGATTCCTGTAGCTGGAGGTTAAGTCACTGGTTCTTTACATGCCTTCTAAGATGTTAGCAGAAATTGCCCAAAGCCCTTTGTGTCTCTCGATGAGTTTGGTTTTAATCTTCGTAGCTGAACCAGAAATACTCGTGTCCTGGTTGGTAGCTGCAGAATGTCCCATTCATCTAGCAGTTGCCTACAGCTGCGCTTAAAAAGCAGAGCAACTTCCATAGCCTTTTGTTTCAGATAAAATAAATACTTGCTTTCAAAATGTTATTTAAAAGCATTCAGGGCAGTTTGGGAGTACCTTCATCCTTGCCTTTTTTTTTCTTTTTGCCCCCTCACTTTTTCACATCATTAATTTACAAGCTCATGAAAAAGGTTATGATCACAATAAAACAACATGCAGCAATAAATTAGCAAGTCTGTAAAAATACTTGGCAATTGCTAGCCAGATACTGGGTGAGATAATACTGCATTCTGCCCTGGAAAAAGGCGAGAACCAGGGACCCACGTGTTGGGAACCAGGTTTCCCAACCAAACTCGGTCAGGGCTTTTGGACTGATCCCGTTTTATTTGCTTGGTGCTGGTTGCTGTTGCTCTAAGCTTGCTTGGAGACCCCCAAATTCCCTGCTTTGGTGGGAGCATCCTGAACGTTTTGATGCCGCGCTCAGAATTCAGGTGCCTGGTTGAATTTCAGGGTGTTTTGCCCGGAAAAATCCAGGTGGATTCGTTATGCCGTAAATCTCGCGCAGCCTCCGAGCGCTCCTTCCCTCGGCCCGTCCCCTGGAGCCCTCCGTCCTCGGCGCGGCGTTCCCAAAATCCTGCACTTCTGGCCTGGCCCAGCCACTTTCCGCAGTCTTGGCCACTTTGCCGAGAACATTTTGTATCTGGGCAGTTCCTATTTACCTGGGATACCAGCGCCTTAGCTCATCGCCTTAGTCGGCGATTATTCCCTCGTTAGCCAGATATTTCAAAATCCGTACGTTTTTCAACTACATTTTTGGTAGCGATGCCGCCCTATAAATCCCCAAAGTAGCAACATCCCCATTAAAAAAAAAATCTTCATTTTCAGTTCATGTTTTTTTTACATAAAAATAAAGCTTCGTAGGCAATAGTGCTGCTGCAGGAATTGAAAGCAGCACTTTTAAAGTCAAGAGAAGCTGTCTAATCCAAAAAAAAGTTGTTAATCTGATGCTTTTAGCAGCATTAGTCATAGCCGACCAGGAGAAATGATACGCTATTAAAGTAATTGCGGGGCCATTCACTTCTGTGACTGCTGAGTGAGTAAAAGCTCTGCAACGTCCAGATGAGCAGCCTGTTCCTCCTCTTGCTGCTTTTGTGCTTCTCTGCTCGGGGGAGAGATTTTTATCTAATTAAATTCTGAAGCAAAATCCTCCTCCGGTGCCTTTTCTTCTAAAACGAGCGGTCGTGGCACGCGGGCCGGCTTCGCTTTCCCGGTTGCCTGGTGTGTTTTGCAAAGGGGCTTTTTGCACTTAAAAAAAGCAGCGTCTGGGATTTATCCCTCTTGTTCCTCCCTGCCTGGCCCTGCAGCCCCTGCTGCTTCCCAAGCCCGACCAGGTAGTTCTGATTCCTGACGCTCAGTCCAAAATGTAACTTGCAGCCACCGTCAAAACGACAAAATTGTCGCTTGCCTCCCCGCTACGGAATGGGAGTATTTAGGAATTTCGTGTGTGTATCCCAAACGCTCCTTCGCTTTTAACTTCTCCAAACAGCTCAGGCCTCTTGCCCTCTCTTTTCAGCTTTTAAGGGATCTGGCACAACAAAAACAGCTTGGAGTTTTGCTGCGCTGCTAACTTGTCTCCGAGTCTAATATTTCATCAGCCTAATGTCTGCAAGTTTTCTCAACGATTTCTCCAGATATAAATCTTATCTGCGGTGCCCTCTGCTTCTCCTAATGCACCGTAATGCGTTTGGGCCCTGCCTCGTGCTTGGCAGCTGCTCTTGCTATTGTATTTTCCCCCGTATTCCACCTTCATCTATTCCTCTCTATTCCAGCATAATTTTCATTCTGCAGGTAGCCCCTTGTGAAGCAAATAGACTTGGACGGTGCTGAACTTCCCAGTTTCCCTCTTGAGTGGAATTTCTCCTTTTGGATCCTTAAGAGACTTTAAAAATAAATAACTATGAGCCATGAGCTATTCTCTCCCTGCTTGACAGGAATAGAGGTGTCCAGATTCATTCTGTGCCCCAATTTTAGTGTGTTCACCCCCTATTTTCTTGTGCACTTTTATCCCCTTTGGGGCAGCCCTGCTTCGCGCTCCCGTTGCATGGGGGAAGATGCTGCAGACTCAGGTTTTCCAAGATCCTTGGAACTTTTACACTTTTATTTGTGCCTCAGTGAAGCAAATCCAGCCTGGAAGAGACCTGGCACCGGCTCGCGTGGCAAATGTCCCCAGCAGCTCCAGTCGAAGCGGCTCTGCAGGGGGACACGGGGAGAAATCCGCCCTGGAACGGGCTTGGAACCCTTTGGTATTTCTCTGCGAGGTTCAAAGGTTCAAATTACAGCGTTTCGCTTGTGAGCGTTCCTCGTGGTTAACGTTTTAGCTCACCGAGAAGGATTTTCTGCTCTCGGTTGCGTTGCCTCTTGACATTTTGGAGCGCGTTAATGCAATATTCAGCAAAAACCAAGGCGGCGTGGGCCCGTGCCCAGCAGCGGGGCCGCCGCGGCCCCAACAATGCGGCTCTTTGGCGCTGCCGGGGCTCGCGGGGGCTTTGGCAGCGACGGACGGTTGAAACCGGCTGCAGAAAAGGGGTAAAACAAGAGCGGGGCTGTCTCCAAGTGACCGAGAGGGCAGTTCAGTTTGCGTGCCGGTTGGCTCTGGAAAATCCCGTTATTAACTATTCTTGCTCTTTTCTAAGCCCGGCTGCTCGTGCTGTAGTAAGGACAGTGGTTTCCCCAGGGGTATAGACTTATTTCCCACTTAGGATCCATCTTCGGTGCAAGGGCGGGTAATTAAGGCGGATTTTTTTCCTCTGCCTGTGGTTGCAAGTGGAAGGCATTTTAGAATAAATCGTTTCCAGTGACATTTTGCTCCTTATCTGCTGCGCCGTGCATTTACTAGGCAGTTTTTCATGTCCGTGTGTGATCCAATTCCCCGCTCCCGCTTGTGGGAAAAAGGCCGGCCGTGCGTCTGGGGGCAAGGAAAAGCAAAACCCCCAGGAAATCCTTGGGACGCTGCAGCTTTTCGGGAGCCTGTTCCCGCCTTTCCCAGGGGAAAAATAAAAGGTTTAGGGAAATGCTCTGCATCCCCTTATATCCCCAAAAGCAGCCCCAAACAGCAGCCCTGGGGCTGGGGGAGGTCAGGAGACAACTTCTCCAGCCCCGTGCACTCTCCGTGCACTTTGCTGCTGCCGGGATTCCAGCAAGACACAGCCCAAGGTTTTTCCTGGAGGGAAGCTTTGGAATACGGGAGGAGAACGTGTTCCGAAGAGCACCGTGGCGTTGGGAAAGAAATTAAGAGGTGTAAGAGGGAATATTTCCAGGCTTCCCGTAGTAACTGGGGACAGAGGGTCCACGTCTGCCCTTGCTCCTGGGAGTAACCGAGCGGTGCAATGAGCTTCTCTTAAGGATTTGTTTTGCTTCAGTCGAGCGTGTTGAATTTTTCACAAAGATGGAGCATATTCCGCGTTAGATACGAAAAAAAAAAGCGCTTTTTATGACCACATGCTATATGGAATCTTTATATTAATAGCGTCTTGGCATTTTGCATTCCCAAGGCAGTCTCCGAAACCACGTGAGAGCTGCAAATCTGGTCTGTAAGTGCTGTAATTTGTATCAGGACCAGATTTTATCAAGTCCAAATGCTTTTTTTTTTTTTTCTAAAACACTGAATCCATTTTAAGGCTCTATCCATCTCTATAAGAACAGCCAGCATAGAGAGTGAAACCCAGGCTGTAGGATGGGAAGGTATCGCGTGAATAAAAATAGGATCTTTTAAGTTAATATAATGCAATTGCTAATGGGCCAGGAGGAGGACTTACTGCGATTTCTCTAAATTCCTTTTGCTTTTGGATTCAGCTCGCTGCAGTGTTTGTGTCGAGGACAACGTTACCAGGGTTTTGGTTTTAGCACCGCAGTTGCGGATTGATGTTTTGGCCATCAAAGTTGCCGGAAAAGATGATTTTTTATATATACGAGAGAATTCTGTAAATTTGCCTTCCTTTGTTAAGCAGTTTCCCCTATGCACCGTGATAAAAATTACAGTTTCACCTCCTAAAAAATACCGTTTTGTTACCAAGCATTTCTATTTCCCCCCGATTGAATAGAAGAAAGTTCCAAGCGAGGCAGGGAAAAGCGCGGGGACGTCGCTGCAGCCCTCCGGTGTCTCAGCCCCGTGTTATGAGAAAACCTCATTTTCGACGGCTTTGCTTTAAACGCTTGTGTTTGGGTTGTAAAAATCAGTAATTTTAACCTTGAAAGCAGGATCTGATGCCGCTCCCGTGAGCTCGCGGTGCCGCTCGCGGCCGTGCGGCCACACACATGCACGGAGGCGGCTTCGGGCGCGACTTTCCCTCCTCCTCCGTCGATACAAACCTCTCGATATGGGGGTAAAATGTTAGTCAAGTCGAACTTAATGCATACAAGTATTACGGAACCAAAAAATGTGCTCCTAGCATTTATTTTAGGTTGTATGCTAGTTTTACATTATCCCAGCTGGGTATTAAACTGCGTTGCAGAACTGGCAGCGTGCTGGGGAAAACCAGATGTGTACTCGAAGAAAACAATAGTTTGGGGTCCAGAGCTTTCATTGAAGCCTGCTTCAAATTCACACTCCATCTCCCTCTCCCTTTCTCTCTCCCCTGCAATCGAAAAAAGGGGGGAAAAATTGAAAGTTGTTCAAAAATGTATTTAAAAAAATGCAAAGGGTGTTCAGAAAGTTGAGCGCGAGCGCAAGCGCCGCCGAGAGCTGCCGAAAGCGGGAGCTTTGGCTGCCCCGAGGCTGGGCTGGTGGCAGAGGTGGGTTCAGCCCCAGGCCGGGGGGGACACGGACCGTGTCCCCTTGTCACCCCCCGGCTCCCGCAGCGGGCGGCGATGGGGACATCCCGGCGCGGAGCTTGGAATCAGCTCGTCCTGACACGGACATATGGTTGAGGTTTAATTCCCTGCGGGAAGAAGCACGCGGCGCCTCTGCCGCTTGTTTTCCCCCCACCAAAAATAAGGGTTTTTTGAGGGTATTTGTGCACGGAAACATTCCCTGGGAGCTGATCTGGGAGCAATGCGGGAGCGAAAGCGGCAAACGGCCCCGAACAGCCACTGCTTTCACCTCAAACAGCCAATTTTGGGTTATTGGCCCCAATATTTGTGTCTTTATGAAGGTTCCCCAAGCACCGCACAGCTCCCTGTGTAGCTTGATGTAAGGAAGCTTAAGAAAAAAATTGCTTTTATTTTTTTTTTGCAAATCACTCCCAGAAAGATGTTTTTACTTGTTTGCTCAGTCTGAATTGCCGCTGGCGCTTCATGCTGCTAAGAATTCGTCTGAACCTTAAATGTCAGGTTAGTGCCTCCAACTTGAGAAAAGTAAATAGAGAAGGAAATTAATTCAGGACCCAAGATTTCATTTACATAATTGGGAAAGTATCATCATACTTTACCATAACATAAGTACACGCCTGAGATGGGGAGTCTCGCAGGGTCAGTTTTCATTTTATGGCTTTGAATTAGGAAAAAAAGCAAGTTTTTTTTCCCAGGCTTCTCCTGCGCTTCCCGGCCGCTCTTAACTTTGTCAAAAAGGTGAGGGCTTTAAAAAGAACCACAGGCGCAAGCAAGAGTGACCATCTTAATGAGAGAAATCCATCATTTTCCTAATTGCGTCGCTCCAGAACTAGTCTCTGAAAACGTTTCTGACATGAGGCATAAGATGATATGTGGGTTAGAGCTTAGATACGCCTATATTTTTGGCCGTTATTGGAACATTCTGAGCTGTTTACTGCGCCACTTATTGAACTTTGCCAGTGGTAATAATTCCTTTAAATGAAGTAGATGAAGCTTCTGTTATTTGGGATTCTTTTTGCATGAGCGTTTGCTAGGAGATAAAGGCCAACATTAGAGCTACGACTGGGTATGTGTCACTATTCTTTTAAACCCCTTTTTAAATAAAAGATCCTTGGCCTCCTGCTCCCCTGGGAAGAGGTTTTGGGAAGTCAAGGTGTTTTCATCCTGTGTTCTCCATAGAGTGGCCAGGCACTAAGAGCTTTATATCTTTTTACAGTCTAAATTCTTTTGTCTATTTTTTTTGGTTTTGTTTTTAATATGTGGGTGAATAGTGTCAGGAGAGAAATCGCTGGAGTCACCAGCGCCCCGCCAGCATTCCCACTGCTGTTCCTAGCAGCTCGCCCGATGGAGATTTAATTCAAAACACAGGACGGCGATGGCTACGCTTCTTTAGAACGTAGTTGTAATTTTGTGAACTTTTAATCCGGTTTGGTCTCAGAGCGCTGGTTCCTTTAACCGTAATGGTTCTGGAGAGCTCATTCTCTTGCAAATTTACAACCTATCGTAATGCAAATTGAACTCAGCGTCTCTGGCTGCCGTACAGCGCTCTGTCCTCCTGGTTTATCCTGAGTTTTGGGTAGAAAAGCAAAAGGGAAGAGGAGGGCCACCGGAGAGCTCCGTTCCCGTCTGCGGATCGCAGGGAAGCGCCTCTGCTCCGGCCCGTCCTTGTTGCTGCAACCAGCGTCTGAATCACTCGTTTTGCTCCTAGCCCACTTGGGCTGGGGATTTTTGCTTGACTTAAGGCTAACGTGGCAATTTGGTGCAAGCTTCTATAAGAAACTCCTCGGTGTAATTCAGGTGACTTGCAGGAGTACTGCTGCATTACCTAAATATTCTTTAATTGACACACACTTACAAACTTCTGAAACTTTTAATTTATAGTTCAGGCCCAGTTAAGTTCTCACTCGGGTTGTTCCTAACATTTATTTTCCAATGCCCTTTCTTTATTTTTCATTTTTGAAGTCATTACGTCCTTCGATTCTGCTTGACACCAACTGAGCTGGTTACATCCCCTTCTAACGAAGGGAAAGAGGCAGCATATCAGCTTGCTTCTCCTTAGGCCTTTTCCTGGGAATTGCAGTCCTGCAGCTGTTCGGATCCTCCGTGCACGGACTCGGATCCTCCGTGCATGGACTGTGCTTTATGCCACTGTCACGGGGGCTTTTTTATGCCTTTTATTTCTTTGCCATCCCGATCTCTGCACCGTCCCGAGGCTGCAGGGCAAGGTAGGAGCAGTGTTTTGTTCCCCTAGCAACAGCAGCCAAACTTTCGGGTGTAGTTTGGCCAGCATTTAGATGAAGAAAAAAAAAAAAAAATTGCTGCCAGTTCTGATGCAAACTCGCCGTTTCCCCGGAATGGCTTTGCTTTCTGGCGGAATCAAAGCAAACCCGCCGCTGTCAGGGCCAGCTGATGAACGGGTTTCATTTGCGTGCGGCATCGCGGCACATGGGGGCGATTCCGTGGGGCTGTGCCCGGCCGTTCCCAGCGGCTCCCGCGCTCCGCCGGGGCTCCCGGCCGCTTTATATTTGCCCTAAAGCAAATTATCCTGCAGCGTTTATCCCACCCGGCCGCTCGCAGCAGCGCTAATCCCGGCAGGAATTTGAGCCTGGGGAGGATGCGACTGGGGGTGACATTTAAAGCAGTATTTACATTTATCAGGCTAGCGGTGACTTTATCCCATAAAACGGGAACGCGAGGCAGCCCCCAGCTCCCCTCTCCCTCTTGGCTCCCTTATGGCACGAGTTTCCCACCAGCCGCATGCCGGGTGACTCACGGTTCGGGACTCGTTGGGACCCCGTTATCAGCGCGGGCGGCTGGGTCACTCGTGTCTCCTTGAGCCTCTGCGCTCGCAGCTCCGGCTTAGCAAGGTTTCCTTGACACCGGCGTATTTTTCTCGGAACTCTGTAGCCATTTCTTAACAGCCCTCAGTTGCATGTTGAGTGAAACCCAAAAATAACATTCTGTTTGGAAAAAAAAAAAAAATCAGCCAAAAGCTGCTTTAGTCTTTCTCAAAATAGTGAATTGTTGTATAAACAGATTTAATTGTTTGCTCTTGAAAAATCTTGCTTTTGGATGCTGTTCCGTCAATTGGAGCGTACTTGCTGCTCAGCAAAAGCCATTTCATTTTGTGCAGTAGTGTCGGTGTGGCTAATCTTGGCCATTTTTAGCCTGAATTAACTGAAAAGGTTTTGCAAGCCGTAACGGAGCATAGAGGGCTGAGCAGAGCTGAAATGCTCCGTTATAAGTTTCTGTCTCTTTTATTTTTTCCCCCTTTTTCTTGCCAAAACGTGCTCGAGGTAGATGAAATAATTTTCTGTGGATTTATCATCTGGCTGCTGTCACAGCTCCGTATGCGGCCGCGCAGGCCGGGAGAGCGGCCGCGCAGCCCGGGGCAATTAGATTAAATGAAATTAATTAGAAGAATCTAGGGCTTGCACACGTGCAGCTCTTCTGGAGCTGCATTTTCAGTGCAAGTTGGCGATTTTGGTGTATTTGCTGGGGAGGCCAGAGCCCCTTTCCGTGAAGCCGGCACCTCCCTTGGGTTACTGTTCTGCATATGCCTAAGTCCTTGTCCCTCTTAGGATGCTGGTCATTCCCTAAATCAAAGAATAAAATAGAATCTAAGCATAAAAAACCCAACCTCACTGATGTGAACATGGACTACTACGTAAGAATTCACATAATCTTGTTGCATTCTGATCATGTGATAGAAAGCTTGATTTTAGGCTGTGATTTCCTAGCAATTAACTTAGAATCCCTTCCAGCCGTGCTATTAGCTGGAGGATAATGTTTTAATTACAGCGATCACCTCCGTCTTCAGCACCTTCTCCAAGGGCCACCGTTTACCGGGCTCATTGCAAGCGCCGTCGCCAGAGCTGGGCATTTTGGTGCGTTTGGTGCATTTTGGTGCGTTTGGTGTGTTTTGGTGCATTTTGGTGTGTTTTGGTCGTGTATTTCCCCGCTGCATTTTGTGCTCCATCCCTTTCTGCAGCCGTTCGTGAAGGGGATATGGACATTTCCGCGCCAAGTTGCGCTGCAGCCTCTATACTCCAAGGAAAAGCAGATGAGATGGTTTATTATTTGTTATGCGAGGCAATAACGCCGCTGATAAAAACATGCTTGGAAATTATTCTTTTCACTTTTCCGCACTCAGTAGAGCTGAAGTCACATTCGGGTTTCATGGCTTTTTGTTTGGGGAATTTAAAGGAGGCGTTTGCGGTTCTATAGCTCTGGGGGGGTGTAAGTTAATGAAGTTTTGACAGATTTAAGGTCACATTTTGCATGGTTCAATTCAGCACGCTTAGAAATACGCAGCAGGGAGAGTTCCTCTCTCTGTGAGCAGCTATATGTTAGACCTATATTTGCTAAATTGATTATTGTATTGGCATATTTTATGTGGTAAATAAAGAGCAAATTTAGGTGGGAGCTGTTGTGGGAGTAATTGTAAGTGCGGCGTTATGAACTACATCATTAAGTCCAGAGTGATGTCCTAGGCCGTGGGAGCAGTGAATCCCTTTTATATTCCTGTTTCCAGTTAGTTTAGATCAAACGCACACCTTTATTTTAAAGGGAATATATTCCCTTTAGTATTCCCATATGTAACTTGAACGTTACAAAGTGTTTGCAGGGTTATTTTCTGTGAAATACTGTACAACATTCCAGTATTCGAGGACAGATGAATGGCTTCATTCTGGGTGATGCAAAGTGCAAATACGATATCGGCTTCCAAGACTCCAACTCCAGTAGTTACTCGATAACCACTGGGTCTTTTAAACCCCCTTTTCCCCTCTTTTCTCTGCACAACCTCATCCACATCTGGTATCCCGGTCAGGTGGAAGGTGGATTTGCTTCCCAGCCCCATCTTTCCTTTGGCATCAGTCACTTTTAGACTGGGATGTGGCCCATCTCGGCAGACACCACTGTGCTGGGTACACTTTGAATTCAGTAAATAACCCCCGTTTATCAGAAATGTTTAGGAGGTAATTAGTACAGAATGCAAGGATGCTAGCATGCTTCATGGAAGTCAGCATTACTATATTAATAATAGCTATTATTGAGTTTTTGTGAACTTGACTGACAATATGTTTTATTTCTACTTCCAACGTGCTGTTCTGCTTGCTTACAAATGTAGTCCTGTAGCAAATGATTGTGGCCAGTGTTAAATTTAATCAAAATAATCTAGCTGATATGTTGGGGAGAGTAATTGTAAGCCTTCCAACTTGCATTTTCCAGCTTTTTTCCACAAATATCTTTGGTTAATGCTATTTAGAATTTTTAATCAAAGAGATGAAAGAAAACGAATAATTAGTGCTATGTAAATGGCAGTCTCATTATAAGCAAAGTAATGAAAGTTGCAGGTCATTTTTACTCTCTGACTTAGATGACTAGATATCGACTCAACCTGCCTTTTAATAAAACCGGATGAAAGTTATGTTATTTTCCTAAGAATAAAAATTCTAATAGTAATTGGCATGGCTTGGTGGGATGAGAGAGGCGCTTGCATTGCCCAAACGTTGCCCTGCAAGGAGGTGAGGGTAGCATTGCCCGAAGGGGCAAGTGCTGCGTGCCCGGGATTTGCGGGAGACGTGGGATGTCCTTGGAACATCCCAAGCGCATCCAAAAAGCTCATGGGATTTTATAAAGGCTCCTGGAATTGCAGCGAAGGCTGCTCTGCGTGCGGGCAGGGTGCTGTGCGTGCCACAGCGGTGCCCTCTGCAGTGGCCCGGGATCAGGTTATGGGAATTTTTGGAAATCTCTGGCAGCCAGGTGTGAAACGCGCTGTTGGGTTACACGTTCCAGCAGGTAATGTATAAGATTTGGGGCAGTTGTAATGGTAAATCAGCAAGTTCAGCTTGAAAAATAAGTTATAGTATGTGATTACTTTGGAGAAAATGCAGTCTATATTTGGACATTTTCCACACCTTTGTGTGATCTGAGCAGTTCTAAATCTGACACAGACCAGCCGCAAAAATGCACCTTCAAAAGCAGAGCCGGCCGTGCGTCGAGAGGCTCCTGCAGATGCTTCCCGTACGGATGCAGGGCCAGAGCGGTATCTCCCGGCGAGGGAGAAGCTGCAGATCCTCCCCGCGGCGCCGCGGGTCATCTGGGTTCCTTATCGTCCCGCGAGAGCAACTGCCAGCGCTTTATTGCTGTTAGTATCTCCAAAAGTTTGGAAGATAAAACTAAGTCGTTAAAACTGTCACAATTTCTTGTAATTCCCTCAAAACGCTCATTGTTTACGTTTAAATAGAGTGGGGAAAATATGCAGGAATACGCAGCTGTCCTTGGTCCGCGCTGTCAGCTCCGGTTTGAAGAATTACAGGTTCAATGCGAATTCCTTTCCCTGGGGAGATAACACATTATCAGAGCGTACGCGCTCTCACTTGATGTCCATATGGAACAGATAAATGCAGCGAGCGTTTCCATGGCTTTCAGGGAATCCTGCGTCATCGGAGCAGGTTAGGGCAGCCTGGCTCCTGCCACCCCTCCGCGGATGCTCCAGAGCTGGTTTTATGGGAATTGGACTGTGAAATCACCAGAATAACTTTGGCCCGGCTGCCATCAGATAAGAGCTTTTCCATCCAGCTGACCTTGGTCAAATGGAGCCCGTGGCCTCCGCAGGGAAGGACGCGGGGAGATCGCGTTACCGGCTGCTCCAGGCTGCAGCATCCTCCATCCTGGACCTGTTCCCGAGGCGCCGCTCCCGCTCGGAGCCTCCGCGCCCGTCGCTCGGAGCCGCCTCGGCCGGGCTGCGTGTCCCGTAGGGAATGCCGCGGGCGCCGGCACCGAGGGTGGGTAATGCTGATGTTTTCAAGGAACGCGCTGATTTCTGATGCAAATATTCCTGAAATCCACATTTCAGGAATCATTTAAACCTGTCAAAACCGTCTTTCTGCCCAAACTGTGCATTTAGGAAATGCTTTAGGACACGGCACTGGGTCTTCCCTTTCTCCTGTGCCCTCCTCCTTTTGGGATGATGCTCCTTAAAACGGTTCCTCGCTGCCCACAAGCCCTGCTGGAGCCTTAGATGTCAATGCTCTAGAAACAACCAGCCTTCAATGACTCAAAGGCTCCTTTTTTTCAAGAAAAATCAAGGCAGTTGAATGGTCAATGGGAACTCTTAGTTACGGGCTAAAATGGTTTTCAAATGGAAAGGGGAGAGGCAGAGAAAGTAGCTGGTTTTCATTATTGTTACTAATTTTATTATTACAGACTTTTATGTGGTCAGCATCTCCCCGAAGACAAGACTGAAAATAGAGCCCCGAGGCCAGAAGGTCTAATATTTTGCATGTCCCTCATCGTCAAGACTTGGGAGAGAGATAGAGGGAAGAGATAAGGAAGAAGAAAAGGGAAAAAGGAAGGGTGAGATTCAGGAGAGTGGGGAGAGAGCCTGGGCTCCCGACTCTCTCTGCTGCTAGATCACTCATTGAAGTCCATGGAGTTTTAAGAAAAATTAAATGTTTGGTCAAAGGGACCAATGTCATTTCGGTTGTATAAAATCATTGGCAAGAATTCACCCAGTGTGAATTGGGTGAACCAAGTGGGTAACCAAATATGTACTTTTTAAAAAATATATATTCTCCCGAATTAGTTAACAACCCCCCACACACCTTTTTTTTTGTCCGATTGATCATTTTTAGACGAGTCACTTGTAAAATTGTTCTTTTTTGAATGTTGACTTGAATTCTGGTTGCGGCTTGGGTTGAATAAGCAGAGTGCCAAAGAGGCCCGGTGAAATGGGGAAGAAAAGGGCAGATTGTTTAGGGTTTT
>VWPW01009162.1:2216-24239 GCA_013389825.1 Crypturellus undulatus | reverse complement strand
TGTATTTATTTTAGCAGGACAAGGGGCATGGGGGTGAGAGAGGCAGAGCTGATATTGTCCTGAAATGAAGTCTGTGAGAGACACTGGCACTTCTCTCAAGGTAAAGTGAAGACTTCCAAGGAAGGTCTGTCTTTGAGATGAGCCTTGTTTGGAAGCTGGCAGGAGAAAGGGAAGGGGTAGCTGGAATCATAGCCCAAAAAGTGAAATTTAAGGAGAGAACACTGCAATTTCTCTTCTTCATATTAGACTGAGGGATCCTTGGCCTGATATTTGAGCCTTGATGACTCTGTGTTGAAATGATAACTTTGCAGTATTTGAATGGATTCGTCCAAAGAATCTTAGACTCTCATTTTCACTCTGCTCCTGGAGTAGTTGCTCCAATGAATAAAATTATTCTTAAATGTGTCACTTGCTTCCTGAAAATACCCTATTTTTACTCAGTCTGGCTGAGAGAGTTTCCAGGCTCTAAATCAAAAAGAAATGGTAGGTTCACTGTTCAGTGAGCACCAAATACAGATGTCGTTCTTGTAGATGGGTTTGTGGAGCCTGAAAATGAGCAAGTTCTAGTGGCAGTTATGAATGAAGCCAATTTTCAGTTGGTTCTCTTGTAAATATATGCAGGTTTCAGCTGTAAGGCTGTAGTTACTACATCTAGTACAGGAATCAACGAAGTTTGGGATGATAAGTGGACTGAGCTGTTTTTTTATTGTTTTTGTAAAAGCCACATACTGGGAAGCAGATGAAATCTATTGAACTATACTGGTTGAGAGTGATTTAAGAACCTTTCTGGTCAATAAAGAGACCGCTTAGTCAATACAACCCTCTGACCTTGGCATAAAGCATATTTATACGGCCAGAATTACCCTTGGCTTTAGATGACCATGACTGAGTAGTTGAGAGCTCTCTTGGTGGTCCTCCTGGCTGAACCTAAGCTGCTAAAACCAGCCAGATGCCCTAATAACACTTGGTCCTCCTCTTGTTTTTAGGGATAAACCAATAAACAAAGTTATGTAACCAAGTTTTAACATAAGTGCTTTAATAAAGGCTACTTCTAGAGATATATTTCTGGTGATGGTGTGCCCCAGCTAGGTTCCCTGGGGCAAGAAGACCCGAGTTGCCCGGGCTGCGCTCTGCATTGAGATGCTGCGAGTTGACAGGTAGGGAGGCAGGAAGCGCGCGGCAGCGGCACGTGCGCTTGTTGGGGCAGCCCTGGTGCCTTTTGGGCTGCTGCGCTGCTCTGAGTTTGGTTTTGAGAGGGGAGTGGGTTTGAAGACCCTGCCAGGGCTGAGCAAGCTGGGCTGCTGCTCGTGGCTCCTGCCAGCCTGCGAGGTGCAGTATGATTCTGTAATTCAGGTTGACAAGCTGCTGCGCTTTCCTCTCTGCTAATCAGCTTCTGATTTTTTATTTTTTTAATGTCTGGAAACGTAATTTTCAGTAAAAGACACCAAACCACTGCTCTTTTTAGACAGCGATGCGCTGGGTTCTCTGGGTTCATGCTTTCAGCATGAAAAGAGAAGCTGGAAGGCAAAGTAAAGCTTTTTGCATCCATCGTATTTATATGTTGCTCTGTATGGATTCCACGTACCCACTGCAGAAGGCCTGGGATATGTCTCGCCTTTCCCTTTGAATGAAGTAGGTTGGGAGAGAAATTAAGGAATGTCTCCTAACAACCAACTCTGTGCAGAAATAGTGAAGGTCTCTCTCCCATCCTGCTGTGAATATAAACAGCTCTCAGTAGAGCTGATACTCCTTCTTAGTCAAAGGAAGGATTATTTTACCTTGTTTAAATTTAAGAAAATAAATAAATCATCCTTGTACACCTACAGGGAACCTAATGCAATAATGGACAAATCGTTAATTGAAGTAGACTGTTCATTCTGCCTTGGGTTAATGTGTGATGGCTTAGGAAGTGAATCATAATCTCCCAAGAAATATTTTAAACTAGATCAAGAGGTGAACTAAAAAACTCTTGATCTGCAAGAGCTGTGCATGTCTGAGGCTTGACAAGACAAACTGGCACAGGTTTCAGATTGTTTGAATTGCACATGTAATGAAGCACAGTTTTCCCCTGGGGAAAACCTGAACTTAGGAAACATCGGTTAGAAGTTTGGGTGTATATTTGTCCCATGTGCTTATTTGGGCTTAATTTCTTCCCTGGGGAGAAATTATGAAACTAAATCCAGAATAGGAAGGGCGCTCAGGTACCTGACAGCAAGACAGGGATGGTAGATACCTTCCTTCTAAGCATCGTAGTCTTTTCTTGCCCTTTTTGGATGCATTTTTAGGTAGGCTGCTCGGCCTCAGGAAGTCTCTGAGGTTTTGTAAGATCAACTCGCGTCAAGGGACTGAGCCCTTGCCCCTCACTTCTTGGCAAAAGGTGAGGAACTGACTCCCCATTCCTGTCCTGTGCCGACTCCTGTGGAGTCGTACACAATTTCACTTCAAAATGATGTTAATCTTGCTGTCTAATGTCCTCTTCTGCTCTGCTTTTCTCCTTTCGAGCAGTTCAGGGTGTACCATGGCTTCCTTTCTTAAATGATCGGCACAAATCTCTGCAAAGCAGTGCAACCTCATCTCATTCCAGGCCTTAGCATCATTCCTATTGATCCTTGGATACCCATCTTGGTTCATTAATGGGCATCTAGTGGAAAAGGTAATATGTGTTTCTATCGCACTTGAATTCATCTCACACTTGGTTCCTTCAGACCAGTTCCAGGATCTTGTTAAGAACAAAACACATTGCTGAAAAGGATGGGAGGGGAGTCCAGACCTTTAGGCACTGTGGTTTGTGTCCCCCTTTCTCTCCCTGCCAAAATGTGCTGAGAAATGGAGCCCTCAGAGGAGATGGAGAGCTGAGAGATGTGCTCTGCTCAATGGCTTTAGTTGTTCAAGATGCTGGGAGCACTGGAGAATAACAACAGAAGCTGGAGTGTGAAATTGAAAGGAGCTCTTTATGCTTCTGTAGGAGTTGTGGGAAAGCACTATGGGGATCCAGGTTCTTCCAGTTTCTAAAAATGCTTTTTATCCTTTTCAGTAATGGAGGCCCCAATACCCTCCATGCTATTCTGAGCTCAATGCTTCTGACAGACCTAGGTTTCAGACCCAGCTATTTTGGTGGCCTTGGACTGACGTGCTGTTTCCCCAGTTGGTTCTGGTATGCTCTGATTTGCAAAGACAACTGTTCCTTAATTCTTACCATCCCTCATCTCTCTCTTCTCTTTCATTTTTCTGAAGCTCATGTGTGCAGGATGCGAAGGGAGGTTGGGTTCAGTAGTATGGGGGAGGTTGAAGGGAGTTCAGGGAGATTTGTTACAAACTTGAGTATAATTTCCAGTTATAGAGTTGGTTCTGCTTTGGTTTACTCTGGGTCCCTTCTCTTTATTCAAAAGTTTTAGTCCTTTAGGGTTTGTGCATGTCCTAGGACATAACAGCAGTCTGTGCACAAACCCTGAAGGATGAAAACTTGGAGGAAGAGAAGACGACGATAACTTACAACTGGTTGTTTTGCTTCTGTGTTAAAACTGTGTCTTACTAGTTAAGGCTGTTTTAGCTCTTAGTTTTGTCAGTTATGTCTGTGATGTAGTATTTTCTTGGTGATTTCAGAGTGTCCTCCAAGGATCCCGAATTGCTTCAAAAATTTGAATTCTCTGTACGCTGTCTGTCCTTCTTTTGCAAGTAGAAAAAACAAAGTTTGAAGCAAGTGATGGCCCCGGGTCAGAATACATCTTGCCCAAGCGACATGTGGAGCCAAGGGTTTGCTCCTTTGGTCCCCTCTCTGGTTTTATCTTGGTCGTCTGAGAATACTTGTGATGTGAGGAGTTTCCAATTTGCCTTGCAGATGTTCTGAGACCGTCTCAAGGAAAGGTTTCTTGGGGTTGTACTAATCTTAAAATAGCTTGGATGCCGTGCTGCCAGGGAGCGCGCCAGGGCCGGCGGAGGCCTCGAGGCTCCACATTCTGCCCTTTCGAGTCTCCGTTCTTCCCTTCTGGTGACACCTTTTTTGGGGAACTGCTTTAAGATGTCATAGAAAAGAGCAATGTGTAAATATTAATGTTGAGTATTTGTCTTTAAAATCCCTTTGGGATGGTGAACAAATCTGCACAGTGTGTGCCATGGTCTTCTGGACGCTGCTGTCTGACTGACTGGATCTGCTCATGCAGTCCATGACAGTAAGAGCTGTCACCCTGGGCTGCCCCCTCGGTCATGGGCAGAGCTCTCTTCGGTAACACTGTCTCCCCAGTAAAGATAACTGCCCTGAACAGTGTCCTACTGGTTTCTCTCCACCCACATCCAGACCTCAGTCCAGGTGTAGTGTCTTCATGGAGTAAAGTTCTTTCTCTTCTCCACTTGGACTAGCCAGGACTTTGGAGTGGTGCTGCAGCCGCCCAGGAAGGGTGCTGCATGGAGACCATCGCCCTTCAGTCCCTAAATACATATCCGAGAGGACAGTGAAGAGAGAACTGTCCTAGCTGAGAGCATCTTTAATTTCCAGGTTGAATAAAGTTCTTCCTTATCAGTTACTCTTTGATTTTCCTTACTTTGCAAAACGTTTCAGCTTCCCAGTTAGTAGCTTAACTGCTACAGTGTAAACTTCCTCCCATAAAACATGCAGCTTAAAGCTCAGGAAAAAAAGTGGCCTGGAGAGCCCTGGTTCCATTGCCATTCAGCCTAGAACACCTCAAAGTCGCCCATCGATGTTAATGCAAGCAGACTGGTCACAGTTACTGCCATCCAGACCTAAATTGAGCATGTACCGGACAAAGATGCCATAATTAAATATTTAATGTTCTGTAAAACTGCACTGAGAGCTCGTACTGAAACGTGTCACGAACGGCGAGCCGAGCAGTGATAGCGAGCGGCTCGGAGCCAGAGGATCCTGCTCTCTGCCTGAGGCATGTTCTCTGATACCCAGCAACTTGCTTGACCCCCTTGTGTCTTGGCCAAACCAGCTGTAAAATTAAGCAGCAAAGGAAGCACGGTGACAAACAGATGTGTCTACAAGGAAAATTTCAAGGCATGTTTAACTTTATTAATAAATTTGTCTTAATGGCAGGACTTCTGTTTTTTTAATCTAATGTATGTTTTTGTTGTCCTTCCAGGCAGCATTCACTCTTCTCCTGGGTCCTTTCACCTTCTTCAATGTGCAGAAGACAAAATATCTACAAATTATGACCTCCCTGATGAGATGGATAGGTGAGTCTTGGCAAGCCCCCACCTCTTTGCTGTAGATGGAACTGAGTCATGCTATTGATGAATCTTTTTGGCAGGATTCTTTTTGTTTGGAAACATGCTTGTCAAAATAACCTCTTCAAGGAGGATTGGCCAGGCCTGATAAATCTTTGATCAGGAATGATGTGTTGGTTTTTTCTGGGATGAAATTTCTCACTGAAATTAACACTCTTCTTGGTCAGGCTTGCTCTGGTAGATACAGCTTTAGCTTCGTTTATGTGTGAGAGAGGGAAGAGTTTCATGTTGGTCTCCTCTGAGCTAAGTACATTAACCACCAGTTGCTGTTGTGCAGCAAGTCACAGTGTATGAACAACAGGTTTTGAACAACCTTGGTTTTGATCTAAGAACAAAAGGGGCTTCTCTAAGATTTTTTTCCCTTTGGTTTGTTGTCTGTTACATTTTTCCCTGGGTCTTGCTTTAGCACAGGATATGCTGCATTGAAAGCTCAAGGCTGAGAGGTGCAAGTGTGTCTCACTGAGGCTTGTGTTGAGGTTCACATAACTGTGTGTAACCCAGACAGGAGAGCTGATGATTGGCACTAATGGAATGGATGCTACAGCACTAGCAGCATTTCAGCAGAGTAGAAGTCTCCTGTTTGATGGGCCCAAATCATTCCAGCATAGGTTAGTGCTGCTCATGCTTATCACTGATCTGCAAAACGAGGAAGAGATGATTCTCAGGCTGTTTCCCACCACCACACGTGTGCTTAGTTGGCCTGACCTCAGTTGGGGAAGATGTAACTTTGTGCAAGTTTGAAGGCCCTGATCTTCTTTGGAAACAGCTGGTGGTCACTGCAAGGGAAGAGAGATTCTCTGTTCCCAAGAATATCTGAGGTGGGGTTAAGCAGTTGTCACCCAAGAAAATGAGGTTGGATTTTAAGCCTTGGAGCCTCAGATACTGAGCAGTTTGAGTTAACGAATACTGACCTTGGATGGTGTGAAAATCTTGAATGTCATTTTCTCCCGTTTGTTGTTTGAGCACATGAAAGGTTTGAAAGTCCCCATGTTCTTCAGAGAAAGAGGTTATCTCATTTAGGGATATTAAAGTAAGTAAAAAGTAATTTCTTCTCAGCTCCTTGGCCTTTTTCCAAACACCTGGCCTCTTCTTTCCCGGAAGAGACATCAGTCAGATCTCATCCCGTCTCTGTGACAACCTGGTGCCTGTCAGGTCTGCCACTGGTTTCCTTTTAGCCCTCTCCCTCCAGTCTGAAGTTTGCTAAACCTTGCCATAAAGGCAAACTGCCTCTTTTTGTCACTTGATGGAGAGGGACAAAAGCAGCATTTGGAGAAGCACAGGGAAAATTCATGCTTTAGCCTGATTGATTCCTGCATCAGCCCACTGGGGAACAGCTGCCCCAGATAATGATATTTAATGACTCTGACAGTACCTCAGTGGCAACTTAGAGCAATGGATTCCGTATGTGTACAGTGAGGGATAGATTTATTAGGAAAGACTATTTATCAGAAGCCATGTGATGCAGGGAACAGTGTAATGGTCTCTGGTGCAGATTCTGGGCTAGGATGGATCCAGCACTGTTCAGACTTGCAAGCTCCCTTCCTGCATGTTCTCACATTGCCCATCATCTCCCTTGTCCAAAAACAGGACTCTAAGTTAAACATGGGTAGCTCTTGTGTTGGTGAGGGAGCTTAGACCAGATCCCAGTGAAAGCTTTTAGCCTGTGTTTTTAGTCCCTTGAACTTTTCTGACATGAAATGGCCAGATGTGAGCTCTTCTCCTGCTACAATTTGTCTCTTTTCCCTCAGTTTGGACTTAGCTCAGCAGTGCTGAAGGTGGTTCTCTATCTGCCAGGCTCTGGGCAGCAGGGCTGACTCCTGGAGCTGTTTCCTTTGCTGAGTAAAATCTTCTTCCCTGAGTGGGCTACTCAGTTTACCTGTGTCTGTCGGTGTGGATGGGAAGCTGACTCACACTTTGCATCATTACTTGAAAAACCAAACCTCCTATTTGAGCTATGAAACCATTTCAGGCTCTCTCCCATGCAGGGCCACCCCCTCACACATCATTTTCCCCAGGCTGGTGAAAAGCCCCTGGATTTCACAGCAGCAGTGGCTGATGTAAGGCTGCGCTGCCCCAGGTGCACTGGAGATAAGGATGACAGTGGCTGAGAGGATGGTTCTTGGCAGCAGAGCAAGCTAGCTGTGTGTGAAGGTCATTCCTGCTAGTGTTTGTAACCGTGTCAGCCCTGCCTTTGAAAGTTGCTTTTCTTCTTTCTCCTCATCTAAGTGATAATCAAATGTCACTAGCCTCTTTGCAGAGCCTTGTGCTCGTCACAAGCAGCGCGTCGGCTAACGAAGCCTGCAGCGCGCCCGCTCCGCACCTCGTGGAAAAGAAACATTTCACTGTCTCTGTATGAAAAATACCCCGTCTTGAATATGAGGAGCTGAATTGGAAAGAAAAATAGAGTCAGTTCGAAGATTGTGGAGATGCAGCTGGATGTAGGGCTGATCCCTCTTGCATTTTTCATCCTGAGATGGAGGGCTAGCCTGGAGAGGTACCTGGAGAGGAGAGACCTCTCAAGTCTTGAAGAGGAGAGCGCTGAAGGAGGAGCTTGGAAACTCAAGTGCCAAACTGCCTGAGAGCCCAGACAGATGGAGCTTTGCTGTTTGGGCCTCCTGAACCCAGAGAGCTCATCTAGAAACAAGGCTGGCATGGTGAGGCGTTTCTGCTGTCAGGACTAATAAGAGCACAGAGGGTGGATCTGCATCTCCAGGTGGAGAGGGGCTGGGAGCAGAGCCTGGGGTTCCAGAGATGTGGATCCAGTGGCAGCTTTCCTAAGAGTAACAGCTTCCCAGCTTGTCTGCAGCACTGACTGCTGCCTCGCGTGGGTGAGTGCCAGGGGGTGACCTTAGTGCAGTGGTTGGTGTGTAAATTAAAGAGCTTCTCTGCACCAAGTGATCCCAGTTCCAGACTTAGCCGATGTGTGAGGTTTGCCTGTACCAGCCTCCTGTCCCATATCCAACAGCAAAGGCTCTTCTCCCTGCTTTGTCTGCCCTCTGCTCCTGCTGGTGTCCGAACTGCCTCCAGAAACCTCGGTGCTCCTGGTGTAGACACCCAAGGGGGATGATGGGATTCCAACCTGCTCCACTCCAATGGAGAAGGGGCTTCAGCCAGAAAAAAAAAACAGGTAATGTTTAAGGTGAGACCCTGATCTGAGGTAGGGATAAAACAAGTGCTTGAGCAACACTACTTAGAGCACACTCAAGACCCAAACCACCAACGTGGGTGATTTGGGATAGGAAGGATTCCTTCCTCCAACGGTTATTTCTCTTTCCTTTCAGAGGAAACTTAGACTAAACCATCCCTAGGTTAGACTGAGCTGTTGGGATTTAAAACTTTGCTGCTCAGGAGGCTCCAGGTTCCTTTTTTCCCTGAAGGGTTTATGTCTTTGGTAATGATAGACTGCTCGCTTTAGAGACTTGATGTCTAGCTGTTTTCCTCTCCTCCTCTCTCCAATCTTGATCAAATAGATGGTGTTAGGGGTGAGCTGCTGCAGGGGACAGCAGACTGGATTAGGGAAGCTAAGGACAAGGAGAGGTCTTGGTGGAGCTCAGCAGCAAGCGTTGGGCTGCTGTGTGGTGAGCAGGTAACCTGATTAACTGCACCCGTCACAGCCCGAGGTGCCCGGCACTGCAGGCAGGACCATTGGCTGTAAGGATTGTGGTAGGGTGATTATTGCTGCTGCTATTGAGCAGTCTCTGGCAAACGTTCCCAGACAGTTCCCACTTGGGATGTTTGCTCCATGTGCTGCTCTTGATGTTATATTGTAGTTATTAAAGTATTGTATTTTAATAAAGAGACATTTTATAGAGGAATAAACTTCGGGGTTGGGCTGCTGCACGCTCCATTCCTTCTCCCTGTAGCACAGTTAGACCCTGCTACATCCATTCCACTGACTGCAGCTCTTCCCAAATGGTGGGCATAAAACTGGCGATCGTTAATTTAATGTCTTGCCCAGCTCTTTCCTCATGCTCAGTCCGATGGAGTGAGGAAGGACGAGCAGAGCAGCAAGGGTGTGCTCAACTGCATCCCTCCCAGCTGCTTGGTGGAAGGTGCTGGGGAACAAGCTGCAGAGAACAGCTCCGAGCTGCTGAGCTGTCCCTGCCATCCCCAGCAGCTGAACTAGCCGTGCTCGAGTGCACCCACAGTAGCTACCTGGAGTGACTCTGCTCTTCTCCCTTAACTATAGACTGTAAAAATTAAAGCAGAGGCTGATGGAGGAGGGCGTGACAGTTCTCTGGAGTCCTGTATTTCCAGTATCCTGCAGAGATTAGTTCACAGTATCCGCAGTCCTCAAGGACTCTTTGGACTCCTCTTTTCCAGATTAAAAATGGAGCAGTTTATAGAAGGACCCATTAGACCTCTGCCCCTCTCCTCTCACAGAGCAGACCATAAGGGAATGACAAGGAAGATGGAACTGAACTGTAAATCAGGACATTGTTGCACGTTGAATTGTTTTAAGGATACCGACAACCTTCTTCCACAAAGTTACTTTACGTTCCTATATCCCTTTTGAGCAGAGAAAGCTGCTGCCAGAGCCTGGGGTAAATAATTCACTAAGAGAAGTGAATATATTTATGAAGAGTTAGTTAAAAGGCTGTGCTTCTGTCATGCCTGCTTTTCGAGCTGTCAGCTGAGGAGCTCCTTTCAGTGGTGCTTGTGGGGGGCAGTGGGGTGAGGCAGTGCCAGTGTGAGGGAAAGTGCCTTGTTAGCTGCAGATGCAGATGGAGAGTGACACGCAGAGCTGGACGGGACTGCTGAGATCCTGCTGGAGGAGTCAGTGTTCCTGAAAAGAGCCCTGTACGCAGGCAGCAGAGACAAACCGATGGGGCAGGGGGCTGGAGAGAGGGAGCTGGAGGCGCCAGGTTGAGCATAGCCCCATGTCCCCGCTCTGCTCACGGGGCTGGATCGCAGTGTCCGCACAGATTTTCAGGGCAGGAGTCTGGCAAGCAAAGCTGGTCTGCGCTGTTCAGAGCACGAAAGGAGGAGCTTTTGGGGCCAGGTCATTAAAGCTGTTTGGACGTGGTCTGGGGCAGGATGCAGAAGGTGCAGCTGAGGCTGCAGAGCACCCACGTTTCGTGGGCCATGGGCACACTGCACCCAGGGCTTACCAAAGCCTGCACAGCCCTAGGCCAGGCTCACAGTCGCACCAGGCTCACAGTGTGCAATATTCCCTTCTCACAGAAGAGTAAATTAAAGCATGAAGAGAGAAGCAACCATCAAAGCTAATAGACCAAGTCAATAGCAGGGCTCAGAACTCTGAACTGTGTCCCAGCTGTAAAGACTTTATGGTGCTTAAGCCAACAGTGACCGACAGAGAGAGGACAATAAACTAGACTGGTGAATTTCCAGCAGAGCCAAACAAGCCTCCCTGGCTGCTCTTGCCTTCCCGTATGTTGAGATAAAGCATTGTGATAAACATCAGGATACAGAGCTCACCTTCTCCCTACGAACTACTATTGGGATGTAGATGTCCACGGAGACCAGAAAACGTGGGCTGAGAGCAGAGTAGCTCCAAGAGTTGCATAGCAGGAACTGTTACCAGGGTGGGGAAGTTATTTGTAAATCTGAGTTATCCTGTAGCAAACACTACCCCAAACCATGGAGAAAAGCAGAGGGATAATCTCTTTACAGGAGGGCTCTATAGCAGCAATATCCATAGAATCATAATGGTTGGAAAAGACCTTCAGGATCATCAAGTCCACCCCTAGCATCAGAGAGGGCTGCAGCAGGGACTAGCAAAACATGGCAAGGTGGGTAAAACAGCACAGGGAGCAGTAGTGCAGGGAAACACAGTACTTCCATTTCTCGAGCTACCTTTTTCTTGACTTCTCGGTAAGCTGCATCGTGTGTCTGTGATCATAACATACCCAACATGTTGCTGTGCTTTCCCTGCTGTATGAGCAGCCTTACAGACTGTGCAAGAGTCTTTGGGGCAGGGAGGTAACTTGTTCCTGCAAGTCCTTGCCCTCCACCAGAAGACCTAGCCATAGTGATGTTCCATAGCTTTCCATAGCTGATAACTTTCTTCTGGGAAGTAATTTTTCTCCTCTTCTCTTTCTGACATCTCTCTCGAGAGAATTGCTGTCTTCTACAAACAGATACATCTTGCTTCCCCATAGTCTCCGCACTCATAAATCCTTCATCTTCCCAGAGATGGTGCTTCAGGCTCTGTCATTGCCTAGTCTGATCTTTAACTACTCCAGTTCCCACATTTGATGGGGCAAATCTGGTTTTCATAATATCCCTTTACCATCCTTTCATGTAGTATCTTCCTCTGGAGCCTGGAACAATTTACCAGTTGCTACTCCGGAGCTTAGAAAGCGAGAGGTCATAAGCAGGTGACAAGATACAGTTTCTGCAGAAGAAACTGGGTAACTGCTTTCTAAATGTAAGAATGAATGTCTTCATTTCAGATGCTTTGTTCTGCCAGCATAGTGAACTTCAGCCATGGCTTAGGACATCAAATACAGCAGCATCCATAGCACCTGGCACCTCGAAGAGCTGCATTGGGCTCTTAAGTTTGCCCAGAGAGCTCATGGATGGCAGCTGGCTCTGAGGTGGAGAGATAACAGTCTGGAAATGGAAGGACATCAATCATAGTGATGGGCAAACCAAGTGATAGCTCGGGATGCCGAGGGTGAAATTGTCTTGACGTGACACTGTGTGGTTCAGTATGTGCAGAAGAGACAGTCTCGCTTTCATGCTTCTCTTGAAAAGCTGCCTAATGATAAACTGGAGGAAGCCCATTGCTCTGTTTTAAGAATGGTCTGGTGTGATTTGGTGAGCGTCCAAGACCAAGGTTAACATGGGGAGAAAGCTGGGTAATAGTCTACAAGGTTCTTCCGTGGCGTCCTGCAGAGAACAGCCCAGGAAGCTCGGGAAGATTTCTTCCTCCTGGAATCCATCATGCAGCCTAATGTATGAAGAGGGAAGCAAGCGGGCACGCGTTGTGAAAGGGTGATTCGTTATCGTTATCTCTTGGCATATTGATTCTCCGCTTGGACAAGAAAGCTCCGTCACAGCGTCCGCCCGCACTGACGGATGGCCCTGCTGCGGTGCCAGCGCCACACGGCTGACGATGGCTCCATGTGCAGGAAGGGAGCAGCGGAGCAGGGGCTGCTCTGCTGCTGGTGAGGCGGTGGGGACTGCTGGAAAGGGTGACAGACACGTGATGGTGTTGGGCTCTCCGTATGGAAGAGTAGGGGCAGGGTTGAAGAGGATGTGATTTGAACTGCAGTTGAGGTATTTCTTCCCCATCTCCACTCTTCTTTTTCTTACTGTGCAGGTAGCTGTATTGTAGACTTTGTTCTGATTTTTTTTCCAGTAACTCTTCTGCTCTTCTCTGGCATGTAGCTGTCTGCCTCTGTCTTTCCAGAGCCAGGAAAGCCATCCTAGTTTTAACAGGGACCGGTGCTTTGAAGGTGAGAGTTTACTGTTGGACCCGGGGAGCTGTATCTGGATTTGGCCCCCTTCCTGGGATCACAGAGAGGTTATCCAAAGCCATAGCCCTGCAGAACCTCACTCCTGAGCTCATATCCTCCTTGCTAGTCCAGCTCTTTCCAAATTGTGAAAAACATTTCATTTCTCTCCTGCCTTTTCCCAACAGTTTAGGGTCTTCCCATCATTTTCTACATGCTGAGAGAGAAGGGCCACCAGATAAAACGTCTTACAAGCATAATGTAGTGTCTTGCTAGGGGCACACAGGGAGAGTTAAGCCAGGACCTCGTTCTCAGCATCAACTCCTCTTCTAGGAGTCTCCTATGATCGGAGGGAAGAAAAGTGTTTCGGCTATTTTTTTTTCCTCCTGCAACTGCCGTTTTGCAGAGAAATGAAGCACAAGCATGAGACAGCATTTATCATTTCCAAATATATTTGCTCTGATGCTGCAAAACAATGCTTAAACTTAGTGAAGATAATTTAGCCATTCTGTTATATTCACTGCTCCTCTATATAGCTCTGTTACATTTCTCTCGAAGCTCACAAAAATGTGCTTTTTAATATCCCCAGACTCCCATATTTTCTGGGCGTTCTGATATTTGGATGTGTGCTCATCCATATTCATCCTTTTTTTCATCTGCAAGAAACACAGCAGAGCTGTCTGTCTCTGAAGCAACACATCCCGAGTCAAGCAGGACAGGAGCTGCCTCCCAGGTCCACTTTGTCCAAGAGGAAGAACTGCTCTTCCTCTCCCCAGCAGTGGGAGATGTCTGTAGGGAGAGGCAATTGAACAGGGGTCATGGCACATCCCAGCTTTCTCTTAATGGCATCCTCCCTCTTTTTATTCCCTAGGCTCATTTAAAAGGACACTCAAAGCTCTAGAGACCAGGAGATGAGATGGGTGCAGTGTCCTCAGTGCCTGGTGACTGCAAAGCCTACTCAGTGGCGCATTGGATTGGAAAAGGTCTGAGGTGGTTGTGGGATGCTGTTTTTTCATCCCTGAAGCATGTTGCTCAGATGCTCTGTGCTGTTTATTGAGAAAAAGATCTTTTTTTTTTTTTAACACCTGTGTCCTGCTGGTGAAGGAGGAATGTAGGAGCAGTTATGTAGCAGCTAAGGGTGACTTGGGGCAGTCCCCTGTGCTCTGCCTGCAGCCGCTCCCCCAGGTAGAGGAGGACATGAGCAGGGACTTCGCAAATGCCCGCGGGATCCTGGGCTGCCTCGTCTGCCCAAAGCTGCCTGTCAGTCAGAGTCTGTCATCTTCTTTTCATCTTGATTTATCATCCAGCGTAACTAGGTTTCAGAGTTTCATTTCAGCCTTGCCTTCTCCCAGGGACAGGGCGATAAATCTAGGATGCAAATGTGTTAACTCTCTGATTCCAGGAGCAGGACAAGAAAAACATTTATTCCAGGAGTGAGAGCACAGCTGTCGGGGCAGGGTTGCTGTTGTGATCTCCAGGTTTGCCACCCATTTTCTACCTCGCTCAAGGATAATATATCCATGGAGCTTTAGGGCAGGGGGACTGTTCGATTGCAGCACCTCCTCCAGAACTGGGAACTTTTCGGGGAGAGATTGGTTTATCCTGTGTACTTGGTCCTTGGGGTGGGAGGAGAAAGGAGTAAAAAAAAAAAAAACATGGAGCAGTGTTTTGATCTTGTTTGTACTGTTCCTTGTCTATGGTAAAGCAGCAAATATAGCTGAACAACGTCAGGTTTGTGATTTGGTCAGGTAGGATCTAAAATGTCTGAGGAGGTTCTCTGATCCTGTTTAGGAATCTACTTCAGTCCATGGAGACAAGTAGGAAACTACTCTGTGTGGCACTGACAGCTCAGGCAAGCTCTCTGAGATCCTGGACTTCCTAACTGTCAAAGCATGGTTGTCTCCAGCCCCAGGAATCCCTGGATTTCACTAGGAATGATGGGATAACTGCCAGATACCTTGGAGCAGGTCTCCTTTCCCAAAATAGTGTGGGAGAGTGGGGAAGGAGGGCCATGTTACATACAGGTGAGCCCTGGCTTAAGTGAAGAGTCCAAGGGGTTTTGCTTCAAATCTAGATCCAAGAAAGGTGCTAAGGGATATAAGGAAAGACCAGAAGAGTGTGGTTTCTTTAATCTAACAAAATGAGGGTACTGTGGCACCAGGGCAAGGAAGGAGCTGTTGAAGGAACGTCATGGTCTCCCAAAGGTCAGTGCAATGTTTCAAACCATGATCCCAAGTGTTTAGTGAGACATCACAACTTGTCTCTTGAAAACAGTATGAGTTTAGATCTTAGTCCTGGATTATCACTCCTTATACTATTAGAAGATTTAGTTTCTGAAAGAAAATGTAAGAAAAAAAAAACCCCGAAGTTATCTGAATTCCAGTTTGTTAAGCCTGTAGACTTCTATCTGTCATTTAGGAAATGCACTGGAAGCTTGATTCTTCAAGACTCCCTACCAGAAAAACACATGCTGGGGCAAAGAAGCCCTTGGATCTCTGACTGAAGGTGCCCTTGAAGTCCAGCCGCTCCTGTTAGCATCAGTGTGGAAAGCAGCGTTTTGAGCCACTGGTGAGAGAGTTGGGAGATAGAAATAGGTCACTCTTTACTCTTGGCTAAGCATAGTTGGTAGAGATTTACTGTCTCGTGTTTAGGGGAAGAGGAACAAGCTTCTGCAGTTAAATCTAGTCAAGATACAGAAATGGTTGTTTTGGGCTTCAGAGGTCAACCCCTTTCCCAAGCGAGAGGGGCAGGAATAGCCTCAGTGTATTTCCAGAGTTACCTAACCTGCCTTGTTTTGGGCTTCAGGGCACCTTCTTCTCTGCTAGTGGCATGTGCAACCCTGGGGAGTGTACCCAATGCCTTGTCACCTGGAACACATCTCTTTAAGGTTATCTTGCTCTACCTGATGTGACTGGCAAGCATCTCTCCTCTGGGGAGCCAAGGGGAAGCGTGGGCAAGCGCAGGAGCCGTGCTTGTGTTCCCAGTGCCTCTCACTAGAGTGAAGGCAAGGGGAATTGTGCACACCCCGAGCAATGAGCTGTTGCTTTTCCCAGCTCTCTGACTGGTCCTGGCGAGATCTGCAGTGCCCAGCACTCCCCAGGCAGCTGGGCTATCGTGGTGCCTTCAAGTAATAGATGTGCTGTCATCTCCCCGATCTGGTGTCCGCTTGAGGAGAGCTGTTAGACTTTCCCTGTCACTGGGAAACAGTTGGAAGCTGAGAGGTTTCCTGAGGCAGTAAGAGGTGAAATGCAGAGTGTGGATACGTAAGTGCTCAGCATGAACCCGGTGTTTGCAACACGAGGAAAAGAAGGATTTGTGCGAGATGAGAGAGAGGGGAAACTGCTCGGGAAACTGCTGTGGGGTGTGTGTGAGAGAGATGATGATGCTTCAGCTGAGGTTAATCTGGTCTCTCTGGGGACATCTGCTAACTGGTCTATAACTATCACTTCTCTAAGCCTGTCCCTGGCAGGGTTTTCCATCTCCAGCTGCCAGTTTGCTGCAGAGCAAGTGAGTATCTTTGCCCCACGGTGAGCTCTGCTCGTGATGCCATGGGCTTGGCTGTGGGCATGTGTGCTGCTCTAATTTCCTTGCCGTTTTATTTACAACCCTCAAAGTTATCCATAATAGTGGTGTCAGCACTTCATTTTTTTCAATACCTGATAATTCATGACTGTGCTCAAACTGATGTGGGAGACAGCTCTGTGCAAACTACAGTGGCCCGTCCCTTGCCAACATCAGACTGTAAATTTTGCTGCTTGCTGCCCAGCCAGGCAGGCTTCCTCCCTGCTCCTTGTTAGCTCCAGCAGCTGATGATCGTCTTTCCCAGGTTGATGTGATTTCTGTGATGCCAGAATTAGGTTTCTGCTGTTTGTGTCGTGTTAGGAGTAACAGTCTAGCAATAGCTGCTTCTGGCTCAAATTTCCACCAGCAGAGGAAATAAAGGTATTAGCCCCATCTTTCCATTTCCTTTTGTCCATAGCAAGTAGCTTTTTGTGACAAGCTGATAAAATGTTATGAGGCTTTTCCCTGACATAAGTAAAGGGTAGACAAGCAGACTTCATGCCTAGAAGTGATGAATTTTAATAGCAGGCTTTCAGTGCCGTTTTAGTCCCTTCCAGACTGGCTTCTCCACCTGGGATTAACTACAGACAGCCTGTTCTTCTTCCCCAGGAAATGGCTGGCTAGTTCTTGTTCTGTTGTGCTTGACAGGTCACAGGGACAGTAAAGCTCTATAGTAGCTGTCCTCTTGCATCTGCCTGTATATACAGGTGAGGTCTTGAAAGTATTAGTCTGACCAGAAAACATACAAGAATATTACCAGGTTTAACTCTCTGCAGCCAGGTTTGATCGTTTCCTCCTTTAGAGGTCAAGGCTCAAACTTCCGTGTAAGTCACTTACAGACAGTGGCAATTAGCCAATGTGCATGGCAGAAGCCCAGGTGGCCCGAGACCCTCAGGGAAGGAGGTTATGGGTTTGCACAGCTAGTGCTGGCCAGCAACGGGAGTAAGTTGTGATTAATTCCTGTGCATCTTGCCTGTGCCGTGCAGCCCCCCGTTCTCCAGAGCTGGGAAATGCTCTGGGGGTGCAGCCGGGAGCTCTGGTGCCAAAGCTGCTGGAGGAGGAATGTGGGGAGTGTGGATGTAAGCTTGACCTGACACATTCTCTCTCCCCAGCTTTCATCCTCATGATTATTCTGGCTCTCATCCGCATCAGCCGAGGCCAAGCAGAGGGTCACCCATCCATGGCCCAGCTGTCGGGCATCCGCAACCTCTTTGGGGTGTGTGTCTACTCCTTCATGTGCCAGCACTCGCTGCCGTCCCTCATCACCCCCATCTCCAAGAAGAGGCACGTCAACAAGCTCGTGCTGCTCGACTACATCCTGATCCTGGCTTTCTACAGCCTCCTCTCCTTCACTGCTATTTACTGTTTCCGCAATGACACCCTCATGGACATGTACACGCTCAACTTCACCAACTGTGAAATCATCAACGTCGCCTTCATTCGCTACTTCTTGGGCCTCTTCCCGGTCTTCACCATCAGCACCAACTTCCCCATCATTGCCGTGACCCTGCGCAACAACTGGAAGACCCTTTTCCACAGGGAAGGGGGGACGTACCCCTGGGTGGTGGACAGGATTGTCTTTCCTGCCATCACGTTGGTTCCCCC
Organism: Crypturellus undulatus; assembly: GCA_013389825.1. Lineage (NCBI taxonomy): Eukaryota > Metazoa > Chordata > Aves > Tinamiformes > Tinamidae > Crypturellus > Crypturellus undulatus. The sequence continues at coordinate 6,408 of VWPW01009162.1, read as the reverse complement.
CGTGCTGGTGGCTTTCTGCACCCACGATCTGGAATCCTTGGTGGGCATTACGGGAGCCTATGCTGGGAACGGGATCCAGTACCTCATTCCAGCTTTCCTGGCATACTGTAGCCGCAAGGACACTCAGCTGGTCTTCGGCAGCGGTACTGTGAACAAGCACCTGTCCCCGTTCCGGCACACCTTCTGGATTGTGTTTGTGCTCTTCTGGGGCTTCTCTTGCTTCGTGTTTGTGACTGCAAACATTGTTCTGAGCGAGTCCAAGCTCTGACGTGGCCGCAGCGGTGCGTGCTTCCTGCGGGGCTCCACGGGAGACTGCGGATCTTCGGCTTCCTTGGAACTGCAGTGGGGGGCCGAGAGGCAGTGCCAAGGGTGGCACAGATCACACCTGGACACAGACTTTCATACCTGCACTTTGGGTGTAGATGGAGCAGTGCTGGTTCAGAATCCCCCTGTGGGGCTGAGCGCCTGGCAGCCCCGCAATGACCCCGTACCCAGCCCTGGGCTCTACTCAAGAGACACTTTCTCTGCTGCTGCAGCCGCTCTCCCTCGGTGCTGCAGGCTTCAGCACCCAGAAGAGCCACCAGCCTTGGCTGCTCCCCACACTAGTCCCCTCAGTATCCTTTGCTCCAAAGGCAGAATGCGTGGAATCCACCAGGAATTTGGGGGAAACTTGTCTTGTTTGACTGTGAGCCCCACAGATACAAAACTCCTGTGCCAGGTGAGGGGGAGGGAGAAAACAAATTGGGGTGGGAATAGCCTTAACCCTCTTCTTTCTTTTTTTAAATATCTGTTACACTTTCTTATGCTCTGGGTAAGGAGCACCATGGATTGCCTAGGATCTGGAATCTCTTACTTGTACTCCATGGCTACAAAAAAGATACCCCGGGTAACTCCCAGCCTCCTACCTTGGGCAGCTGATGCCTCAGGTTGCAGTTGTTACTTTTGAGGCTACTCTTGGTCACTCTAACGCACCCCGTGACAGACGGCATCGCTGCCAGGGACCGCAGCCCCTCAGGCAAAGACTGTCCAGGCTTTTCTTGCACACAGAAGAACTTTACAAGTTTTTACCTGAAATATTTTAAACCCATCTTCTCCCTCAGTCCTTATTAAAGCGAGTTCAAAGCCAGTGCCTGCCATGGGTGCTATATCCTCTTGCCCTCTGCCCTGCTCCGGCATTAAGTGTCACTAAAAGCAGGCTTTGAACTGCAGCTGCTTTTCAATCAAGCTACCTTTTCAAGTAGGATCCCTGGTGCTCCTCCTGGGGAACATGCAGGTACCTCGAGCTGTAGGAAAACACCGTGGTCTTTCTAAAGCAAAAGTCCCTTCACCCCAGGCCTGAGCCCTGGGACTGTGTCCCTGTGTGCTGCTTGGAGAGGAGCTGGGGGGACAGTTTCCCTCTTCTCTGTTTCCCTCTTCTCTGTCCTGTGTGGGTTTGGGCAGCCCTTCCTAGTGAGCTTAAGTGTCCCGAAGGAAGCGTGTCCAGGATGAGGGCCGGATGAGCAGGTAGGCTGGGATCGGCCGGGGGCAGTGCTCCCCTCGGCAGCCCCTTCTCTTGGCAGCTCCTTCCTGGTGCTCTGCACTGCTGGAAAAGGCCGGAGTGCGGATGCCATGGTGGGACAGGCCGGGCATGCCGAGATTCAGCCGCAGGAGGAGCCTGCAGGAGGGGGAAGCACTGCCCTGCGGGGTGGGCAGGCAGTGCGGGTGCTGTTTTACCCCACGGCTGCCGCTCTTATGCAGGACCCTGGGGTCAGCTCCGTCCCGCTCGGCACTGAGCTCCATTTCCCACCTTCCCTTTCAGCACCAGCCAGGAGAGGCTGTCATCGCTTCCGTCCTCCCTTCCCTCCTTTCATGCTCCTTTTCCCGCTTACACTGCACCTTCCCCATCTCTCTCTGCCCCTCTCTCCTTTCCAAAGCAGCAGCCTTCGACCTGCCCGGCTTTAGCGGTAGTTGCCCGAGCCCCAGGGCAGGGGGATAGCCCTGCTGGTGGCACCGGCTGTGACCAGCACCGGCCTCCCCTTGGTCAGCTCTCAGCAGGGGCTGCAGGTCAAGAGGTGCCTTCTGTCTGCCTGGGCAGGGGGGTCCTTCACGGAAAGAAACGCCAGGGCGCAGGGAACGCGTTTCATACAGAACACGACAGAGCAATGCCTTAAACATTAGGAAGAGCGGCCAGCGTGCTCGCAGGAGTCAGGAATGAGTCTGGTTTTATATGGTGTTATCAACACTGAAAATCTACATTGCAGATCCTCACGTGATGCTTGTCCTGACTGTCATTAGTTTTCAAAAAAAAAAAGGAAAAAAGGGATTAATACCAAAATAAAGTGCACACTATACTTCTGTGGTAGTTGAGTATCTTTGTTCACCCCCTTGCTCCTGTCGTAGGTGTAACAAGAGGCTCTTCCCGCAGGGGACGTATGTGACTGATGGGTCTACGGGCCCTGGAGAAGCGACAAGCAGAGAGGGTAATGGGGACCCTCACCTCTTCCTCCCTATTAGTCTCGTGCACCTCTAGGTGGTATCAGGGAACTCAATTAAAACATCTGTACTTTCCCCTTCTCAATTACAGCTCCTTACACTTAAAACCAAACAAATTGACTTGCTCCACCGCCTCGGGCTGCAAAGGCAGTTTCTGCCAGCAAATTTATTATCACCATAAAGCGCCGCTTGATTTATGTTAAAATATTAAAACGCATCTTTATGATGGAAATAAACACTTTCTCCCTGGTTCTCTCGAAGGACCTCCCAAACAGTGGAGGATTTTGGGGCTTGGGCTGTAAATCTGCAATCAAACGGGCAGCGGGGATGGATTCGGTCTTTTGCAGCACTTCACGGAGCAACAGCAGCCAAAGGAGAAATAAAAACCTCGAGCAAGAGAAGCAGGTTTGGGAAAGGCTTTAACCTCACCAAGGAGCACCGTTGACCCAGGATAGTTGTGGATTTTTTTTTTTTTTAGCTTTTGGAAGGTGTGGGGCAAGGTGCTGGCCGAGCCTCCGAATCCGGTCCCAGTGTGCGGAGCCGCTGTGACAGTGGCGGGGGAAAAAAAAAATCACCCCCAACCTCTGGCAAAAGAGCTTTATATCCCCCCAAACTGGGAAAAACCCACCTGCAGCGTCCGGCCATGGGGCCGCTCCATCTCAGGGGGCTGTGGGACGAGGCCTGCGCAGGAATTATTTTTTTTCCACCCCAGGCACTCATAAACTGCAGACTGCAGCATCCCGGGCGGCATGGGTGCCAGAACGGGCTGAATTAAAAAGTGATTGATTAGACGCTTTCACCAAAGAGAAATAATATCCCTCAAGGGCTGTTAAGCGCTAAAACACCAAGCGCTGCTTCGCAGAGCCCCAGCGCGCTGGCCCCTGGGCCAATACGAGCCCCACTTTCAGCCCCCAAGATGCGGTAATCCTGCCCCACGCTCGCCGCGTCAGGGGAAATGCTGCCCCACGGCGAGGGGGGCCAGGCATGGGGCTAGCTGGGGCAAATGCAAATGTCATGCAAATGTCATGCAGATGAGAGCACCAGCAGGGGCGGCTGCTGCCCACAGCGCGGTCCCCCAGGCGCCGGCCGCGCGTCCCCACGGCCCCGCTGTCCCCAGCCCCCAGCGGCGGAGCCCTTCCATAAAACATGAGGCAGAGCCATTTGCCTGCGCTGAGTCACAGGGGACATAACTAATTAATTAAAACCCTCGGTTAGGGATTGGTTTTTTTTTCCTTCTCCTTTGAGCTCCCTTTTGTTCTTCCAGCGCCCACTCGGCTGAGCCAAGGCTGCCGCTCCGGGGCACCCACGGGTGCTAATTCCATGGGGAAGCACCGCAGGGAGCCGCGTGGGACCGGCCTCCCCCACGGCTGCGCGCGGCGCTGCCGGGTTATTTATTTATTGCCGTTATTTATACACGGCCACCGTCGTCCCTCGCCAAGACGCCTGTGAAGGGGCCGCCAAGGCAATTAAGCGACAATTGCCGTGATAAATAAATAATGGGAATTAAAGCGTCGGTACCGGCGCGGGATGGCAGCGCGGCGGCCAGAGCAGGGGATAATGGGGATAGAGGCTGGATTTAACCCTGGAAGGGAGGGAAAGAAAGGAAGGAAAGAATGGAGAGAGAGAGAGGAAGGGAGGGAGGGAGGGATGGAGGAAGGGAGAGAGAGGAAGGGAGAGAGAGGAAGGGAGAGAGAAAAGAACTGAGGAAGGAGGAAGGGAG
>VWPW01009157.1:564-26747 GCA_013389825.1 Crypturellus undulatus | reverse complement strand
AAACAGAGTTCCATGGTCATAGAAACCTCCTTATTTTTCAAAAGCATTTTTCTTTGCCATTAATCCTTGCAGATAAACAAATCTCCACTCTTGTGCTAACCTGAGAGAGAAAAGGAGGAGGGGAAACTGAGACATCCCTGGTTTTTAATTGCAATTATTAATGTGGTACATGTGATCTGTGAATGATAAGCCCTGAAACAGGTCTTGAATTATTAGTCTAAAACAAAACTGTTGTGTAGATAACAGTTCCAGGATGTGGAATTTGCAAGTAGCAATTAAGTAGTGGAAGAAACCCTCTGTGAAATGAAATTGCCAGGGAAGGAAGGAATTGGTGGTTCCTAAGAAAGCTAAATGCAATGAGGGAAATATTACATATTACAAAACCTATGCATTTCCAGAGGATCTGGGCTGAAACAGCCTCAAAGAATATTTCCTAAAAGTGTGCTCACCCAGAACTGAAAGTCCCCTCAAATTTTATCACAACTGACAGATAGAAGTTGAAGGAGTTGCTAGAAAGTATGTTAGAGCTTCCTTTGCAGAAAAAGGAATTTCATGGTAATTTTCAGCTAAATGGGAATTTGGAAGAATTCAGAACTTTCTTGACACCTGGAAATGGACTTCAAAACTCTGTGCCACCAGCTCTGTAGCTAAAACAGGTAAGAAATGTCTTCTAAACAGCGTTGAAAAATCCTCACTCTCACGTGCACCTTTCCAGTTTTTCTCTTTTTCTTTTAACCATATCTCCAACGTTGAAAGTTAAGACTTTGCTTTGGTAGAATAATTTTTCTCTCCATTTAAATCTTTCCCTGTGTTTTGGGTTTGATTTTGTTTGGTGCTTTGGTTTTGATTCTCATGAATATGACCAAGCAGACTGGAGGTCAGAAATCTAAATTAGCCAATGCTGTGGGGCATATGTCACCCAAGATGAACTTGGGGGGGTCCCTTGAGTTGTCACGTATTTGATGTTGTCTTTGGGAAAAGTAATGTCATGAAATGTGAATGGGGAACAAAAGACTTCTCATTTTCTGCAACAAGTCGTCTTTCCTTGTGCTTTTCTGGCAAATGAAAGTAGAATGAACATGGGGCATACAGATTTCTCCTCAGCTCTCTATTGGACATTGTACCATAGAGACAGCTCTCAGTGGGGAAAATCAACTGACATGGTACCTTGCCTTGTCTCAAATAACCTCCCAGTCTTTCTCATAAGCTTAATATCAGTTTCCAAAGGACATAAAACTGGCAGCAATAGCTTCGCTACCAGCTGTAATGCCCAGATAAGACTCAGCGTAGAGGTCTGATGGAGAGCAAGAGCAACACTTTCTTTAACATGGGAAACACATGATTTATCATAAATGCTTTTTGCAAGTAGCATCCCAGACTTTAAGTCTTAATCTAATTTATATTATTTCACATTGCTTTGTCAAGAAAACAGATAGAGATCTAATGTGTATGTAAAGCACCCATCCACCTTGAAGTAGCTTCTTTTTTATCACAAGAACAGTACAAACTGCCTCTTGCGTAAGGCAGAATGAGCCCCTTTATCTATTATAAGCAGCTTTCCAGCTACTTTGGGATACACCTCAGCCAATAGTTTCTGCCTGTGCATTCTGTTCCTTCTTTGCAGTGTTAATGAAGTAACAGTAGAATATAAAACAGTGAAGTCTTTAAATCTACCTTGTTTTTTTTTTTTTTTCCTACAAGATTCACAAGCTTATTTAGACAAAATTCTCCATTTTGCTTAGAAAAGAGAGCTAAAAGAATGAAAAAAGAATGAAAAAATCCGGAGTTCTTGATATCTAGGGAGGCAGAAAAACACATTCAGTGTCGTTTTCCTCTCCAAGGTGAGGGAGGCTACTTAAGCAATACATGGACAAGCTGCAGTTACTGAGCTGAGCTTTTGACTCCAGCTGGAGCAGGGTTCAGGGTTCTTTTTTCTCTGTCGGTTTGCTGACATGTATATCTTGGAGCACAACTTTGGTGCATACTCTCAGCAAACAAGAGGACCCCTGTCTCACTAACCATGCAGGGTACGTGCACATGCAAGGGATGAATTACTGCCCAGCAAACAAGAATGCACTTGGCAAGTCCTTGAGACTCTCAGATGAGAAGGGTGGATTCACCTGACTTAGGTTCCTAAAATTTGTATGTTACCATGTCTGAGCTACTCGCCAAATAATTATACTCAACAAATTATAATCAACATGTAATTTAAGATATAGTGAAATACTCTTGGGCAATTCTGCTTAAATTAGCTTGGTTTGACTTCTTTTTTCTCAATAAGAGATCAACCAGGATCCCTTTCAGCACTCTTGAAATAATTTAACAATCTTGAGTATTGTATTTACTGCATATGAGGTTTTCACTGAGGAATAATTAGATAATGAACAAAAAATAATGTAATTGTGTTTAGATTACAAGTCCCAGGGGAAAATTCCTTTCATTTTGGGATAATTGAGATATCCATGGTTGAATTAAAAAAAAATCTTTTGTAAAACACAATTAATTTTATTCATGATTTTGCTCCTTTTTAACCACTTCCTGCAAAAATGAAGTGGTTAGCAGCTCCTTACAATCAAGCACTGCAGTCTGCCTTATCCTGTCGCGCAGTAAGGATGATCAATACAGTCTTTAAGAAAGTTGTGCTTCCTCTTTTAACTGTTCAAATGAAATATAGTTCCTACAATGAAAAAAGAGTGAATGTGAATGTCTTAGCTTTGCAAATGCAATACATTGCTGAGTCTGCCTTGCTGAATATTTCTTTCCATTTGGAAATATCTTCATTTCCACTCCGTCTTTTCAAGGATCTGAATAGTGTTAGGGCTTGAGCAACAGTGTTCAGCTATACCCCGATTTTTTTTTTTTTTTGGTCTCCTAAACTATGTGAGCCCCTTTTGAATAGTAGTTTCACCAGAACTGCCATCCAAGATAGTAGCATCTCCCAGCGGATGCAGAATATGTCAGTTTTACACCCAACAGTCAGTATGGCTTCTTATTCCTGTATCCTAGCACTGCTTCTACTTGATCAAATAGTTTCCTACTCTGATACTATCAGTCTTTTTACATCTTTTTATATTTGTGTCTCACTTCTACGATGCAATTTTGGTCTATATTTTTATTCCTAGATCCCTAGCATTTTGGTTAGCTGCATAATATGTAGAGACAAATCTGCCTGACATAGAAAGTGTTACAGACTTTTGTCTGTATGTGTATATACTGATGATATTTAAATATTTTTAGTCCTATTCTGCATACTGAATTAACAGAGGGAGAGATATTCAGGATTATAGCAATACACATAGCAAAATCTACAAAACTCTAGAATTTCTACAGAAAGTTTGACAAGCAATATGAATATTCAAGAATACATAATCATTCTCCCATTAATCTTGATGAAATTTATTGTGCTCCTTATTCATGAGAATATTTACAAACTGAGGTTTACATTTTAAAACCTTTTAAAAACTTCCATCTCTGATCTAATCTGATTGTCTAAGTAATTATAAAAAAAAATTGAAAAATAAAGCTCTTTTTCTCTCTTTTTTTAATAATCTACAGCTTCTATAGTTTTGTTTTTTAACAACTACAAATATTCATTCTTCTTTTTAGGAAGCATAATTATTTTATTTTTAAGCAACTTGTGCTGGATTTATGCATATTTCATTCACTATGAAATGAAAGTGCTTCTGCACTTTATTTAAACAAATTCACTTTGTTTACTTGTCCTATTGCCAAGAGATAGGAAATTATCCACATTTCACATCACATGAAAAATAATTTACCTGTTTCAAATTAAAGCTACAACTTGGAGAAATTATTGACTGCAGGAAACACAACAGGCAGCAGTTGTGTTCCTCATTCAAATCAGGAGATGTTCTTCCAGGCTATTATTACCTTAAAAATTATATATATATAAATATAATACATATTATACTTTTATATATTATACTTTATACTTTATAATACATATTATACTTATATATATATATATATATAAAAGATACTGAGGAGTATATCCATGAATAAATGAACTATTTTGCACTACAAATGGAAGAATTTGTAAACCAGAATTTCATACACAGAAATAGCTGAGGAACAGCAATCGCTATACAGACCTATACTATTCCCTCCCATAGTGGGTGTGACAGGGTTTGCTTGTCTCATTCTCGCTATATAACCAAGATCCACCGATTTAGACAACCCTCTATCAGGTTCTCGCAGCCTGCTGCCGTCCTGCAATGCCTTCAGCCGTTGACACCAACATGAAGTTCAAGTTTTCGATCCTGGCTCTTCTTCTGGAAGTGGCCATCATTCTCATGTTTAGTTTATATGTGGAATACGACAGCAGTCATCATGCCCAGGATGCTCTATACCCATGTAAGTATTGCTGTCTAATGCTGATAGCAGTTAGAAGTTCTTTAAAATAATCCTAAGTAAGGTTTCTGAAAAAGGATGATATAGCTTAGCAGACTCAGCAAGAGAGAATGTTTTTGGCATGAGAGAATGTTTTTGGCATGAAAAGCAGTTGCTGCTTGCTCCCAACCTTCCCTTCTTATGCAAAGAGCAGGCCCTGGTGAATAAATAGCGAGAGTAGTTTGCAGAAGACCATCCTGTGTCTTTCTTACACTAATGAAAGTTTGTGGTTACTCTTCTTGGATCTGATATTGTAAAAATGTCCTGATTGGAATCCTCTTAACGATGGTCATAACAATGCAGAATTCCCCTCCTGTATGCAGTGCACATGTATGTATTGCTCTTTCTGTATTATTCCAGCTGTTGGAATCCTGATGTTATCCAGGATGTTATCTAGGCCACATATCCCTCAGATTCAGGTTCAGATCTATCTGATATGCAAGAACTACCTTCTCCAGGTGGAATATCGCTGTTTTGAGCTCTGGTACTCTCGATTTTCTTAGACTCCTGCTTATCACCAAAAACAAAAGTTCCTGGCTGAAAATGAAACAAGGTTGCACATTGATAAGAATTAGGGCATAATTCTTTTAAACTGTGAGTCTTCTGGATTATTTTTGACAGAGGCTGTCTGAACCATGCATGGTACCATAGGTACTGGGTTTCTCATGGGAGCACCTAAGGTACGCTCTTCTAGCGTTAAACAAAACCCTGGGCTTGCGCTTGCGTGGAGCCCTGTTTTTCAATTTCAGTTCTATACTTATAAAAAAAGGCATAGAAAGGGTAGGATCCTCATCCAATTCATGGAAGAAAGGATTCTTCTCATCTAATTCTTATCTAATTCTAAAAATAAGATGTAGCTTATTGAGTTAGAGGTCATCTATAGTCTTCACGTCCCTAAGACTAGTGCCTGAGATGATACATGTGAAAAATTGTCCTGTGTCCGTCTCTCTCCACTTCTGCCTCTCCCCGCTCACAGGCAGGGTATGAGTAGGTTATACTGATACCCTATCCCCCAATTTTCCACACTGTTGAGTTCTTGGGAAGCTTCTGGCATGTTTTTGACTCCAGGAAACCAGGACCCTCATCTCCAGCTTGCCTTTGGTATGGCTTTAGACATTGCATGACTCACGGACCCTTCACAATACATTGCATGGGTGAGACTACTGCTGCAGAGTGGAAGAGTAGTTGTGTGTCAAGACATGTAATTTACGCGTTGGTCGGAGAAGAGATCTTGGGCTGTTGTCTTTACTAGTATGGATATAAACTAAGCAAACACTCTAGATTAAATGCTGGGCTTTTAGGTGCTCACCTAAGATTAAATGAGTCCTATTCACAGGAAACAAGTGGGAAAAAAATAAATTAACAAAAGATGCTATTTACTGATATCTGTGCTTTCACTTTTAGACTATCTTCTCTCAAAAGGCCCTGTCTAAAAAGTACATATAAAAGCATAGAACTTGCAGGAATATCTTACCAGTTAAAATTATGATAGTATACGTGTATTAAGACACATTCTGAGTCTGGACTTCCTCTGAGCTGACGCAAAGATAGGGCCAAACAGCTTTACATGCTTTCCTTAGAAAGCCCTAGGATGTTAATTCATACCTCATTCTATGGTTCAGCTAGAATCCAATTTATATTGCCAGATCTGCAGTACAAGGCCTGCTTTTGTATACATTAAATCCCCTCAAACATGAACGTAAGCTGTTTCAGCATTTTTGGATACATCTCTGAGAAAGATGAAAAAAAAATTGAAAGTCACCATAACTTTCTACCTAGACAAGGAGACCTAAACTGAGATCATTCTCAGGATATGGTTTTGTATCGTGCCTGTCTTTGAGGATCTAAATACAGGAATGGTGGATACTGGTGGAATGGGGGAAAAAGGGTGTGCAGTGGTTTTGCAAGTACTTCTAGGTGGCACCTAAGATGCAGTGTTCTCTGTCTGATTTATGCCCCATGCTCAGAAAGGTTTCTCTGCTGTTCTTGTTCAAGGTTACAACGCTTTCTGCTTTTTCAGCAAAGTAAAATTATAGTTTAAGTGTAAACCTGAATTCCACAAGCATCTTTGCATTGAGACTGACCGTCATATCTTATAGTGAAATTAATATATTGGTTTTGAGTAGCCTGGGAGTATTGCATGTATTGGCTTTGTCCAGGATTGGCTGGAGCATTTTTTCCAATCTTTCTCTTCCTGCCTTACAGAATAGAAGTGCTATATTTTATTAAAAACAATTAGTCATTGAAACAGCTTATTGCACATTGTGCTGTTTTCTCCATTAATAGAAGTGCTATATTTTATTAAATACAATTAGTCATTGAAAATGCTTATTTCATTTTGTGTTGTTTTCTCCATCATTTGAAACCATTCCAGACCTACTGTTCTTTAAAAAAATTGCCTAGGAGGTAGTTCAAGCACAAGGTCCATACTTGACAAATTCAAGACCTTTGGTTTGTGAAAATTGTCCTAATATCCATGAATTAACCAAGTTTTCACTAGAACTTTTAATCTGATGTGTAAATTAGTCCAGATGGCTGCAAAACATTTATATGAATCTTGGATAGCTGTCAGGAGGCCCCAAGATTACATGTTAACAAGCCACTTATTTCCAACAGAATTGCATTTTTGGGACATGGATAAGATTTCCAAAAGTATCTTTCAAATAAGACACGAACATGCAGAAGCCCTGTTGATGGGCATTGTTATTTAAACTACTTGGTCATCAAGGTGCTTTTGAAAACCGTTCTTTGGTTCAGAATTAATGTCAGGTTACTTAAGCAGCAAAGCATCTTTTACTGATTTAGACATGATTCTTTGCATTGTTGTAAACATACATGGATGTTTTTATTGCGTTGCTTTGTCTGCAACTTAGCCAGACTTAACCAGAAGATTACAAAAAAAAAAAAAAAAAGGGAAAAAGAAAAAAGAAAATAATACTCTGAAGTCTAACAAATTGTAGGCTTCTCTGGGACACTGCAGGAACTCTTTTCCACAGAGGTGGCTGTGCGCAAATAATGGTCAGGCTGTTCTTTAGGTTTTTCCTGGAAAGTCCATAATTTCGGTGTATTCAGAGCCTAAAAAGACAAGGAGTGGGTCATTTTCAAGTGCACCTCACATTTTTGTGATATAAGCTAAACTGCTAAAGTCCTAAATCTCTTTATAACTCATTATGCTAATAGTTTATTTAACACATTAAAGCCAAACAAAGACTACTGCTGTTGAAGCTGCTTCTTTTACAGATTATTCCCTCTAGTTCTTCGCATCTATTTCTACTTCGATCTACTTTGCACATATTTCTTTGACACTATTAACAGACCTTTTATCAAATAGTTCTACAAGAGTCAGTTCAATCAAACTGGTCATTTCTAATATGTCAAGGTGCTGATGCCACACATTACCAGGTGAAGAACCACTGGCAGAGAATTATTTTAAAAAGACGAGAAAAGGTTTGCTAGGCATACCGTTTCCATATATCCTACAAGACAGGGAGGGAAGAAGGAGAATCTCTGGTTACTCCTTCCATTATTTGAGATCTTTTTCATGTGATGCTCCACCATATTTTTGTCTCACTTGGAAGCTTATGACTCCATCTACACTGCTGAGCACCAGGCTGCCAATAGACACCAGGGGAACTGTAGATATAGTGTCCCCATCCTCAAATAATGGGACCCTTGGCAATATTGTTGAGTACAATGTGCACTATGCTGTTTTAAATTCTTGACTGCACATAAATTTTGCTGCTAGGAGGATCAGGAAGGTCGATTAAGCATGGTTTATGTCATCCTAAGACATATCTTCTCAGTTTCTCGCAGTGCTCTTTAAAGCAAGGAAATAAATATGTTGAACTGTAAGCAACATGAATATTTTTATTTTACTCTGAGATAAAAAATTAGCAAACGGTATCAAAAGAGAAGCAGTCCAAATGGGGGAGCTAAGTTGGCTGTGTGTCTCTTAAAGTAGTAAGTGCAAAAGAGAATTTTGGAAAGTAGTTCTGGAAATTGAAGGACATGGTGGAAAGCAGAGATTCCAATGGATTACAGGAGTCTCAGAAAGCCCCATCACTGGCTATTATCAAAGCCAAAAAAATCCTGCCTGCAGAGGAAGCAAAAGTGATGGGAATGTCTGCATATTTAGACCCTAATTCTTAGAAGTTTGTAGCCCTGTGTAAACATTCTTATTTGGATGCATGCGTGCATTTCAGAGCCGTGTCAGAACTAGCATATGATAATGCAAATACAATAAGGTTTATTAGGAACCTCCAGTAATTCATTATACTTTTGGGCCCTCTTTTGGCTAAAGATGGTAATGCATATGGCAAAACTAGAGGAAACACGAAAATAGCACAACTGGCAAATACTTCAAGCCAAATACAACATTACTAGGACAATATTTTAGTTTTTCCTATATATTTGCATCTCAGATCTAATGAAAGAGAAATGTAAACAATAAATTTCTCTCTATTGATGTTCCTACTAACAATAACATCAGAAAAAAAATCTTAATTACGGGACTTGGATCTGGTAGGTCTGGAGATCATTATGTCAGGTTAAACATTTCAGAATAGCAAAATATTTTAAAATGGAAAATAATATCTATATCAAATCATAAATTCATTTTGTATTAAAAAGCCAGAAAAAATCAAAGAATTTACTCATTAAAAAAAATATATTCTGATTTCTTTACCTGGGCACTTGTAATATCCTAATTGCCTTTGAGAACTAAACAAATATTAATACTGATAATCAGCACATACTTATACCTCCTTCAAACCCTTCTAATTGTTAAAATATGGCTAATTATTTCAACTACTTTTTTGATATTTTTTCAAGTGCCCAGAAAAAGAAATTAGAATATATATTTTTTTAATGAGTAAATTGTTTGAATCATAGGCGTGCTTTTCTTGTTGGCAAACTAGCAGGCTTCCAGACAATTATCATGTACTCTTTTGGAGTTAGGTCAGAACATTTTGGAGGTGACAATCCCGATCTGAGGGGGGAATTTTCCTGTATGGACAGGAAGCTGTTATATTCCACGTAGTTTCAGACCCAGAGAGAGTTCCAGTATAGGTATAGAAGTAGTGATCTTTGGAGAATGGTGCAGCTACTAATAAATCTGATACTGGGTTGCGAATTTTCAAAACATTCAATATGAACCAAGTAACTTATCATCAAATATGGGTGAATGACAATACGAGTTTGGAATCTTTTTTTTTCTATTAAACCCTCCTTTGTTCCTGGCTTTCCTCTATCTGTATAGACCTTGTTTACATATATTTTCCTCTTAAGTCTTTCAGGATGTCCATGTGATGATATTTGTTGGATTTGGTTTTCTGATGACCTTTCTGAAGAAATATGGATTCAGCAGTGTTGGCATCAACATGCTCATTGCTGCCTTGGGTCTGCAGTGGGGCACCCTCATGCAAGGATTTTGGCATATGAAAGGACAGAAAATTATTATTAATATGAAAAGGTATGTGTGACATATCCAAAATTGGCCATCTACCCCTTAAGATGTCAGGGGAAAAAAGCATAAAATACAACTGCTGTGAGATGTCTGGTCTTACTGAAATTTGATGGAGCATTACTGCCCAGCTCTCAGCATTGGTCAGTCTTTCACCTCTCAAGAGTCAACACCAGTGCATTGGGCCGAGGAAAACAGGATAAAATTTGGGTTGTAAGCAACTGGTGGGCCATATGGAATGTCGAGAGACCCCTTTGAATCTCTGGAGCCCTGGAACTTGCAATATTTCCCTCACTAGCACAGCACCAGGAGCTCTCCTGATGTCTCCTGCATCCAGCAGGCACAAAAATGTCTCTACTTCACCATAATTTCAACTAGCTGCACATAAATATGGCCTAAACAGAAGGTAATTTTCTTACATTTTATCCTCAGGAAGTGGTAAAATCTCCTTGCCTAAAAAAGGAAAGGTTTGATTTAAATTTTGTCCACAAAGAGCAGAATGTATCCTAACAGTTCTAAATCTCAGTGCTAAAGCTTTATCGTTTTACTAATGCAAGTTTTAGTCCATCTTATCTCCAGAAAAAAAAAGATTTTCTATTTCTGATTTTTTTTGTCTTTGTTATAATTTATTTTCTTAACTTCAGCATGATAAATGCAGACTTCAGTACAGCAGCTGCTTTAATTTCATTTGGAGCCCTCCTGGGGAAGACAAGTCCAGTTCAGATGCTGATCTTGACGATTTTGGAGATCACATTATTTGCATGCAACGAATTTGTTGTTACAGAAGTATTTCAGGTACAAATATTTAAAAATAAATGTCCTCTGGTTATAACAAACAATAATCTATATTGGGTGGTTTGCCTTCCACAGCCATCTACCTCTTCTCACATTGTATTCCCCAAATCTTTTCCTCTTCTACAATCCAGCTTTTCCTATTCAGATGTTTCACTACTTTATCTCCCCTGAATATACTGCTTTGGTCTATATGGTACATTTGGGCTGAACCACCAGTATTTTTGTTTCCCCCTAGATGCAAGGTGACATGATTTTAATCTCAGTTTCAGAGATCAGAAAGAGAACTCTTGCTCGGTATTTCTACATTCTCCAGAAGCCCTGGTTTGAACAAAAAATGCCAATTTTAAGTATATATTTGAAAAATTGTTCATGAAAGTAAGAGTATCACCTAAGTAGTAATAGAAAGCATTACAGGAAATATGAATGTATATGTCTAGGCTAAAAGCTAAAAGCGTACTGGTGTCCATATCTAAAGATCCTCTGGTATCTATTCCATTGATTTTGCTTTTGATTATAGAAATCTCGGAAAAATCTCTCATTGATCTTAAGCTATCTTATTTTCCCTTGTATCTCCCTTAGTAAATAAGTAAATACTATTCTTATAGTCAAGTCTAATTAAGGAATGTTGCATTTTAAACTACAGAGGCACTTGAGTAATTAAAAACTTTGACTGATTTTCAAATCTGTTCCACTTCTTACTATATTCACTCATAAAATCCACAGTGATCCTTCACCAGTGATCACTAATTCTGCCCAATCCTATTAAACAAGGGTCATGAAACATTTTGAAGACCACGCTAGAAAAGATTTTCAGTAAAAAAGTGTTTCATATAAATTCTGATATGTTATAGCATCATATGCATTCTTATTAGTGATAAGTTTCATCTTGTGAAATATCACCTTGTGTTATTTTCATTCTGCTCTCCAGGATAGAAAATAAACTACCAGAGTTAGTCAGACTTCTTATTAACCAGATCCTCACCTTTCCTCTATTTAAAAGTTGTGGTATTGTTTTGAATGCCTCTTGCAGGCCACAGATGTTGGAGCCTCAATGACCATCCATGCTTTTGGAGCTTATTTTGGTTTGGCTGCAGCTTTAGTCTTGTATCGTCCTGGCTTGAAAAAAAAGCATAAAAACGAAGAGTCAGTCTATCACTCTGATACATTTGCCATGATTGGTAAGTACAAGAAGCACAAAGAAGTAATAGTGCTCTCCGGTTAGTTGTCCATCTTTTTTTTTTCAGTTTGTTTTTAATATTGCCTATTTTTACGCTGCATCCATTTTTTCTGCATACAGTCCTACAGTCATTTTCTTTTTTGTTTGACACATGCACCAGGTTTCCAGAGAAAACTATATTTTTACATTTTTTCTTTGGATAAAAAGAGTAAATATTAAATAAATAAAAATATCAATATCAAATAAAATATGCCTTTTTACTGTGCATGGGTGGGAAGTCCCTTCTTGTGACTTCTACTACAAACAGGATCCCCATAGAATTTGGCACATTCAACTGTGCCTTGTCCTTCTAATAAATGTACAAAATGTATTGTTTATGAAAGGGACATACAGCTTTTTCTCACTGAGACTCTATGAGTCCATAGACCAATATATCAGCTAAAACGATCGGTTATATCAATAAGTGATAAAGGATTTGTATGTGAACTGTCTTGCACCAGGGCACATCCTGTTCTGCCATCAGTTTTACAGAGATTTTGAGCTCTGAAAGTGAAGTCTTGGTGGAACCCAGCGAGAGTATCTTAAGATATCTTAAAGTAAGATTTGACAGAGAACGTGTCAGAATTCTAGATGCTAGAGTAAAAAGCTTCTGTGTAATCTGCTATTTCTTCTAGGATTTTGTTTATTTCATACTGACAATCTTCCTGACTTCCTACAGATAGTTATTTTGCATTGAATGTTTCATACTAAAATATCCCTTGTGGCTGAACAGTCTTTGTTTGTTTTTGTCTTGCATTCATCCAGGCACCCTATTCCTTTGGCTGTTTTGGCCCAGTTTTAACTCTGCTATTGCAAACGACCCAGGCCACCGGACTATAGCAATTGTCAACACTTACTACTCCCTTGCTGCATGTACCGTTGTAACATATGCCCTCTCCAGCCTGGTGGATGAGAGAGGCAAATTTAGTATGGTAAGAGTCATGCCAAACCCTCCGTTAAATTGAGTCAACCTTAAAAAGTAAAGAAAATTCTGTAGGTAACCAATATCTATGAGCTATTTGGAGCCTTTCCTCCCATTGTAGGCAAAATTAGCACTAATACGCTTCTAAAAATTCCAATGTCAGATTGGACCATGAGTCATCTCTCCTTGTGTATGTTATCTTAGTGGGATCAGCTCATCTGGAAAACCCAATGCTCTCAGACATTATAATGATGCTTCTGCTCCCTTGCTCTTGCTTGCCCACAGAGCCAGCTGTGGACAAGAGCCATAGGCACATTACTCCGAAGTTCAGGTGGGCTTTGGGGTCTTATTCCAAATAAATTCTTACATGAATTATTATATTGAAATAGCTAAAATAACTCTCCAAAGGCACAGACCAGTGGCCTGACAGTCTCTGAGTTCAGCTGCGCAGCAGACAAAGTCAAATGGCTTTGGAGGTGGCAGGATTCCATGCCTTCCTCTCCTTGATCTAAAATCCATATTTTCACTTTGCAGATGTTGCAGAGCTCATCTAAGCCCAACATGAGGCACTCCAGCTTAATGAATTTTCAGATATTTTTTGTGGGACTTTGCTTTTGTTGACTCAGCCAGGCTTAGCAGGAGTCTAGATGAATTTCAGTAACTCCACAAAGAAAGGACAGGGATTTTGCTGTCAGAAGCCAGGATGGAGGACAAGCCCATAGCAGACCCAAGCTAAACCGGCTTAGAGTATTTTGACCAAACCCATAAATATGTAATCTGGAGGTACATTTTAAATTCCTATTCAATGCTCATTGGTCAATTCCTATCTAACAACAACAACAACAAATGCAAGCACATCTCACAAGTCATTCAGATCTGCCCCCCACCAAAGTGTCTATGCCACGTGTATCATCTTCACTGCTGTTATACCCTGTGCAGGTTCTCATTCAAAATGCCACCCTGGCAGGAGGAGTAGCAATAGGTACCTGTGCTGACATGTCGATCTACCCTTTTGCTGCCATGTGCGTTGGGAGCTTTGCTGCGATCGTCTCTGTCCTTGGGTTCAAGTTCTTGACTGTAAGTATCTGGGACCAGCCTTCGCTCTCACTTTATCACTTTATCACTTCATTGACTTGGTTTACTACAAAGGAATGTTAGTAATTGTCTTATTCTGCACATGCAGAGTCTGCACAAACTAGTTAACTAACTTTGAAATCAATGTGATTTAAATATACGCCACTGAACCATCTGGAATTTATCATCTAGATAAAAATGTAGACACATCCTGTAGATATTAGAGTTCATTGAACCTGGGATTTCAGTCTCGAGGAACTGGCAGAATTTTAGTCCAAGGTCCATGTTTCCCTAAGAATATCCGTCAGAAGTACTGTGCTTCTGATTAATACCAAAACAATATTAACTAAATTACAATGTTTTAAGGTTTCTAAATAAATCTGTAATGGAAAATAATTTTGACGTGAAAGTTTCATATACAAAATGTCAAAGCAAAATGTTCTCACTAATTTTGGTGCCTTTTGGTAGTGCTGCTTGCTTTGATTTCAACAAACTGGCATTTCTTGACGGAGAAACATACTGGAAGAAAAAAAGAGTCTAGTAGACTCATAACCAAAATGTCCATATTAGCATTATTACAGTGTCTGAAAACACCAGGAGCATCACAGAACTACCATGTTTTGTACCTTTATACTTACAAATGCACATTGCATATTTGTGCTATTATGCTCAGCTACATAGTTTTCTCCATGTACATAGTTTCATAATGAAGGAGAAGATAGAAGATTTCATAGCCAAATTTTACCTATATGAAGCACATTTAACTTGTTATTCTCTCTTTATTTCTTTTGCTTATTGTTGTGCAGACAATGGAAGACTACAACTTCACCATCAACTTTGTGTTTCCTTTTATTTCAGCCTTTTATGGCCTCCAAGCTGCATATTCAAGACACTTGTGGAGTCCATAATTTACATGGTTTACCTGGAATACTGGGAGCTTTTGCAGGCATCATTGCAACTTCAGTGAGAAACGAAACAAGGCAAGTTATAGAGAAAAGAGATAAAGAACTTTCCTTTAGGGAAGGCTTTTTTTTTCCTTGAACCTAAATGACGATTTATTTTCACAAAATGTACCTTTTGTTTGATGCCAGACGTGGTGTTCTGGTTAAATACGACTCTTCTTGATATCCTGCCTTTAATACACTGTTTGTATGCTAAGTTTGTTCCAAATTAACAGCTCAGGTAAAAAATAAAAAAATCATAAAAAGCAACAACTCACAGCACAGTGCATCAAAAACAATAGAATCATTATCATGATTCTACAATTACACTGCTGGCAGCTGTAAGATATCCAAGAAAAAAATCAATTGGCAAATTGATTTTTACAAAGTTTTAGGAATTCTTTTACGGCGAAAACTACAAGAAGATGAAATGGTGTGCTTTTTCACAAAGGGGATCATTCCCAGAAGGCTTCTAAGATACTAATAACCTTTTCAAAGACTTATGCTGAGTTTTAGTGTAAGGGAAGACTGAAATCTCACGTAGTTTATGTCTAGGCCACAGCAATGATGGGACGGCCATCCTGTCCAGCAGAGAGCAAACATGAAATAAGATGTAAGACAAAAGTTTAGGCTCAGTGTGTCACGGTTTTTGTTTTTCTGTCCTTTTCAGGGCAGCTGTCCACTTCATTCCTCTCATGCAGGCTGCTGCCCTGGGCAGCACGATCGTAATTGCAGTGGCAGGTGGATTACTCACAGGTCAGTACTCTAAACCACTTCAACATATTCTCCCCCTAAATGGACTTCAGTTGAGGATTCCTTAGTCTAATGTAGGACTTGTGCAGGTACTCTGGTATACGTGAAAGGCAACTTAAATGTTCTGAGCCACTGATCTCAGACAAATCTGTACTGCATAGCTGACAAATATGATATTTAAAGGCTGATAACTCAAGTATGTTTGGACAGATTGCTTGAGGACATAGCCCACATCACAGCATCATTCCCAGGATTAAAAAAAAGGTGGGTATTTTCCAAAGAAAAGTTCATGTTCAAAAAAAAAAAGGCCAGGATGAAATCTGGGAAGGATTAGTGTGATTAAAACCAAGCCTTCATCAATGTCAACATGTAGGAACCTAAGTAGGAACCTCTACCAATGAAATGTGTGATGTCCCAGGAGGACTGGACATTTCTGTAGGCCAGAAAACAAGGCAAAGAACTTACATGACTCTCCAGGACACATAAAAGAAACATCTTTTGGGGCATATTGTCTATTTTTTAACCTCAAACTCCTTTCCCTGCAGGTAGCATTCTAAAGTTGCCCTTCTTGGGACAAGCATCTGATGAAAATTGCTTCGATGACTCTGTTTATTGGGAGGTAAGATATAATCTATGGTTGGAAAATGATCCTGTTAGAGAAGGTTCGATTTTGTTACGCAGGGAGATGTATAGTATACTAAAGTCCTCTACAGGGTTTTGCAGAAACACAGTGTGACCCTTCTTTAAAACAGAAAGGATCACTTGCACACAGGAACTTGAAACTGTTGCCTTGCCTCAGGCTTTGACTTTACCAAGGCCTTTTTGGACTTCTTACCTTTTTCATGTATTTTACTTCAGATTGGCCTTGAGAAAAAAAAAAAAAAAGAACGCAGAAATAAAATACAACCAATTGATCAAGACTAGAAGCATTTTTAACTCCCTTTTAATTGCTTCCTCTTCAAGGAATTTCCTTATTGATGTTTAGGAATATATTTAGCAATATTCTTGGCTAGTTTTCTAGTGTCATCTAGGATGCCCTAGCTAACGAAATTTAGAGCACATATTCAGTATTTACTGGGGCAGTTTCCTTTGAGCAGAATCTCTCCAGCTTCCTGAGTGCTCTGACCACTTAAGATATGTTCAGAAGAAGACCTGCCTCCTGGAATTACCAGCTTACGCATGAAGATCCAGATGGAGATAAGAAACAACTACATCTGAAATAGTCCGCTATACTCAAAGAAATATAGTGTTAGACTGCAGTTCATTTGAATAATTTTAGACCTACATTTGGGTCTTTGGGAATTAGGACCTTAAAAGTCCATATACCCTCTACTGATTATGATAGACTCTTCACTGACTATCTCAAATTTGGAGCTCTGTGCTGCAGACATTCAGATTTGATCAGTCCCACACATCTAACTGAGTCAGACGACTACAGTTGAGTACAGAAACTCAGACATACGTGTCCTTTTGACTAACCTGAGACACGGTTCTGTTTGTAGGCATCTTGCATCTCCCTTCAGTATAGGCTGACAATATATTCTTAAATTAGGCAGGCTTAAGTTTGTCTTTTAAGCTAGGAAAGCTCAAAAAAGGTAAGATTAAAAAAAAAAAAAAGAAGCAGTATATAAATTTCATATAAATAAAACATTGTGAACCAAAAGAGAATTTTCAAATTTTCTCCTGAGTAAACCTGTCGCAAAAATGATTAAATTTGGTTTTGGTCAGAGAAAGATTGTGGTCTAAGGGGAAGTTGCAAACCTAAAAAGGGCCTTTTAATGACATCTGTGGAAATCACTAGCTGCTTGATCTTGAGTCACAAGCAGCATTACAGTAAGACTTGAAACAGGCTGCTTTGTATGCATGCTGAAAAATGGCAGGAAAAAGAACATTTTGTAGTGTGACTGAAGAATTCACAGCATTTGAATGACTGAATTACCCCTCTGTTGACCAGTGACAATAATATGGTGGTGCTCAGTCAAAGGTCCTATAGAATCAGTAGAAGTGCTCATAGAAATAAGTGAACTTTAATATGAAAGGAGGGGTTATATTTGGTATACAACTTCCTTTGAGTTTCTTTAGAGATAGACACCTTGTTTCCTCAGAGTTCATCGAAAGCCCAGATAGGAGTTTTGCACACTGGATTCTAGAGTGAATGTTAAGTTATTCATTTATTAGGAATACCCTGCATTTATTCCTTAGAGTTCAGGATTGCTGGCCAATGTAAGTCTGGGTTATTGTTAATAAATAAACAATACATATAAAGAGAATGACCTTATCAGTGCACATTAATATCCTCTTAGGACAAAATGAGTTCTTTATGTCATTCATTGAACTCTTCTTTGGTTTTCATGGCAGGTTCCAGAAGAGATGAATCTACCTGAGATTCATACTAACAGCCGTGATGAGCGCAGATCTGCAACCGTGATGTAGGAAAAAAAGAAAAAAAAAGAAAAAAAAAATGTGTATCATCCTAACCACTCCTGATTTTCAAAAACAAGCTACAGATAGCTACATTTTTTGTAGCATAAAACAAGCTTTATTTTAGAATATGTTGCTAAGCTCAGTTGAAATAATTGGCTCCTTTCAATATATCCCCTGATCAAAAATGAGAAAAAGAACATGAATTGTTCTAGAACAAAGTTTTCTGTATGTTACCATTTGTCATCACTGAGACAATATAGCCATTGAAATAATCTGCATGTTTCAAAACTTTACAGAATATACCATATTTAAATCATAGAATCATAGAATCATAGAATGCCCAAGGTTGGAAGGGACCTCTAGAGGTCATCTGGTCCAATCCCCCCTGCACACACAGGGCCACCTAGAGCACGTGGCACAGGGCTGCATCCAGGCGGGTCTTGAAGATCTCCAGAGAAGGAGACTCCACAACCTCTCTGGGCAGCCTGTTCCAGTGCTCTGTCACCCTCACCATCAAGAAGTTCTTCCTTAAGTTCCCGTGGAACTTCTTATGCTTCAATTTGTGGCCATTTCCTCTGGTTCTGTCAGTGACCACCACTGAAAAGAGGCCAGCCCCATCCTCCTCATTGCCTCCCTTGAGGCACTTATAGACACAGATCAGGTCCCCTCTCAGCCTTCTCTTCTCCAAGCTGAACAAGCCCAGCTCCCTCAGCCTCTCCTCATAGGGCAGATGTTCCAGGCCCCTGATCATCCTAGTCGCCCTGCGCTGGACTCTCTCCAGCAGCTCCACATCCCTCTTGTACTTTGGGGCCCAGAACTGGACACAGTACTCCAGATGTGGCCTTACCAGGGCTGAGTAGAGGGGCAGGATCACCTCCCTCGACCTGCTGGAGACGCTCCTCTTAATGCACCCCAGGACCCCATTGGCCATCTTGGCCACGAGGGCACACTGCTGCCTCATGGTCAATCTGTCGTCCACCATGACGCCCAGGTCCTTCTCAGCAGAGCTGCTCTCCAGCAGGTCGGTCCCCAGCCTGTACTGGTGTCTGGGGTTATTTCTCCCCAGGTGCAGGACCGTGCACTTGGCCTTGTTGAATTTCATGAGGTTTTTGACCGCCCAGTTGTCTAGTCTGTCCAGGTCCCTCTGGATGGCAGCACAGCCCTCTGGAGTATCCGCTACTCCTCCCAGCTTTGTATCATCTGCAAACTTGCTGAGGGAGCACTCTGTGCCTTCATCCAGATCGTTGATAAATAAATTGAACAGGACTGGACCGAGGACTGACCCCTGGGGGACTCCGCTCAACACAGGCCTCCAACTAGACTCTGCACCGCTGATCACCACCCTCTGAGTTCTGCCATCTAGCCAGTTGCCAATCCACCTCACCGACCACTCATCCAGCCCACACCTCCGGAGCTTGTCCAGGAGGATGTTGTGAGGGACGGTGTCAAAAGCCTTGGTGAAGTCAAGGTAGATGACATCCACCGCTCTTCCCTCATCTATCCAGCCAGTCATCCCATCATAGAAGGCTATCAGATTAGTCAAGCATGATTTCCCTTTCGCGAATCCATGCTGACTAGTCCTGAGCACCTTCTTGTCCTCCACGTGCCTGGAGACAACGGCCAGTATGAGCCGTTCCATCACTTTTCCAGGTACGGAGGTGAGGCTGACCGGCCTGTAGTTGCCCGGGTCCTCCTTCTTGCCTTTTTTGAAGACTGGCGTGACATTGGCCTTCTTCCAGTCCTCCGGCACCTCCCCCGTTCTCCAGGATCTTTCAAAGATGATGGAGAGTGGCTTGGCTACGACATCCGCCAGCTCACGCAGAACTCTGGGGTGCATCCCATCGGGGCCCATGGATTTGTTGGTATCGAGGTGTCTTAGGTGCTCTCTGACCCAATCTTCCTCTACCCTGGGCAAGTCTTCCTTTCTTCCAGCCTCTTCTCCTGTCGCTAGGGCCTGGGACTCTACAGGGCTGCCCTTGGTAAACACTGAAGCAAAGCAGGCATTCAGCAGCTCTGCTTTTTCTGTGTTATTCGTAACCAGGGTGCCCATCCCTGGTCTTCCTTTTACTGTTAATATATTTATAGAAGTTTTTCTTGTTATTTTTAACATCTCTTGCCACGCTGTGTTCCAGCTGCGCCTTAGCTTTCCTAGTTGCATTTCTGCATTCCCTGACTACGCTAGTAGTCAGGGAATGCAGAATTACTGAGTAAGAGTGCAAAATTACTGAGTAAGAGTGCTATCTTTTAACTACTTAGGGGTAATTAAGCAGATGATAATGAACAAATGAGTTGATATTTTTTATTTGGATTTTAATAAGGTTTTCACCAGAGCATCCCAAATTAACCTTTTAAGAAAGTGTGTTGTCATTATGCTCGATGGGAAAGAAATCTACCATAAATCAAAGAAAGAGTAAATAATAGGAAGCAAAAGGTTAAGATAATTTGAACTGTAAAGCATGGAATATAATGATCAAGGGAATATGCTAAACTGCAATATGAGTGACAAGATTTTTGTTAATATATTTATTTAAAAGAAGAAGAAAGTGAACTGGTGACAAATTTAACTATTAGTGCAGAATTAATAAAGACAGGATAGAGGAGCTAAAAAAAAAAAAGTGATTATACAGTACTGCCTTGCTAAAGCCAACATTAATAAGTAGAAAATAGAGCTGTGTTAATGTCCATGGATAGAACCTGAGCAAAATGTTAGCTCCAAAAAAATGTGTGATTATGGACAGGTCAGAAAGCAGCTATGTTCAAACTGCAGAAGACTTCAGAGAGAACATCTGGGTGGGAACTCTCTATATTCAAAATCATGGCCTCCTAACTGACAAAGCAGAAACAGAAAATTGAAGCTAAATCAAGGTAAATTAATTCCACCCATATACAAGTGACCTGTTAAACAAAACAAAAACTGAGTTCTCTGAGGTAACAGTAAATGGAATGTCAGTCATGCATCTATGCATACCTAAACGGTGTTCTCCATCAAGAGGCAATGGATAAGAGCTGAAAAACTAAGAAAAGGGTTATAGGGCCTCTAGGCTTTATTCATACATACAAAGCTACCACTAGGGTCTCTGGAGGACAAGCTACAGTTAATGAACTTTCAAGACTTTCGTATTGGCATTTTATTTCAAATATTACTTACCACATTTAAGGAGAATCCACACCTCAAATGAAATAGCAAAGGATTATTTTTTTCTGTTCTGTTACCATATTTTTCCTTGAAAAACTTAAGAAGGATACTAGATAAGACTATTTCTTATGACATTTAAGCCGTGTACTGCTTTGTATGTCAGATTTATATCTATGATTGTCATGATTATTGTAGCGCACTTTGCACTGTTTAAGAAGTTCTTTTGCAAGGACTATTAGCTACTTTATTAGTTGGAAAAAATCTGTTTATCCTTTCAAAGACCTCACATATATTTTTTGGTAAAAATGGAGAAGGGATTTGACAATGTTAATATTGAATATGTAGATTGTATAAGCATGTTTTGCGTAATTTGCAGAGGATCAAAATACTTGAAAAACAGATTCCATATGTAGAAAGACTGTAAAAATCTTATTCCTCAAAGTCCTATTTGATGATTTAAAATGTCTGCCATATACCTGCACCATTGCAGGTAATTTCAGTGACTGTTGTTCAATGCAGTGGATTATTTGTGTATGTGAGAAGGCACTGCGTACTGTGAATAAATCTTTCAGAATGATGCCCTGAATAGTTATATTTAGCTAGTTAAAAGAAAAGGGAAAAAATAAAGTGTTTTGCTATTCTGCCTTACATTCTTTCTAAAGTAACCTAGGACCTTGTCCACCAAGTGTTGATTCTTTTCTCCAAAAGCTGCTGCTCCAAGAAATTAGTTCTTTGAGCTCCCTCAAAAAAATTGAAGGAGCAGTCCTTCTACAGCGAGATTTATTCCACCTAAACTACAGGTCATTTAGAGATGAGTCATTATTTATTTATTTATTTGACAAAGAAAGATTTTACATGGCTAAAATCTAGGAAAGAGGCCACGAAGCAGTCTTTGGGCCAGGGCTCTGATGGCACTGTACAGATCACAGAGACTCACAACACAAGACTTTCTCCTCCCTCCCCTCCAAGGTAGACCATGATTTCTTATTGAAGTTATTGAAGAGTACTGTCCTAAAGCATTAGGAAGTATGATTTGATATACAGGTTCAGACGGAAGGCTGTGGCACCGTGGAAGAGGATTCCACTCATGGTTGTGTCTCATCAAAATACTCAGCCAAGCTGATGAATCGTGACACCGTCACTGTTCCTCCATATCAAAAATCTTCCATATGACACAAATTTATACTTCTAGCCTGAGTCAAAAATTCAGGTGGTTTTAGCGGGGGAAGGTCTTTTCTGCACACAGAAGTACTCAGAAAATCTCTTCACACACAGTTGCTCCCATTGCAGCTTGGCTTCTACCCAAACTAAAGACCAACTTATTAGCGCAATGCCCAGCACTTGCTCCTTGCTGAAACAGCCTGTTCAATATGTTTAAAACCTGCCACAGAGGCTGTGTCTATCCTATTAACATCAACAGGAAACAAGATACATACTCTTGACTTGATGCCAGATATCCAGTAGCATCATCAATGAATGGATGCCAACACACTGTCTTTTTTCCCCTCTAGGACCAGGTTCCTGCACCAAAAATGCTGGTCCTGGCCTATCTGAAAATCTAGGATGATTTGAAAAAAAAATTGAGCTCATGTTCCAGTGCCTTGGCACAGCTTACCTTATTACAAGGGACACAGGGGACAAAGACAATATGTCCAGATCTCATACATTTCCAGAAAGTTTGAATGATGGCCAGACCACTGATTCCTACACTTCTGCCCAAGTTTTCCTGGTTCATTTTATGTGAGGAGAACTGGGAAATTTAAAAGAGTTGCTCTTGATCTACTAAGTTTGCTACTGAGATGATGAAGGACCAGAATTTTTTTTTCATGCTGCTAAAAGAATGCCTGAGTTGTCCTGCCTACACTTTATAAAACACCACAGAGCACTGCAGTATTTGACCTTAACAAACATTCTGCTAAAAGCTCAGTTGGTTCACGACATGTCTAGCGAAATCACATATCAGACCTTAGAAGAGCCCCAATATTTGGGCTGAAGTTGGAAAGATAGTTGAGACATCTCGAGATATTCGAGAGGAAACACTTGAACATCTTCCTGCACTTCAGGATGAGAGGAAATACAGCCTGTCACCAACCTGTATGATAACTGTTGCTCACTTCACAGATACTGACTTGCTGCAATCAGCAGGATGGAGCGGACAAGAGGAACGGAGCAGGGGGATGGACTCTTCCTCCCAGGGCATTTCAGTGTACTCCTGCTCCCTCAGCTTCCTCCCAAAATGCCACTGTCTTGTACATGTGGCTAGAGGCACTGCTTGTTCTGAAACACTGCGTGGACATAACTCAGTGCACATCTCTCAGGAGACAACCCAGATCTGCCCTTTCCTCTTATTTCAAGAGTCAGCATCTAACTTATTCCTCATTAATAGTTAAATTGTGGGTATGTGTAGAAGGCATGAACATGCACTGTGCCCTTTTGTCTCCTCTGGGGAGATGGGGTAGAAGCAGGCCAGCTGGCACACAGTTGGACGTAAGCCCTGGACAGTTTTCCAAGACACCTTCCAAGTAGGCAACACGGCTCGGCCTTTGCTCCAGAAACCCTGACAACAGCACAGACTGCAGCAACAGCAGGCTCTCTCTAACTCCTCTCCCAAGGTTTCTGCCCTGGGACTCACGCTGCCTTGTTCTTTATTCCTAGAGCCATTCCCTAGGATGCTGAGTCTTCTCCTCTGCCTTTGGTCCTGTCTCTGCAGGGATCATGACTAAGGAGTAGAGGAAGGAGATTTGCCCAAACACTTCAGCTCACATGAGCAACACATTCTCACCCCGCAACCAAGTATGATTTCCCCCACTACTCTTCTTCTAGAAAACTCTTCCAAATACTGTGGTTCTGTGCATTCTGTCAGCATTCTGTGATCCTGTCCTAAAACCACAGCTCATCTGCACCAGCCAGGCTCTGTGAAAACCCCGGATGATTTTTTCACCATGTCCTCACTTCTCTGTTCCTCACTATATCAAGCATGAAGACATACATAGAAAAACTGTGTCTCAGCCCTTTTTCCTCAGACAGACAAGGCTATCTCTTCCCAGTTTTCTTTCCAACACTGACTCCCCATTCCCAGGGAATCCCTGCGGACTCTTCTCTCTTTCCCTCTTCTTGAAATTACTACGGTCAGAAGTCAAAGGTCTTGAAGTTCTTTGAAGTTCTTTGTTCCACCCAGTCACTACCAAATATCTGAGGTGCAACACATTGCATCAGCTGCTAATGTATATCTTAGGTTCAGCACACATTTTTTTACTTCTTCAGAACATTATTTCCTTTCCAGATTCTCATGCACTCCAAATTCCTTGGTTTAGGTAGTTTCTTTGTGTATTATGTATTGCGACAACTCCCATATTTTTTATCTTGCTGGACTCACTATCAGAACCTCATAATATTTTCTTGCTAACTCCTTTTGCTTATCACTGAGATTTGACAGAAAAGTAAAGCAAGGAATTAAACAAGCAATGTGGCTGAAAATGTGCTTCACAAAGAATGGCCATGTAACTCTAACTTTGATTGAAAAAAAAGTAAATTCAGTTGAATAAACATTTCAAACTTAGCTGCTGAGCTAAGTTCCCCATTAAGAAAGTACCGTCAGTTATTCCACCTGACCTCTATTTCTGAACTTACCTCAACTGGATCCCTTTTAATCAAAATTGCAATATCTGGAAACTTGATGAGATGTTCTCAGTCAACACTTTTCCTCTTTCAAACACAAACCAAATACGATAGGACCTGGGCGTCATGGTGGACGACAGGTTGACCATGAGGCAGCAGTGTGCCCTCGTGGCCAAGAAGGCCAATGGGGTCCTGGGGTGCACTAAGAGGAGCATCTCCATCAGGTCGAGGGAGGTGATCTTACCCCTCTACTCAGCCCTAGTGAGGCCACATCTGGAGCACTGTGTCCAGTTCTGGGTCCCACAGTACAAGAGTGATGTGGAGCTGCTGGAGAGAGTCCAGCGCAGGGCCACGAGGATGATCAGGGGCCTGGAACATCTGCCCTGTGAGGAGAGGCTGAGGGAGCTGGGTCTGTTCAGCCTGGAGAGGAGAAGGCTGAGAGGGGATCTAATCAGTGTCTATAAGTGCCTCAAGGGAGGCAATGAGGAGGATGGGGCTGGCCTCTTTTCAGTGGTGGTCACTGACAGAACCAGAGGAAATGGCCACAAACTTAAGCACCAAAAGTTCCACAGGAGCTTAAGGAAAAAATTCTTGACAGTGAGGGTGACAGAGCACTGGCACAGGCTGCCCAGAGAGGTTGTGGAGTCTCCTTCTCTGGAGATCTTCAAGACCCACTTGGATGTGGTCCTCTGCCATGTGCTCTAGGTGACCCTGCGTATGGCCACCTAGGACTAGATGACCTCCAGAGGTCCCTTCCAACCGTAGGCATTCTATGATATTACTGTAGCTGAT
Organism: Crypturellus undulatus; assembly: GCA_013389825.1. Lineage (NCBI taxonomy): Eukaryota > Metazoa > Chordata > Aves > Tinamiformes > Tinamidae > Crypturellus > Crypturellus undulatus. Next base: position 1,205 of record VWPW01009157.1, on the reverse strand, counting down.
AGCACGGGAACTGGCAGGGGTGAGTTATATCTTGAAGTAAATGGCGTTTTGTAGCAGGAATGCCCAAAGCTCAGGCTGCTGGTGTCAGGCCCAGGACACTCAGTGCCAAAGCAGAGGTGCAACATCCACTACCTGCTTGATCCAATGTTTGCAATTTCTTCTGAGGGGAAATCTAAAAGTTCAGTAGGCAGAGGACAGAGGAAGCATGAACTGGTAACAGGATCTGATGGAAAAGGGGATTATGAATACCTTTGACCCAAATCTAACCTGTTGAAATTTCTATCTTTCAAAACATAGGCCTCTAAGTTTGTCTTTTATTCAGGGAATTTGCAAGGAAGAAAGAATTTCCTCTATTCCCCAGACATGACACACTTTTAAGAGTAACTGAGTAAAAGAGTAACAGCTGCTGGGGACCCTGCTGTACCCTAAATTGCCCTGCACAGGAGAGTCAATAGTCTTGTCCATATTAGCCCTATTCTTTCCTCAGGAACATTATCTATCAAAGCGACCTGGCACTTAGGATACCCCACACCACTTGCACTGTTGTACGGTGTGTTGTACTGGATAGTTCTCCTTCTCCATGTACAGCCTCCCTTTACCTTGTGTGAAAAAAGGAGCTACTGCTGGTTGAATGTGAAAGA
>VWPW01009153.1:0-128663 GCA_013389825.1 Crypturellus undulatus | reverse complement strand
AAAGCCAAAAAGAAAAAAAGAAAAAAACAGTCAAACGCGACTATAAACAAAGCGAGCAGCTGCTGCAATAAAGCGTGTCAGGTTATATTGCCTCTGCTCCAGGACTTGTATTTTCTTTTTAAACTGCTGCTTTTCAGAAAACAGTTTTTAAAAGTTTACGGAGCTCACATAATATCACGCTGTAAAATGTCCCGTTCACCTATAACAGTCTCGTAATATTATTTTATGCTGGAAGAAAACCTGGCTTAAACTTTAAACCTCTGGCCAACTCGCAGCACGTCATTGTGATATGTCGTCCCCTGCATACTGGAGCCCGCGATGGCTGAGCGGCTGGAGGTCTGAAGCTGATCTGATGCTCTTTACTCCAGAAATGGGGTTGCGGCCACAGGAATATCAGATTCATGAGACTTCTGCTTCTGGGAAGGGCCTTTCCTACTCTAGCATTTCTGCTCTCAGTTTCATGAATGGTGGTGAAATAGGGATCTCAAACCTGTGTTTATGTAATTGTACCGTTCTGGTTGACACCATAGACTCGACGGGAAAGCCACGGGACAGGGCAAACCCCACGCGGAAGCCACAGGAGCACAACGGGAATCACCTACCAAATGTTCTGAGCAAATCAGGGAGATCTGACAAAACCGAGCAGACATGAAATCAGAGACAAGCAATTTAACATTGCCATCACCAGATCTAAGCCTTAGTATTAAATACAACCTCCCATCACTATGTAAACAGTAGTTTGGAGAGCCAATGTTTCCAGACTGCTGGAGGAGAGAACTTGGGTGAATTTCAGAGATGACAGGGTTTGGTATCTTAAACACTTCCCCAGCAAACCTCTGACCGCTGCTGCACTAACACAGACCGTCCGAGCGACAGTCACCACAAGGGCAGGCAGCGGAACAAGGAATCAGCACAGCCCCGTTTCAGCTGCCCTCTTTTTTTTCACCTAAGGATCTGGCTCACAGATCCCAGCAGGGATGCATGGCATCCTATCGGTTGAGAAGTTCACCCTGCAAGCCCTGACTCAAAGCAGTTCCACCCTAGGAGGCTGTATTTAAGGACCCATCACTGTGTCCAGCACATATTTCCCAGGAATAATCACAAATAATAATTAAAACAATCAATTATTAATAATAATGAAGACAGTACGTAGGATCAGAGCATCACGCTCATTACTGAGGAAAGCTTAGCTAAATGTGCTCCTACAGTCCACAGTGGAGGAAGTTATGAGAACCTTTCCAACACTGTCTGTAAACTCAATTCAGATTTTTCAAGTTGGAACTGAGCTGAAGAGGCTGCAGGATTGTTTTACATCGAAACCAGTTTCTTCATTTCCTTCCCAGTATGAAATTTTGCAAAATGGTTATTTGCTTAGGAATACTAACCTAGATGCACCGAGCGCTTCACTGCATTTAAACTACTGTACGTGGCTGAGTAATGCTATGGATTTAACTAGATTTCATGTTGGCTATTACAGTGTCAAACCAAATTCAAATACTTCCATTCATGGGCTACAGACCAATTTACAACGACTCTTAAATAATGCCTGGAACCCTGGAACTTCACCCATCTGAAATGCTGTAATGTGTTTGCATTTGAAAGATATTTTCCTTCTTCTAGAGCACAAACCTGGCCAGACCTGGGACCAGTGTGTTGAGTCAAATTTCCTGACCCACTCATCCCTAATTATTCTGATGGCCCCATAGCAAAGCAGCCTGCAGCATTTCTGCAAGCAAATGTGCTTAGCAGACCTTCGCGTGCTTCTTCCCCAGCAGTTGCAAAATTTTTCCTCCAATGTTAAAACCCAACAGCTCTGACTTTCTTGGATCAAAATTGCAGATAAAGCCAGTGCATCAGATGGAGGCAAGCGTTTTACCAGCCTCCGAGAGCAGAAGAGGGATAGCCATGAAGGGGGGACAGAACTGCCATTCTCTTGGCCAGAGAATCCAGTTTTGATTCCTCTTTCCTAGCAATAATAACTAGAAACAATCACTGTGCAACAAAAAAAATCTCAAAAAAAAACTCATTTTAACAGACAAAACTGTGGGTTTCTGACCTGCTTTCCAGTGTGGGGATGCACATTTATTGCAGCTAGCAAGATATTTGCTGGCTTTCCAACTGACCCATCTGATGCATCTCAAAATAAATAGAGAATGAGATGTGAGGCCTGTTTACTTCTGTCCTTAACATTAAAAAAAAAAAAAATTCTTCCTGTGTATTTTTAATTTAAAAATAAATATTTGTTTGAGGCTTATAGTTGAAATGTCTTCTAAACTTATCTGGAGAAGCTTTTCCTCCCTCTATTCCTGTTCCATTGAGAAGATGGGTTTTAATAAGGAAAGTTATAGCTGGATGGAGGGGGTGTGGAGGCCCAGCAGAACACAGAGTCTGTCCAAGACCTTTGGAGCGCTCCACTGCTCTTACTTCATTCTCTGATGCTCCCTCCCCTCTACACAAGCAGCCCCAGCCCCGTGTTTACTTGCTTATTTAACAGGCCACCCCTCAGGCCGTGCATTCACTCCCTGGAAGAGAAGCGCCTGGCAGCCTCCTCCTCAGGGACTCTCCTGGGCAGGAAGGTGCTGAGATGGAGCAGACCAGATGGCTGTCGAGCTGGAAGCGGGGCCTTTCTAGCTCCACGGCGCTTGCCAGCTCCACGTGCCAATATATTTTTAAATATCATCAGATGTTAGGAAGGGCATATGACATAAGACACAAAGATCTCACCTCTTCCTGAAATATTTTAAGGTATAACATTTCACAAAAAGCTTCAGGTGACAACATTGACTTAGGATTGACTTCTATTCCCCCTTGACATAACCCAGGGAGATCTGACGTATGTTCTAGGACCTTAGCCTAAATGCTTCTTAGCTGAACGAAAAATAAGTTTGTGTTGGATTTTTTGGACTGGTTTTTAAAATTTGCTTTTGGGGCTATGCAGAACTGCTAGAGGAGACACGGAAAGCAGCGAGGGAGAAAGCAAGCAACGCTGGCAGCCAACACGCGAACGCAGTGCGAGAGGATCTATAGTTGGAGATGGTTTGTAACACAGACACCAAGCACCCCGTAAAACGTTTCAGATCTCCCGAACACAGCTCCAATGGGCTTTGAAGTGTTGACATCACATAAAATAAAATGCATCGCAGTCCAAATTATCGCACTGGTTTTTCCCCCCTCTCCTCACTTTGATGGCTTCTACAAAGCATTTTATACGGTTGAATAAATCTGAGTAACTCTTTATAAGTAAATCAAACCAAAATGCTTTTTTTTAAAAAAAAAATTGGACGCTTGCTACTAGGCTCCTTCAAAAAAAAATAAAGTATGTTTCCAAATACACTGCGTACAAGATGGTGCGATGCAGCCTGATGGGTAAACAGCAAGGGAAATGAATCCCTCTCAAAGGCACTGCAATTTTTCACCCTCAGATGATTACTGCGTCCCAAATTAATGACCGCTTCGGTGATTAATTGACAGTCTCTATCTAAAATCAATTGTCCTCCCTCTGATTAGGCTCCACCTTTTGGCGCAAGTGCCTGCGCGAGGTTTGCAAAAATAAAATTTGCAAATTAAGATTAATTTCTAATGGGATCCTTGGCCAGATCTCTCTCTATGTTGCAGCAGATGGACTTTTGTGCGAAATATTTTTCCTTAGTTGCTATAGAAACATGCCAACATATTTCTGCTTAAGTGATTTGCTGGAGAGCTGTTTGTTGTGTTGCCCGGTGCTGACAGGAGTGAATCATTTTTAGTCTTCAATCAAGGCTGATTAAAACCTGGTCTCGGGGTGTCTTACCGCTGCTAACCGCTACTTGCACGAGGGCCATACTGGTAAAGTCATTATGTCTGGGATGTTTCAAGCAGGCACTGAAGTAAACCAGGCAGGTGGAAGGTTACAGTTACCAAACCGACTGAAAGCTGAGGAGAAACCCTAAGGAAAAGGCAAAATAGCTCTGATGACCTTAGAAAAGGGAGATTCAAAGATATTCAGTTCGGAGTGGCAAATCATGATGGAAAGCACCTCAAAATATGAAGCTGAGCAACACGTTTGGCATGAGGAGCACCGAGTCCCACCGCATACAGACCCCTGCAGGCCCCAGCGCCGCTCAGGAGGCCTCGCGGCCTGTCCTGCCCATAGTCCAACTCAACCGAGACAAGCTGGTGCTTTGGGATCTACTGAGGAAGGTTTCCCGAGAGGCAGACCTGATTCCAAGGCAGTCGAGGGGCCTTGCCGGGCTTTCAGCAGCTGCACGAGGAGCAGCAACGCTTGAGACCAGACTGAGGCAGGAATTCCCAATTCCCACAGAAGAACGCTGCCGAGATGTCCATGTTATTAAATTGCTTGTTAAACCTACAGCTAAATTTCGCTGTTTTGGAAACAATATGATGTAATTGGATGTTAAAAAGCACATTTCTTAATAAACCTTTATCTAGAGCTGGCTGAGAAGCCGCGTTCCCTTCGTTAGCGAGCCCTCGAGCCTCGCACCGGTGAGCCTGAGAGGTGTTTGCAACAGGCCCTCCATCTGGCGCTTTCTCTCCATTTTAACATTTTCCTCATTTCTGTCCCTATTTTTCAAGCACGCTCCCACAGTGGCAGCTTTCCAACTCCTCTTACCTCCAAGGGAAGGGCAGGCTACCAGCTACCTTTATAGTTAAAGCCAATTTTTCTGCTTGGCCAGCTTGCAGGGGATCTTAGTCCATGGAATAGTTGATTTCCTGCCCGTGGCAAGTATATGAGTCATGCCTCTAAAAAGTCTAACCTTTGCCGTCCCTCACTGAGATGTCTAGGAGGCCTGAAGGGCCAAAAAAGCTCTCTAGATATGTTTAATGTTATTTCAGAATGCCCAGAGCGATCTGATTTAAAGAAAAGTTGCAGCAGCTGGAGGATCACAGAAGTCGAAAGCAGTTTGGTTCTTGGTCGTATGAGTATAAATCTAGATGCAGCCTATACAGTTATTCTATATATACTGCAGAGACGAATCCTGCTTCAGCCACTTTCATGGGAAAAATGTGTTTTTATGTCTTAGACATAAGATGATGCCATTAAAAAACAATTCCTGCTAAATAAATGAGTCGGATAATCCCCACTTCCACGGAAGATGATCCTCTTCCACCACTTTATCCTAGTGAGGCCACTGTGTCCAATTCTGGGCTCTCCAGGACAAGACAGACATGGAGGGAGTCCAGTGAGAGGCCATGAAGATGGTTAAGGGAACACAGTGTCCCCCAAGCAGAGGCTGAGAGAGCTGGGCCTGTTCGGCCTGGAGAGGAGACAGCTCAAGGGCATCTCAACCAGGCGTGCAAGTAGCTGAAGGAGGGCCAGATTCTTCCCAGGACAAGAAGCAAGAGGCTCAAAGTGAAACACAGGAAGCTCCATCTTCCATGGAACATGAGGAGATACTAATTTCCTGAGACAGTGATCGAGCCCTGGAACGGGTTGCTCGGAGAGGTTGTGAAGTCTCCTCCTTCCTTGGAGATACTCAAAGGCTGCCTGGACATGGGCCTGAGCAACCTGCTCTGGCTGACCCTGCTTGAGGGTCAAGAAGGAAGGGGAGAAATGCAGGCACCAGAACCACGGTCCATTTTACAATAACTCAGCTCCTTCCCCATCCAGTGACCCTCCAAGTTCACACAGGAGGAGCTGGAGAAGTTGGTGGTCAGTCCAGGATCACTACCGACACTTGGCTTCCCCTTGCCCATCTCCTCCTTACTGCAGGTAGGAGTGAAGTTAAATTTTATCAGGATTTGAGGTTCCAGTTACAGAGGAATAACAGGAAAAGCAACTACAGAAAGCTGGAAAAAAGATACTAGGTGAAGTAAGTGGTAAACATATTCTTTACCTCAGCCTCAGTCTCCTTTAGATGCCTTCACATTTATTTTAAAAGGGCTAAATTGAAACTGCCAGAGCAACCAAAACTCTCCTCTACGCCAGTCTCTGTTCGCAGAATTTTCTTTTTTATGGTAGAAAATTGGAAAAAAATGAGTCAACATGGAGAGTCTGATGAACTACAAAACATCTTTCTATAGCAGAATGGCACAGAAAAAAAAGCTCATCACTGCCTTGCTGAGACCACATGTCTAGAAAAGCATATATTCCCATTAACAGCAACTTCATCTGACACCTGGTGAATTCAAACAGCAGCAAGTTGGCTGAATGTCCTGTTTTTGAAAAGAGAGGAAGCTTCAATGACTGATCCCGGAGGGGTATCCTGGTGTTTCTGGGTTCATATGTTTGCTACAAATCAACATATCCTGGGTTACACCACCAGAGCTGGGAATTGTCTGCCGAGCCGGAGGGACCTACCTCCAGCAAGTCACTGATAGGTCCAATTTTTTATCCTTTCTATAGTACCAAGATTGCCCTACAGAATAATACTCTAGCAACCACCGAGTTGCTTTATCTAGAGGTTAAAGCTGGCCTTTTAGAAACCAAACCATTTAGGAAATGCATACAGCTCACAAAAAAAATTATTTCATTTTCTCTAATTGCTGCCGAAAAGAACAGGCTATAAAACGACAGCTTGCTTAGAGGCAAGCATCATATGTGCTGCCACATGCCAAAGTGAGTGACACATAGGCAGGTAGATTATTCAATATAATATGGAATGCTCCAGTGACAACGGCGCAGGTATGTCACAGCCTTGGAGACACAAGTCAGCTGTCCATCTGTGGAGTTGGCAGCCTCTCCCTGTTTCTGCTCAGCGCATGCTTCAAGACAGATGTGCAGATTGGTGTTTTTGTAATCAAGCAGTGCATGGCACTTAGCCATGTCTCTCCAACTAATTTCGATGCGTTTAGACACAGGTTGCCACTACATTTCACATATGTCATCAAAATGAACATCTGACAGTCGTGGCAAGAACTGCGACTATTAGTTCCTACCCCCACCCCCTCCCCTTTCCTGATTTACAGTTTCATTTTGACTCTGCCTAGGCTCTTATTGGGTTTACATTTATATCCATGCAAATGCTCATTAAAAGCATATTTTAGTTTCACGCACTAACATTCACATGAAAAGTGCTACATGAGATGCAACATCAGATTTCATGAAACCTACTGCCAGACCTCTGACACAGAGACAACCCAGCCAGGGATTTATGCAGTTTTCTCAACAAGAATCATGTACACACATGCAAAACGTTCCGTGAAAGCAAAAAGGAAGACAAAATTTCTTTTGATTTTGGCCCCAGCCAACCCCCTTATCAGACTCATTTGTCTGGGCTGGACCCCTCTGAAGAAAAGAGCTTGTTTTTGATCACCTGTTTTTGTATAACACGTGGTTATAACATATAATAATAATGTATATGGTTATAACATCTAATTATAATATATATGATTATAACATCTTTGCCCATCCAGTTGGAGAGCAATGACCACCACTCACATGCACCACAGCTAACCAATATATGCAAAATTTAAAGGATGTAGCACGGATCCAAACAGCTATTATTTCAGACAAATAATTTCCAGTGAGATAAAGAAGTTTTTTCAAGGAAAGACCAGTGTGCGTGTCCACAGCAGCCTCAGTAGAAGAGGCCACACTACGTTTTAGGATCTCCCACCTGAATGTGAGGCAGAGTTCGCAGCAGGCTCTGTAGAGGAGACTCTGCATGTTGCTGTTGCTTCAGTAGGTGTAGGTGAGTCTCTCCTTCGCAGGGGAGTAATTATTCCCAGGCTGGCAAGGGAAGTCCACGAGCCTGATGATGACTAGTGTAAAANAAAAAAAAAAAAAAAAAAAAAAAAAAAAAAAAATTCAGAACCTGATCAATGGTGGTGATTAAAAACACCTGTGACAACAAAGCCTTAAGAGCCTTGCTGAGTATCTTGGCTGAAGTTCTATCTTCAGGACCTTGGGAAGCTGTGGGGGCTTAGCTGTATCCTCACGGTGAGACCTATTTCAGATGTAATTCCTCCCTGTCCAACCTGGAGGGAACCACTTTTGTGTCCTACTAAGAGGTGACGCTTCTATTTTTGCATCTGCATAGCCTAACATGACCTGTAGTTGAGGCAGGCAAACTGTGGAGCTACTTCTATCTTAACAGGCTCGACAGTGGTCACTGCGCAGGGCACACGATACAGGCGTCAGTGAAGGACACACGAATCCCTAGCAGGAGCTGCTGGCTGAATATGGAATTGTGGGCACATGTGTAGTACCCAAGAACTTGGAATACCCAAGAAAACTTTACTACACACACTTCAACTGCAACTCCCCTTCTACACAGAAATATGCTCAAATGAATAGTCTTGAGATAGACTACAGTTTCCAATGTGCTTGGATTTACTTTACCTGGAATGGCTGGGCATTAATAAAGACCATTAATTCATGCTACGTAATAAAAATAAACAGGAAACTGCCCTCACCTCTATGCGAGTCCTGTGACTTCTCCAAATTCAAGTATGATGCCTGCTTGCTTGGTTTCCATGGCTCATTCACCCAGGTATTTCAATCTTGTATGTTCACAGCTTTGTGAACTGCCATGGCAGCTCCTTGGCGTGTGACAGACCTCAGAGTAGCAGCCACCACTGTACCACAAGACAAAGCTACACTCTTACAGGCTGACGAGGCAATAACTTGTTTTTTTTACCAGCCAGAATTGCACTCACACTGATTTTCCTTTAAGCTGAAAGAGAATATGCAACTGAGTAGGTAAGATGAGCTTGAGTCAAATCCTCAGCTTGTGTGAAAGACCAAAGCTCTCCTGATTGCCTCTGAATTACCTCTCTTTCCCACCCGGAGATCCACTCTCTTTGGTTTGGGAAAGCTCTGGAGCTGCTGATGCAACCAGCCTTGCACTACAGTAATTTCTATGAGCAGAGGAGCCTCTCTTTGCCCTCCTATGTATTGCCCTCCAATACTGAAAACTGAACCTTCAGAGTGCCCCCAAGAACATTGAAGAGATACATTAAAAGATACAGTAGTCTAAAATGGGGCTCTTTAAACATATACTGCTGTGATACGCTGTATTAGCAGCCCAGAAACCACAGTCGTTTTCTACTAATGTGCAAGAAATGAAGCAAAGACAGTGATAATTAAATTTCCTTCCTTCAGTCTAGTCCTCAAAATTCTTCATTCCATCCTTGGAAATCCCACATGAAATATTATTTATGAGGTTCTATGGTGCAATATATTACTACCTATGTTTTATTTTATTTTTTTCCAAACACACTCCACTTGTATTAATTCTCTCACCTCCCCAGCTCTGCAAGAGGGCCCTCGGCAGGAGCACTTGGTTTCATCAGCTTCCTCCGGCTGCCAGCTGAAGATCCCAACAGCCGTGAAGAGATGAGTCACAGCCCCAGGGGAGAACCTCTTGCGGGAACATTAGGAAACTTCTTCGTGGCATGAGGTGTCACACAGAGTAGGGGAGACACCATCCCCACTTGGAAAAGATTCCTCATGTGATGGCTCGGTGCATTTCTAATGTGACATACCGCCAAATTCAAGGGTTATAGACACCGTCATGGGGCAGATGTTGGTGGGCATGGCTAGCCTAAGAGCTGAAGAAATTGGGCTTCATAAAAGCAGCCTGTACATCCTATGGTAGGTTTATACAATATGAGCAAGGAAAGGGCTAGGGTCAGTCAGTGCCAACGTAAATGAGTGTCTCTCCACTGTCACCAAGAAGTCATGCCAATTTATACTCACTGGGGATCTGGAGAGCATTTCAAAACCAATGTCAGTATTAAAAATACTCCACAATCAATACACGTATAAAGATCTTGTTTGAAAAGCTGAACAAAATCAAGGCATAAATAATAATGCGCACATCAGTGCAAACACATCCATGCTTCTCCAAAAAAGCTCCCTTAGCACAAGATGAAAACTGAACCTAATACTGTTTATTTTAGTAGCCCTGCAGAAAGAACAGAGGATGGTCAAAATTCAAGATTACTGTCTTTGAACTGCTCTTGAGTCTCGTTTTTCTAAACTGTTAAGTTCCCTTTGCTCTGGGGCTGAACTGTGATTTTTTTGCCTAACTAGAAAAGGATGACTGATTTATAATACATAGGGTTTTCATTAATTGTCGTTGTTTTAATATAATTTGTACCTTACATGTAAATAAATTAGGAAGAAAACAAGAAAACTTCCCCATTCTATGTGGCTTGAAAGTGGGATTCCCTGGAAATGGGAACACAGATTTTGTGCTCAGGTAACTAAGTATACGTAGGATTGGACAAAGCCAATGAGATCAGTGATGCTCACATCTTCTCTTAATATAACTTTGCACAGAAACCACAGAGTTGCACAGTTCACTTCTCAAGAAGGCAGCTTAAATTTGTTAAACCCATTACAACTTTCCTGTGTAATAAGATGTATTATAGTCTGTGTTACAGCATAGCAGACTATCGCTGAAATAGCATACTCCTTTTCCCCATAACTCTGATAGATTCAAAGTAACAAACAGGCAATACTGAAATAATATATCATCAGCATCAGAAGAACCAGTTTCTATCACTTAAATTATGCAGAAATTTCATTAGAAAATGAGAAGGGGAAGATACGAACATATCGTATTTCATGTGGGACAATATCTATTGAGATACAACAGTTTATAAGTACTGGTTCTCAATGAATCAACTTCTTCTCACAAGAGTGAACGGCTGTAGTATTGGGCTGAGTCCAGTTACCAAATTCCCAGAAAGAGAAACAAATCCCTCTGATGCTGCACAGTTAAAGAGACTACCTTTTCTTTTAGAGAAAAAAGCAGTTTCCTAGATGGTCCCCTTTACTTTGACATTTTCCCAAACTTACTCTAGTCAGTAAAAAGGTCAAGACACCAATACCACTCTGAGTATTTTGGTTTAGCAGTCACGAGGGAAAAAGAAAAAAGCTAAATACAGGAGTTACATGACTCGTGGTTTTGTATGAATTGAAAAAAAAATCACAAAGCAAGACATTACTAAAAACATCTAAAAGGTGTTATGTCTGTTTTCTGCCAGGTCACCTTCTTGGCATCATACAATCTTCCAAAAGTCCTCAATGGGCCATGGTCACATGCCTTAATCACAGAATCACTGTGGTTGAAAAGCGCCTTCGCGCTCACCAAGCCCAACTGCCTCCCCATGACCACCATGCCCTGCTGAACCGCGTCCCTCATCGAGGGACAGTCTGCAGGAGTGGCCCTCCCTGCTGGTGCGCTCACACCGAGGCAGGTGTCTAATATCCTAACTCTGCCAAAACAGCTTGGAACATCCAGGACAAAATCCTTGCTTAAAGGGAACCAGTTTGTTCCCAAGGGACCATGAGCTTTCCCGGGAATTATTTTTTTCCTGTACATTTGCTGGGAGTGACTGTCTAGGCCCCTGAAAACCACACTGTGGGGCATTACGGTATCTTAAGGCCTGTTGTAGCTTCTCTTACCCCCTTTCGGGCACACTGCAAATAGGTGGAAGTTTAAACACCGCAAATGAAAGCTACAGGTACAAATGACATATTTATTTGTGTGAATCCGTACATGGCTAAGCTTACAAAATGTAAATCAAACCCTAATAATGGGACCCAGACTGAAATGGAAACCAGCTCTCCGCAATGAGATACAGATCCTCGTGTCTGAGAAGTTTGCAGTCAGCTACAATAAAAATCATGAGCTAGAGCCCAGCCAGCCCCTGAGTCTCCATAAATATCAATTTTCCCTTTTTTATTGTTAGCAGAAGCAGCTTGGCAGAGGCATGCCACCACACTGTTAGTAAACACATGTTATTATAAACACAGAACAGAGATCACAATAACCATCAAGACAAAAAGGAGGAAGAAATTATTCAGCTAACCTGCTCCGAAGAAAATGATTCCAGGAATACAAGGGAACTGCAGCTGGATGTGCCCTTGCCATACACCTGGTTTTCCCTGTCACCATCCCTTAGGCTGGAAAGCCAGGAAAGAAGCTGTGGAAAGGCCCTCATGGGCTTCCCACAGCCTCTGATAATGCTCAAGGGAGGATTTCTTAATCGCCAGCCTGCCAGATGCTGTCAGCTTTACAGGGCTCAAGCTGTGACCCTTCTGCTTTTTAGCTGCCACTGATGACAACAAGATGTGCCACGAGAATCTAGGTAGGACTGTGCCCATCTGGGATCCATTCATGCAGGGGAGCGGGAGCTCGGCTTCAGGACACCAGTGAGGCGATGAGTGACGTCGGTCACCACAACAACCCTTCTTACGGGGCAGGACTGAGCCAACAGTTGTAAGCACCATCAAAAGGGCCCCTTCTAGGAGGTCACTGGGAAGGCTTGCATACAGAGAACTAGGCAGGAGGGCAGAACTCCATCATCTGCAGAGTTAATGGGGACAACAGAGCCGTCGCACACCTGGGCCTGAGAGGGAAGACGTGCAAGCAACATGGGTGTTAGTGCTTGGCTGGTGCAAGCGCTGAGGGAAAACCAGGCACAGCTCCTGGCAGAGCGGTGAGAACAGCTTCTAGAGCTGCAGTCTGAGGAAGGAGCAGAGGCTGGTGTGTCTGGAGACGGTGAGAGACGTTGACAGCAATCATGGTATGGGCAGATGAGGGCTCCAGGTGTGTAAACGATGGAAATATCCACACCAAGAAACCACGCGATTCAAATAAACATAAATACATAGAGCGAAATCAGAGAGAAAGAGCTCAAGGGCAGAGTTCACTAGTAGATCGCAAAGGATAACAATGAATCCCCTAGTCTGAGTTTCGTCTAGGAAGTGATCCCTAAAGACGGCAAGACTGCCGACCAGGGAGCGCGCGCTGCCTGGGCAATGTCCAGGACGGAAAGGAACTCAAACAGGTGAGAAGCATAAGTGACTTAGAGATGGAAGGGCTACTGCTTGCCTTAGTCATCCACTGAATAAAGACTCAGAAAAAAATGAAAGATACAGAAAAAAAATACCATGACCTCTCCCTTCAGCCAAAGGCAATGAAGAAATAAGAGTATCACGGAGGTAATAAAAGGAAGACTTCAATGGAGGCACTGAATGTGAACTGCTGCTTCTGAGGGGGAAAAGAGGCCGAAGAGACTTAGCATGAGAAGGAAAGACACACCGAAGAGTGGAAGATTACACTGCAATGTCTCCGTCTGCCTGGTACAGATCAATGGGATCTGAAGGGTAAAAGGAGGAGCAGGCATGAAATAGCTGGAGTATTTTCTCTGGTGGCTGGGAGGATTCAGATAGAAGATGCAGAACAACATCGTTTTCCACAACATTTTGCGGAAAAACCTATAGTGCCTGGAATGATCTACTGAGGTAAATGTTGGCACTATATTTTCAGAATAGCCATTAGAACCACCCCTGGTGAAGGTCAATTAACTATCATCTAGCGTGTTTAGCTGATATAGTAACTTTCTCTGATTTGGCAGCTGTGCAGTAAGGAAAATAAGTGTATTTTATATAATAAAACAGTGCTAAATGGGAATATAACAGAAAAAATGGGTTCATAATCTCTACTTGTGATGTAGTTTAGGAACCTTACCTACACTTTGCAAAGCTGTTTTGGATCTGTTTTATATAGAGGGGTCTGCAGAAATGTAAGTCAATATTCTTCTTTATTTATAGAGAAAAAGAGAGGAAAATAAGTCTGAAAAGGGTGTTCCCTTTCTGCCCGGGGAGAATATTGGAGAAATATTCTACGACTTGCTGAAGTTCTCAATATTGGATGCAGATGAGCAAAATTGCTCAGCAATTTTAGCAACATCCCTATGGAATCTGGAAAAGCGGTTAGAAGTGGCAGTTTCACTGAAGGAATTGCTGGAGACGGATTATAAAGCCGGCATCTGCAGTTCAAAAAGAGCAGCACTACCGGACTCAGCTGTACTGGCCCAGTGTCTTAGCCGGTCCTGTGGCTGGACCATGGAGCTCGCAGTAATTTCCTCTGGAATGTCCATGCGAGCACATCTGGTATGTCCATATGGGGCTGGACAACAAGTGCATTTGTTGGACATACTGTAGAGGCAGAGGTTAACACTAAGCCTTTAAGTGGTCACCAGCAGACTTTGAAGTTAGCAGTCTATTAAGATGAATGGGGAAAATTCACACCTCTTGGTGCTATTGTTTTAGTTGGTCTCCAGACTCCTAAGACAGCAGTGGGTTGATTTACATTAAGGAGCCTACAGTACTGTTGGCAACCAAGTGAGCTATGGAACTTAAGAAAAAAAAAAAAGAGAAAAAAAGGAAATACAAGAAAAGAAAAAAATGTAGAACCTTGAAAACACGGCAAGAATGGCAGAAACATGCTAAATCCACAGGATCCATAACCTTTCCAGCATGGCAGATCTGGATGTCCTTAGTCTCTTTTAAATACATGTACGCAGTTGCTCAATACCCGTCTTAAATTTAAAATAATACAATAAAGCGGCTGTTGCAGTGTCTAGCTGAGTGGGTAAAGTAATAAAGACAGATGGCAACAGATCAGCAAATGTTTTTTTACTACTTAACAAATGGTATATACTTCTCTGACCAACTCAAGAAAGCCCAACATTTTCACAGTTTCACTTCATTTTCTGGAAACAGCCTTGTGCTGTCGGGGATGGATATGTCCGTGTTGCAGAGCCAGCTTTGAGCTTTTGACAGAAAGTCTCAGCCAGGCCCTGAACTTACTGCAACCTGCAAACTGCACTGACACTAACCGAGCTTGTGGATGTTCATAATATTATACTGGCAGAGCCCTTGCACATGTAACAAAAATGTTGGATTCCAAACCCCCCAATTTTCACGTTTTCACGCTTTAGCTACAACTCTTTGCCATGGGGTCACAACAGGATTGAAGTGCTAGGAGGAACCGGGAACACACTCAGCTCTGATTTCTTAGACAGACGGATGCAAACGAGGGCAGACAGACTGCAACGAACACAGCCACGCAACCAGCCCCCGAAACACTTACGGTAGAGGCCAAGGGAACCACAAATATGAGAATGCTGAAACCATTAATGGTTAAGAAAATGCGATAGTGATTTACGAAGAAGCGTTAATCTAGTTCTGTTTGGGTTACTGGTGAGTCATCCAAAATACTAGAGCCAAGACATCATCAGATGGTAGCATGCAGCATGGTCAGAGAATTTAAAATTCTGTCAACTCAGATACAGAATTATTTAAGTCAACATATCCCTTTTCTTAGTGATTTGTGATTCAAACTGTACATTCTGTACACAATTCCTGTTCAAGAGAAAAAAAATATAGTCTTCGCTTTGAATACTTTTGCCTAGTCTGAAGATCCTTTCCCAACACTTTCATATTCTCTTGGCTACTACAAATAATATCAGGGGCTGGAAAAAATGTTTCTAGAACATGAACATTTTGTCCCTTTACAGTAAATCCAGATTTCCCAAGCACAGATGCGTCAGCGTTTGAGAGCGGCGAGAGCGGCTGGCACCCGCGGCTCCCGCCGAGTCCCAGTGGCGCGGAGGCGGCTGGCGCTCAGGGCTGCACACCCGGCAGCCTCGGCAAGAGCAGAGCTGGGTCGTTTCCTTTGCACATATGGTGCTATCTGGAATTAAGCAGAGCTTTGTACTGAGCAGCCTCACACAGTTCACTACCAGAGCAAAAGGAAATAATTTAGCTGTGTGAACACCTAAGAGTCTGTTCAGGTATCTAGACCCGAGCACCAAGCGGCATCTTCAGTTGCTCCAGAGAAGCAGGTCTGCCTGACACTCTGTCCTAGTTGTTTAGGACACCAGCCTGGGTCACACATCTGACATGGTGCTAAATGCCTCAAACACTCAGGCCAGGCTGTCAGTCAGCCCTGATATTCCATTAAAAAGGCAGAAAGTGCTCAGGGTGGTATGCTGAGAGCAAGCACAGAACAAGACTTATCAAGGCTTTATTCACTTGCACCAACACATCATTTATTTTTGCTACTTAAAATCTTAAGATACTAATAGAAAATTACAGTGCTCTCCAGAAAACAGGAAAAAGAGAGCGGATGTTTGTGAATCTGGGGTTAAGAAAAGCCTGGCAGAAGCAGATAGTATCTCTAATGTCATAATGAAGATAAGCACATGAAAAGGGCTACTGTGGCTTGCTCTTGGCTCCTAGTTAAACAGTGGGTTTGTAAAATAATTCCTTCTGATTCATTTTCTGGTTGCATTATGGTTCTTCAGTCAATTATGGATTACCGCATCGGGTTTTAAATGAGATTTTTGGGTAAACAGTGAGCAGCCAACAAACTCGCTTCAAAACCCAAGCAGAGGTATCTGCCACCAAAGCCTGATGAGGATTAGCCTTCCGCAGCAGCCTCCACCAGCCACCGCACTGGTTTGGACTGGTGTGCTCCAGTCCTAAGAAGTCCCGGACACTCTGTGTGTTCAGAGCCCCGTGACAACCTTCCCCACGTGTTCCCGAAGGCAGCCAACAACTGCCAGGAACGCCCCTACGGCTGGAAACAGCATCGGAGAAACAAGGCAGAAAGGTAAAGGAGATGTCGTGGTGGGAAAGCCCAGGTGGGCATTTCGAGCCTTAGCACTGTGCTTAACTTCATTAATAATCAAGAAAATATTGGACTTTGGTGGGTGCAATAAAACCATTTAAGGAATTGAGGTTATCTCCTCCCAGTAGAGAGGGAGGAATTTAGCTCCACATCGAGACACACAAGATGAGCCCTGATATACCAAACGGCTGCATCGTTACCGGTGGAATTTACAGCTCTTTCTTCTCCTTCCCTGCGAAGGGTGGCATTGGGCTATAAAATATGTGCCATAAACTGAAGTTGTTGACAAAGCTAAATTAAATGCTACGGACATACTACTGATCAGCTTTTATTAAATCGCTTGCACTGAGAAATGCGAGTTAATCAAAATAGAATTAGAAATGAAGATTTTTCAGATCCAAAGTCAAATCTTTGGCTAATGAGAAAATAAGTATTCATTCAGCACCGTGTCACATCCGGCCTGTAACATACGAGAGAGACACCTCTTAGCTGGCTGAAAGGTATTCCTGGGTGTTTTTATCTCTCATTTCTCATACCTTCACTCCCATCATCCACGAAAACACGTCTTGCTCCTCAAAACTTTGCAAAACCACGTGCGAAGTGCAAATCACTAAACCCTAAGAGTGCAAAACCAGTTGGCTTTTTTGGGGGAGCATGCAGTAACCAGGACAAACTAAATCTACTCCCCACCTAACTGAGTGCATCTGAATACGCTGGCCTTAATTTTGTCTCTGTTCTGCAAATTAAAGTTGCAGTAACAGCTCAGAAGTAACTGCAGGAGGGGCAGCCCCATCCTGAGGATGCACAGAGGGTTCCCAGGTGCCACACAGATACACACACTTGCAGAACGTCAAAGCTTCTGTGGCCGCAGCACCAGCTGCTGTGAGGCCCTAAGCTTGCCCCAGCAGTGCTGGGGAACAGCTCTGCACAAAAGAGAATCGGGCTCATGCACCCAACACGGACAGAGCCACGTTTTCACTTGCCTAAGCCTGGATGCTGGCTGATTTTTAGAAACACTGTGCTCCATTCCTCTCTCCCCTTGAGGATGATGCCACGTTGCTTTCTGGTCCATGGAGATGGCAGCAAGTGACAGGGAAGACAGAATTGCACAAAAGGTCTGGTGCAGAGCCACGTTCTAAAAATAAATTAAGGATCCAGCCCTCCAAGGATTTCCATTAGGTCACAGAGATCTAAGACACATGAGCTTGGAGTATTTATTAGTTTTTAATTGCTGCAACCTGCTCGGGCTTGGAGGAGTCAGAGCCCTGCTGCCTTGACGCAACCATCCCGTTCACACAGTAGCAGCCAGGCCAGGGGCCTGTTCAGCCTTCAGTCCCTACACCACTTTGCAGTCTGAGCTATTTGCACGCTTACATCAACTGTACTTTCAAGCGGTCTTTGATAAATGACACATCTTCCCAACAAATCTCTTTAGGCTTCGAATGGTAGTAAAGAAATAGAGATATGTGCATTCACATAAATTATTACCACTTTTCCCCCTTGGCAACAATAATTCAAAATAACCTCCCGGCAAGACCCTGAATCTGGTTTTGTCGTTTGCCTCAACGAGAGGCTGGTCATGTGGGTAAGAGACTCCAAAGCCCTGTGATGCTGCAAGCTCACCTACTTTTTTCCCTCTCTGCTTTCAATCCTATTAAAAAATGTTTCTGAGGAACCTTTAGCTGAAAGACTCTTTGGTTGATCTGGTATCACCTCCAAGAGGACCAGCACTGCCTTGCAGCCCCTCCTGGATCGGCAGCTGTGCTCGATGGCGGTGTCCCCTACTCACTGCCCTCCAAGTCAATGAAGTCAACGAGGAGGGCCACTGCGAACAGCAAGATTGGGCTTTTCTGGCATTTCTGTTTGCTGAGTTGGAGGTGGTGATGGAACTGTAAGAAAATTCAGTGGTTAAGCTCTGTTTAAATGGAAGTGTGGGTACAATTAGTGGGATTTGGTTTTTAGGTTTTTGAGACTATTTCGTGTTAAGATATCCAAGCACAAGTAACTGGAGTGGGGAGTAACAGCACACTCTTTTCATGGAACAAGATACTTTGGTATCCAGAATCCCAGCACCACAGATAAGCTGCCAACACTAGAGTAACACATACTCATGATCTCAACAAGTCAAATGATCCAAATATTATTCTAATGGAGAAATGGTCACTCGCTGGCAGTGGGGCCGGCAGGACAGTAATGCACAGATTTATGGGTGAAAATGTAGAGGTATGGATGGTCCAAGTTGGCCTGAAATTATTGCTGGCTCTTGTTTCCATTCAGCATGTGTGTCAAGGGAGTGCTAACACCCAGCTGATCTAGCTATTTCATAAGAAAAAAAGAAGAAAACAAAAAATCCCCCTCCACCAAGGTTTATTCAACAAGATGAGTTAGAAGTGAAAACCTGCTTCTCATAAAACACTGGAATGGCTCAACTGTATTTTTCTGACTGCTGGTGGCTTGTGACAGTGCTCCTGAGTGAAGGTGGAAGCACAGGTAAGTGGGTTGGGCCTGGCCCTAGGGACATGTTTGTCCTGGCCACATCATGATTTTCTTTTTCTACATGGCCTTGAGAACATCGCATCAAATTCCCTAAGCTTCTTTCAGGTGAGCAAATGCTGGGTGGCATTTTTGTTAATTATTTCTCTTCCTCTGTAAAGTCTATGCTCCCTTCTCAGCTTGAGACTCGTCGATATTAGCTGCTTTACCATGCCAAAGCGTTTTATAACCTTAAGTTTCAATCTGAACCCTCAAGCAACACTGACTGCAATGACAGGAAGAAGGCAGGAACCACAGAGTGCTGCTGTCATTACCGGTCTGGTAGTGACACTTGGAGACCAATAACCAGCCCAGCCCTGTGTCTAGAAATATAATCTAACCACCTGGAATAATTCAGCAGCCTTACGTACGCTTTCCTCTTCTAAAATGTTCAGTTCAGCACTTGTCCCTGCGCAGGGGATGCGCATGATGGACGAGACGCCTGTCCTTGTCTAGAAGGGATAAAGGACATGTTATGGCAGGATAATATGAACTTCAATGAAGTCCTCTTGTCACAGAGCTCAGGGCTATGGGCTATGGTCAGCTATATTTCAGTGTACAAATTAAGCATAAAAATGATGCGGTTTATCTTCTGCACCCGCTCAAATACTTGACTATCCCTGTTCTTCAGGGGGACAGTTTAAGGCGGCAAAGGACGGAGATGGTGTTGCACTATCAGAGAGCAGCGAGACATTTTAATTGCTATTGCCTTTTGAGAGATCTGAGTAATTCCTATAGACACAGTTTATTTTCTTATGGCCCATACTTTTCTGGTGAACTGGCTGATGCCAAGGGGAAGCTGGGAGAGATGAGGCCAGCGATTCGTTGGCTTTAAGGCACCAGTGAAAGATGCCTTCAGTCAGCTGCAGCCTGTGTGCCAGATTTTCTTTCCTCAGTGCTCTCACTTTGGGGTGGAGAGGGCCGGCCCTCTCCTTCCTCATGCTCCCTTTGCTCTCGCACAATCTTTGTGGAGCTGCAGAAAAGAATTTTCCCATAAATAAACAAAATATTGAGTTACACACCGTGCAAGCGACGACAGAAGAGAGCCCCAAGTCATCTTCTTCATTTCTATGCACAACATACGTGCCAGCTCTCAGATAAAAGATGCATGAAAGAAAAGCACACTGCTTCCAAGTCCGCATAGTTTTGAACTAAAATCACCAAGTCGTCATTTTCCACCTACTCATGTGTGCGTGAGGGTCCCGGGTTCAGCGCTGCTTGCCTACCTCCCCGGGCATGCCTTGCAAACAGCCTTCCCCCTTGCTCCTGCGAGCAAAACGCCACTCGAGGGTTTTACAGAGCTCAAGAACCTCAAAAACTTGGCATTTTAGCTGCTGGAGCCAAGCAGGTGATTTTGTAAAAGGTCAGGAGGCAGAGTGCTGCCTTGAGACCTTCTGCTAGTGACCTCTACAACCAGCTGAAATCAAAGACGTACCCTTCCCTGACTTGGTTGAGAATCAGGATTTGACCCTAAGAACCTTAATTTGGGCTTAATTGGCGCAAGGTCTGTGTAGGGCCCTTGGCAATGGAGACGGCTTCCGTGCAGATACCGCTGGGAAATTGGACTTGCTGCCTGGCAGCGCCTTCCTCCCTGCATCCAGATGGGTTCATTTCCAGATTATTGGGACTTGATAATTTTATCTAATTCTCCTAGTTTCAGATCACTACATGTGCTCTGAAAGACAGCGGGTCAGATGGCAGAGCTAGAAACGAGCTTCGTTTCTTAAACAACAAACCCACAAGTAAGTCCAGAAAGTTTCTGTAACAAAACTGCCTTGGCTCCTCCAGAGCAACGCAGCCCTTATGCCATTGCAGATGACTAATCGAATAACTGCATTTCATCTTTTATATCATAGATGACCCAGAATTAGGTCAGTTTTTTCCCCCCATCATTTCACATCAGAAACACTTCACTGAATATTTTAAAGCTTGCTATAGACATTATTCATGAGAAAATGATTCAAAATATTCAAGATTGAAATATCAGATGACCCTGGTGGATTTAATTATCTACTTATAATTGCTTATATAAGCTGCTTTGCTTTTTGGTTCTCATGGGATGAGGGCTCTCGTGTAACTGAGCTTCTAATGTTCATGACCATGCGTATGGTAAATGTTTTTTTCTAGTGACTATTCTCTTCTGGCATTTTCTTGAAGAATCTCCTTACCAATGTACTAGAAGAGCTGCAGGACATGAGGACAAGGTCCAAACACTGAATGTGCTGCTGGGTTTCTTGGGGCATGGGATTCAGAACATGAGAACACACTGATGTAAGAACACACTGCATTTTTAAAGATCTGCTTCACTTCCATGCACACACACACTTTGGAAAAGGACAGTTTGGTCTTTACAAGCCCTTGTGGTGGGAGGTTCACCACAGCATTCACCAAACACCCCAGGGATGGGAGTGCGGAACATACCACGTGCCCTATGAACAGATAGAAAGAGGAGGTCACTACACCCTGGAAACCAGTCAGACTGCCCCGTATGAACCTAGTCTGAGGAAGAAAGCAAACATGAGGGGTAGGAAATACAATTTTATTAATTGATAGGAGAGCAGCAAAGTGATGGAAAAGACTAAGAGTCAGTGAAGACCAACTCCATGCTGTACTTTTTTGACTGATCACTCCTAATAACAAAGGGAGGAATCTCTAGGTCTACAGGGAGAGATTCACAAGAAAACCTTAAACAACAAAGTAGTTGGGCCAAAACGGTGATTAAAGAGCTCAGTTTTAACAAGCTAGAGCGGTTTTGGTTGTGCAGCCCCCAAGGACGGAGGCAGAATTGCTTCAGATGGCTCAAGGGATTATGAGCAGCAGTTACTGGATTCAGCTGAGCCTGAATTTCCTCCCCAAGAGGTCCATTAGACTCTGACACAGTTTTTCTAAGTGAAAAGGTAGAAGCAGCACCATGGCTCCAATTACTTAAAACTAGCCCGGATCAGGCTCTGGGAGAGCATGGCACAGGGAATAACTCTGTCAAGAGCCAACAGAATGAATGACCTAACAGGTCTCTTTTCAGCTCGGATTTTTCACACATGAAGTGTGGAACCAGAGGCTTTCGCAGCTCGCAGCAGTGCACACACGTGTCCCAAGGGAGCACCGTGAGACGGCCCGAGCATCCGACGCTGCTCAGGAACGGTCCCCACCGCAACGCTGTGGCAGACGGCGCGATTGCGGGTTCTTATTATTATTTCTTTGTCTAAATCATTTAATTGAGATCAAAGCTGCACTGTAATAAGCCCCATGCAGGCACACATTGAGATACTTCCTGCCCCAGGCAAACGACAGAGATAAAAGAAAGAAAACGACTTCTCCTACAACCCTCTAATTGTGGAGCCCGGGAGAGAGCCCAGGTCTCGTGAGACCCTGGCCCTCTCCCGAAAGCCAACCAAGCCGCCTCTCACCCACCCACTCAGCACGAGGAGGGAAGCTGGGCCCAGCTCTCCAGTCCCCAGCAACTCTCAACACCAGCACTTATGTCTATAGCCAACTTCAAGCGTGCTCACTATACGCTGGCCTTTTTTAATTGCAAAATATTTACAAAAGTGTTTTCCTCCTGAAATGTGGACATCTGGTAATTCTTCAACTGTTTTCTAATGGGTCTTTCTTCCACACAAATATAGGCAATGATACCGTATTTGACATGTTCCCATAAGGACAGCGACTGTGTAAGAGATCCCCGCAAGACAGAGCCTGAGAGCACCTCCTGCCCCTGCTTGGATGGTTCCCATTTTCTGCTCCCTAACGTGATGCCTGGAGCCTCCCCAGCTCCTGCCCATGCACCCAGGACCCCAGCTGGGCTCAGCCCGGTGCCATGAGGCCCTTGCTGAGCTCGGCCACAGCTGCTGATCCAACCTGGCTAACGCTGCAGCATCCAGGCAGTGCCCCCCACGGCAAGTGCCATAAAACCTGCCCAAAAGTACACACGTGTCCAGCTAAACCCCTGTATCAGAAGCAGTGAACGGCAGTAAAATGTTTCTAGCTACAAACCAATGTCAACTGTCTTCCCACACAGAGAGTTATGAAACGGGTTGTGCAATAAGTCTGCTGTCAAAATTTATCAATTCTGGAAGTCCACACTGCATCTGTAATGCCTTGTGGACATCCCCATCATCATCATCATCATCACATCCTCATGGTCATGTAGATAACCAGGCTACTGCAGCCAAACTTCCTTGAAGGTTTTTCAATCTCTAGATCTGGGATTTTCAACAAGGAAGACTGGGTCCTGTAAGTCGTTGGGTCTTTCAGTACAGCTTGGATGACTGTTGGACAAAAAATGATAGGCAAATTCTTACACTTAAAAGAAGACTGGAAACAAGATTAAACATATATAATATACATGCAATGCTTTTTCCACCCACTCTTGGATGGAAGCTAAAACTTTTGTAAAACTTCTTACCATACATATCAACAAATAGGTGATCTAACATCAAAGCACTGTTAAGATTTGAAACATCTCAGAACCTGTGCATAGTAATTACATACCAAAAGTGTTCACCCACGTTTACAGATAGGAAAATGAGGATATGCAGGACCATACACTTCCTCATTTTCTATATCAAATGGAATTACAAGAACAATGAATCTGGCTCAGAGAAGCTCAGAAGATTTGCTTAAGGTCGCAAAAGAAAGTCAAGGCCTGAGCCAGAATATGAACTCAGGAGTTTCCAGACCTATTTTTCCTCCACTTGATTATACTGACTTCTTAATTTGTCAGAGAGATGAATGTTCTGCACTCCTGGTAGTATTCAGAAAAACCTTTTGACATGTATTCCCTTTGAAACGGTGGATACCGTGATAGACCAGACGGCAGGCTCAGCAGCCCCACGATTTCATCTGGTTGAGTAAATCTAAGTCAGTATTTGCAGTAATGTAAAACTCCCTACTCTCCTTCAGACTGACATGGCTTCTCCATGCGCTCATCAAGTCTTGGCAATCTCTTATTCAGACATGCACCTTCTCCAAAACTACCTGCAGAGGAAGGCAACGGTGGCAAAATACTTCATAATTAACAATCCTGCAAAGCGGCTCTCAAAGATCATTGACCAAATCAGCCCCACGCCTAGAAAATTAATGTCCTCGGCCTTGACAGCTGTATTCCATGTCTGATGATGCCCTCATTACAAATGCTGAATATGCAGCCACTTTTTCCTGGCAATAAAACCTTGACACAAGCTTAGGAAATCTACTGTACTTGTGAGAAAAGTGAGGTAAGAATATGTTTCCATTTACTCTCTGAAAGAAAACAAAAACAAATGACCTGCTACTGAATGTCCTTTTTATTCAGAAAAATAAATCAGCAGCAGTCATTCTAATTTATGTTTCACTAACTTTTCCTTGAGATTATTTAGAAGAAAAAAAATGGCTGTCTCCATGGTTAGCTGGGAGAACATGAAGGATTTTCTGGTCCTGTTTGTTCTTGCTAGGGGCCATAAAGTTCTACATCTTGCTGAGTTCCAGTCACCACAAGCCCGTCCAAATTGCAGTGACATTTCATAAATTAAATTAAAAAAAAAAGAATATAGTACAATCTTATTGGCAACTTCAAGGGAGAAAAGAAGGGACCAGGAGTGAACTTCATCTGCAGGTCTGACTCCTACTAAATCAATAGGCTCCAGTTTCTCCTTTCAGTTAAGTCAATGCCAGAATGGCTTTTCTTCTCTGAGAAAGAAAAAATGGAAAGAGCACAGGGTCAGGAGAAGCGCATGTCCCCACGGAGTGGTCGGTGTCCCAGGAAGAACAAACGGAAGATGCGACTGTGTTACTGGAACACAAGTGCTTTCCTGGAAGAAATTTTGGGAAGTGCAAGTCCCGGGTCTGCAATGCTGGTGTAACACACAGGCTGCAAGCAGGGGAACTGCTCCATAAGCAAGTACATAAAGAAGAGAGAAGAGATAGTACTTGGTTATAATAAAACTTCAGCCTCAACAGTCAAAATAGAAGAAACCCTGAAGTACCAAAACTGAACTGCTCGAGTGCAGGAGATGGAGTAGCTTCTCTCTCGTGATGCAGAGAGGTTGGCCAGCTGGTGACTCCATCTGAGCCCATCCCCTGCAAGTAGCTCCCACCAGCTGCAGCAGAAAAACACCATGGACCTGGTGAAACATGCGTCAAATACTAGGAAATGGCTCCAAGTGACAGAGGGAAAATCCTCTGTCTTTGGGAGAAAGCAGGTGAATTAAGATAATAGGTGGACAACAGTGACAGAGGGAAAATCCTCTGTCTTTGGGAGAAAGCAGGTGAATTAAGATAATAGGTGGACAACAATTCTTGCTTTCCACCAAGGCATTTTTCTCTCCTGGTAGGCAGTGGTAGCACTGAGCATATGGATATAGTGACCTGCAGCTTCACAAACTCTTTGGTGAATTTGGTGCTTATATTGCTAACAGCAATTGTCTTTTCACTTCAGGGCTCAGCATCTGAGTTTTGCGGCAAGGACAAGTGAGTTCTATCCTTTGGGTCCAAACAGAATACACTCAGGAAGCAGCAGGGGGACTGCTTGAAGGCTGTAGTCTGAAGTCACAAGGCTTAAAGCCTCAGCAGGATATTGCAATCTGAATAAGAGCCCGTCTCTAATGCAATACACCTAGCATAAGGCTTGAAACAGAATAAATTCCTATTTTTGATGGCCAGGACTCTTTACAGACACATTTTGTTGTGAAATTATCACAGTTGGGTAACTGCTAAGCCTACTGCAACCAAATCCCTGATGCCTTAAAGCCTTAGCTCAAGCCCCCTGGTCTATAACCTATGCAACATCCATATTTATACACTAGGGACATGGTCTAGTGAAGTCAGGAGAAATTTCTGCAACTAACTGTACTCTCTTATTCTGACGTTTTTTCTATTAATCAAAATGTATATAAAATCTTTCAATGGGAGAGCATTCTGGTAAGAATAACTGAAACAACAGAATAAGTCCATTTGCTACTATATACGTATTTATCTATCAACCTTTAGGCGTCCTTTTTTTCTGTTTCTGTCTTGGGCTTTGAGCTTTTCCCCCTAAACCAGAAACAAATGTATGTGTCGTTATGGGATAATGTATTCTGTACAGTGCAGTTTGCAGTTAATTGCATGAATACCACTTGCACTATGAAACTTCTGATTTAGGGCTCAGATTCCCAGTTCTCTGCATTGCTGCACAATACCACATTTTGCTTGCTGGTGTCACCAGCAGGGCAGATCATCTGCTAATGCTTTGCTCTTTTATATGGTGGGGCTGTATCAAACCACAACTGAACCACAGCAAAGCAGAAAATGCAGCTGCGTATGAACATTTTCACCAAGAGAACTGTGCTGTGCTGCAGTACAGTTGGGCTGGA
Source organism: Crypturellus undulatus (assembly GCA_013389825.1). Lineage (NCBI taxonomy): Eukaryota > Metazoa > Chordata > Aves > Tinamiformes > Tinamidae > Crypturellus > Crypturellus undulatus. The sequence continues at coordinate 102,424 of VWPW01009153.1, read as the reverse complement.
CCACGGAAGCAACAATGGTTGTTGCAAACAAAAATACCCCCTGAGCCTTGTATCAAACTGTACCTTTGTCTTGTATTCAACCATACTCAGCTGTAACCTTGACAATGTGTATTTCTTTTTTTAAAAAATGAAAACCATTTCTATCAAATCACTTCTTGTTCATGAGACATGTCATTTTTTTTAGTCTGGAAGTGTTCACTAAATTAAAATGGAATAATTTATTTTAAAAAAGAAAAATATATGATGTTAATCACTGGAAAAATACTGCCTCCATATAAATTTTTCATAGGGATAAAAATTGTTTCCTTATCAATTCTATTTACTCATTATAAAATGGGGCTTATTAATCAGGAACCTTCAGTGAGGAATTAGATTAGCAGCTTCAGCACTGACAGAGGGCTCTGGCGGAGTGCCTCTACTCCAGGAAACCTCCTTGCCGTTGTTGGAATGATGGTTTCCTCGCCCTGTTTTTCTCTCTCTCTGCCACCCAGTAAGTCTCTTCACTCGCAGACTTCAGCAGAGCTTCCACTGAAGCCCAAGATCAGCTTTAACACCTAGAAGAAACAGACTGCTTGCCTGGCAAGAGGATATTGCCCCAACACCAGATGAACACACAGAAATGAGCTGAGGTACAAGAACCAGAGCTTTGAGTCTCCCAGTTGCAAAAGCCTATGTTGACCTTGTGTCTACAGTCCCAAACTCCTGCTTTCCCCCCAAAAACTCGCTCACATGTAAAACATGTTAACACACGTAAAGAGGTATGAATGAAAAGCAGGAAGTCCATTAATTTTTAGATGAATTTCTGCATTTTTCCAACCCTATTAGGAAAACATATCTCCTGCACCCATAAGACACCCATGACAGTAAGTTCTGGAGCAGCAACAGCGCTTTCCTGTTGCTCTGATACATGTCCCGTGCCTCGTGGAGATGAGATAAGCAATTTGCCATATCGAGGATCATGAGTTAGTATCAGCTATGTTAAGCACCACTGCAGGTGTCACATGTGGTTCTGCAAACTCTCTTCGATGTTGCTTTCCAAATCAGCCCTCGGTCCCTTTGAGGGGCACGAGCCGCTGCCACGCGCAGCTCACGCAGTCACACGTGAGTCACACAACAGAGCCAAGCGTGCCCCAAGCGTCCTTCCCGCTGGGTGCCACTGGCCACCTGCGCCACTGACGGCTTCTGCTGGGGAAAGCTCCAAGGGACACGGGCAGGCTGATCTCATCTGTTTTCCTACAGGAGACCAGCTGATTTGGGGGAAATGGCTGTTTAAGAAATGTTTTCTGTGCAGATTAATGAGTCCACTGCGCCGATGGACAGTGCGAGCCACGGAGCCGCACCTGCACACGCAGCACTGCTCCCAACGCGACGGGGTTTCCCTCTCCTTGCTTTCTCCAGCTCCATCCTCAGTGGATTCTCGAGCGTGACGCAAAGGGGCCGCCCAGCCCCGCAGCCCCTGACCCTGAAATGGAGCTCTCAGCAGCGCCGCAACATCCCAGCGCAGAGGAACACCGCACTTCCGCCTCCGAGAGCTAGATTTAAAAAACAGAAAATATATGAAATGGAAAACACAACTGGTCAGAAAAGCCATTCTATAAATTATGGGCCTGGGCAGCAGAGAGATTTTTCTTTGGGAATCAGGCGCTCATGGTCTTCAGGCTAAACTACATGTAAGAAATAAAAAAAAACAAACGAGGAGAAAAGGTGGAAGATTTTTTTGGCTGGTGCAGGAAAGGGATTTTTTCAGAATCAGGGAAAGGAAACTTCAAATGCAAGTGAAAACCCAACAGCAATCAGCACAACCTCAGGGCTCAGGTAAGGCAAGGAAAATGAGCAGATTTTGGCCTCTGTGGGTATCTTCACTGCACTTGGACTTCTTTGGTAGAGGTCAGCCCTGTACTTAGAGCCCAGTTACCTCTGCTCAAACCCTTCTTCTGTGGATACAGATGTAACTAACCTCTTTGCTGTGATGGGGAGCCCAGCCAGGCCCTGAGTGTGTTGCCTTCATGCATGCCAAGCCCGTGCCTTGAAGTCTGCTGCAGACCAGTGTCTTGGGGTCTGTAGCACTACACATCTGCCCAGCAAAACAGCACTTCAGTCCAAACTAACAAACTTCGTCACCAGCAAAGCTCACCAGGTTGTGTAGGATCGCATAGGAATAGTGCCAGACCACTCTGGATGGGAGCGAGCTCACGGAGAACCTGCGTGGGGTCTCTATACCCATGGCGCATGTTCATAAATATGACACTACTTGGATTTTCACATGACTTAAAGGGAATCACACATTCATATTCCATTATGTTTTGTTGTTATTAAGATCTGTGCCCCCACAGGCTCTTCTAAAACACTTAACTTAGCATTTGGCTTCTGGAGCACCACATCATTTGAAGAGATTGGCAGACATTTCAGAGCATCTCAAGATGCAAGCTCCTCCTCAGCCCTCTGCAAGAACTAGCATATGCTACTGAAATAAATTTTTAATGTATTTGCATTTTTAAAGTACAGAATAACCTGTATTGCTGAGTGGTGACTGCAGTAGCACTGGAATGAAGATGAATCAAGCAGCAAAATCAACTCAGCCTGCCCCTGTGCATGGTTTCTGACGGCACCCAAAGCAGCTCGGGATCTCTAAGAAAGGCAGGGAGTAAATCCCACACCATTTAGATCTGCACAGGGGAGCCAGTTGCTCTTCTCTGCCAGCCAACATTATCGTGCTCGTCCTTTGGCATCCTCTCACATTGGGCTAAATTGCTTCAAAAAGTCAGCGGTATCAGAAGGTCAGTCAGACCCTGTGTTAAAAAATAACTCCTCACTGTGCTACTTCTGGAGCACTGCCATGAGCCTTGATTACAAAAGATTTTACTCTGATATGCACTGCTTTGCATGCTTTTTAATTAAAGTTCAGTCCACCAGGGTAAAAATTACTGCTCGAGTTGTTTTTGTTTTGTTTTGTTTTTTCAAGTAGGTCTTGAAAATGGGGTTGAATAAACCCAAAACGTTTTCAGCACTGTATACTGCCTGCATGTAACCATCGTTCTCTTTGTGCAGCAGTGAGAGCAAATGCTTTGGAAAAGCCAAGTTCAAAAGGCTTTGAACTGTTTAACTGCCCTGAAGTCACAAAGCAATTCAGCATCAGAGTAAGAGGGACCACACAGCCTGACTCTGCATTTAGAGCATCAACAGCATTTCACTTCTGAGCAGCAGGGCGGCTTTGAAGCAAATCTTCCTGTTCCCACTCTGTTGTGAGCGCAGACACAGTGGTTTTCACTGGACACAAAGCTGGAAGCCCCATGCCAGGTGTGCACCAAATGTGCCCAACCTGTAGCAGGACAGAGGAGCACAAGTGAGTGCCTGGTGCTGCAGACAGCCTCAAGCCTCATATTGGATGGGGATACTCAGTCCAAGAAGCCCGACTAAATCGAGTGCGACATGAACCCCAAAATGTATTTAGTGGAGATGTAGGGGCCTCAAAATCAACTGCTTGTTATCTACAAAAAATCAGCTGCTTTCATCTACAGATACCCTTCCACCCCACTGGATCGCTGCAGACGCAGCAACTGCTTCTTTGCCTCTGTCCTGATGTCTTCTGCTGCCCAGGTCTGACACTGAACTCGGTGCTGACTGGCAGCGGTCACTGTGCAATACACTGCGGAGCTCAGCTCGGTTTCTCTGAGCAGGGTTAGAAGTCACACAGCTCCTCTCCCTGGGACTATCCCAGCAGATCCATGTGACCAGGCAACCCCCTCATCCCAAAAGCCTGAGCATCCAGCTGAGCACGAGCAGCTGGGAGCAGAACTTTTCCCCTGCTCTTCCAAATGCTGCTCCGAGAATTTGGCTTTGGAAATGCTCAACTTTCACACAACTTTACTGATAAAATAATTTGTTGACTCAAGACAAAATGCTCACTGGAAAGGAGGACTGCAGTGGATCTGTGCCCAGGGAGAACTTCAGTCTCCACCAAAACCGCAGGTCCTACCGGGGAGCGGTTTGGGATTTTTTATTATTTTTTTTAAAATATTTTTGAAGTACTCGAAGAGCTTTTTGGCCCAGATTTCACAACCCTCATCTTTATTCTACTGCTGGACAAAAGGAAGAGCAAGCTGCTTCTTCCTAGTTTCCTGGATAACAAGATAATGATGGGGCTAACAAAAGGCCTGAACCTCTTGCCTTGAGAACGCTGGCTTACCCCAGCAGAACAACTCTCATCCGGCTTCGCTGCAAGCACCGGCGTTCCCAGCTGCTCAGCAGTAACCGCATCTTGGTCCTGGCTGGGCCCGCGAGGAGCCACGCACTTCAGCTCCAGCTGAAAGGTGGAATATTATTTTTACTCAATCAGCCGCGCCGCTATGACCGCTTCCTCCTCGCTGTAATCTCACGGTGTATGTTCATAAACAGGATATAAAGCAAGAACTTTGACAGTAGACACTTTCAGCTGGGTTCCCCCTCTAGGACAGACTAGCTCCTTGGTAATTACTGCTGGCATGAAACTGGAGTAACACGGTAACGAAGGGGATCCCTTGAGTTATATTCCGTGTCAGCTACCCCCATGGAACCTCATTAACTTCACTGAAGCTGCAGAGAAATAACAAATTGCAGAATTTGGCCTTATTTTTGCAAATGCATCTTTTAAAATTGCGCATCTGGAATTTGAGTTCTCTTCCAAATGCTGCATGTGATTTGTTCTTGCCAGAGCAGCACACCTGGGACTAAGAAGGGGGTTTAGATAAGTGCCTTTCCATATGGCCCACTGATAAATGATTCATTCTGCACAGCTTAACTTTGAAAATAAATTCTGTATCGTTAAGATATTAAGATACCAGCCTCATATTTTACCTCATAATTGCACTTCACATATCACAAAAAGGGCTTTTCTGGTGTTTTTGCTACGTCTGTTTGTGGACGCAGCCCGCGGAGCTCCTGGAGCCCAAGTTCTTTCGTTCTCCTTCCAGCACAGATTTTTCTCTTCTTCAGAGGACAGTTTGTAAGTGGCTTCATACAAAAAAAAAAAAAAAAAAATGGTGTTCTCACATAAAGTTACAGATTCCAAATCCTGACGTGAAAAAAAAAAAAAAAAAAAAAAACTATTTTTAGTAGAGGACTTAATGAAAGATGCTGCCATGAGAAAAGACAGCTTAGGGGAAAGCAAGAGTGGGCAAACGAAGGCGCAAGTCCTCCTCGGCCCACTCCTAGCACTGATGCAGCGTGACCAGCTTGTTCAGCTGCCCCTTGAGCTGCTCTTCTCTGTCTAATCAAGGTCCTCATCCTCAAGCTCTCTTGCCTATGGACTTCTAGTGTTGCCACTAGTCCAATATTATCCTCTGCTAGAGGAGGGAAGCCTGTCAGAAGATTTCCCATTCAAAACCCAAACTCTGTTATGTTATAGATTCTCCTCCTAACAGCCATGGCAATGGATACACCCAGCGCTAAAGGGTTTCCAGTTGAGATCTCTCTGGAAGCACGTGGGAACAGAGGGGGATGTTCCCATCTCCATTTTAAGGAGAGCACAAGAGGAACCAGGATCTAGAGACACTAAGTGATTTCCTAAGGTCACCTAAAGGATCTTGAGGAAGCCTCTGGAAGCAACCCAAGCCTCACCACAAGGACCATACAAATACCTGAGCTCCATTCAAATTCGATTCTAAAATGCAGGGGTCTGTTGGTCTCAGGAAACTGCGTGGGTCTTTCTAACCAGAACTGAGCTAGCTACGCGCAGCTGAGGGTCGGGAACAGCCTCCCGATGTGTACGAAGGCCTCAGTGCAGGCCGGCGCGGCACACACGACCGCGGAGTGTCTGCGCCGCTTGACATCCCGAGGTGCCACCTCGGTGCTGAACGGAGGACAAGGCTGCAAGCCAGGAGACCTGCTGAGGAACCCCAGCACGGACAGGAGATTCTGCCCTCTCCTGGGACACGGAGAGTCCTGGTAGAGGAGGAAAAGCTCCTCTCTCAGGGAGACACCATCACCTTCGCAGCTGCCTTGGAGGCCCATCCCAAGAGGAAACATCCATGTGCTTTCAAGTCACATCCTAAGGATGGTGATACCTACCAAGGCTTTTTTTTTTTTTCTTTAAATCTCCTTCAGGCATTAACACTTACAGAACTGATGAGACTATTTGCTTTGGTCCTACCAGCCTATAAAGTTTTCGCTTAAATTCATCCTACTTGCAAAATAAACCAACAGTCAAAGTAACTAGGAGTAAAGGAAAGTAATTCAGCACAGGCAAATTCAGGCTGCACATCTGGAAAATATTCCTCATGGTAAGAGCGGCGAGCGTACGGACGGGCTCCCCGGGGAGCACGAGATGACCCGCACTTGGAGTCATTTTAGACTGGACAAGGCCAAACACTGGAGGGAGAGCGGGGAACCACGTAGCCATGGCAGAGGCAGCAGCGATTTGATATACTAGGTGCTGTCTCCAGCTTCGCCGGGGGATTGCAGAGCTACCCACAGCATTTTTCTTACATCGTACACAGGGACGTGTCCAGTTACCCCATTAATGATGATTTGAAAAAGTCCAGGAAGCAAAAAAACACATTCTGGACTGGGGAACCAAGTCTTCACTTGGGGCGCAAGGAGAATTTGTCAGGTCGCAAATTCAGCTGGCATAAATTAGGGTAACCCCAAGAAGAAGGATCTCTGCTGATCTGTACCCACAAAGTATTCTTGTTTGCTCTGCAGAAGGAGGAAATCCAGGTTTCCTGCGTATTCCAAGTGCTACCATAAACAAACTACAAAAATGGTGTAATTTGTTAACCAAAGTCCAGAGAAAAATATGAAAAGTCAGAGTCTCATCTTGAGAGCTCCTTTCAGAGACGGGGCTCTATTTCCAGTCCCAGGTGCAGTCTGTAGATGCTTAGGCACATGATATTTTTTTCTGTACAAAAGCAATCCCAGGTGAGAGTTCATAGATGATATATCTAAAAAAAAAAAAAAAAAAAGGACAACAAAAAAAGCCTTGCTCTCAGTTCCAAAAATCTGTCTTCCATCTTAATTCTATCCATTGAAATTTATTGCTGCTGAAATTCCCAAGGTCTGCCAAAATGTAAGGAAAGTTGCACACAGGCAAGTGTAACCAGCACAGCGGAGAGGAGCATTCAGAAAGAAGCAAGGGAAGAAACGCTGACTAGGACAGAGCAGCCCTGGGCAGTGACTGCAGCAATGCTAGGGAAGTTGGCTTTTAAATGAGGAAAGCAAACCCAAAATACAAACTAGACCAATTCCAGCCCTATGAGGCTGCATGAAGCCAGGGCTCCCTCCAGTCTCTAGCCGTGCCCCGCTCTGGGGAGCTGCAGGTATCTCCGTGACTCCTCTGCGCGGTTGGGTTGGAATCAGCCACATGTTCAAAGGTGAGTGGAAGCCGGGTCAAAACAACTGAGGATACTCTGAAGTGACTGGTAATTTTCAAAACCAGAATGCTCTGGCAAGTTAGCAGTTTTCAGTTACCTAAAAATTCAGCTGAAAGAAAGAAACAAACAAAAATGGTCAAAAGGAACTTTTACTAAATTTGAAGCATTTTTATTCTATTACTAGTTTAAAAGAGATGGAGATTTTACAAGTCCTTGAAGACTAGACTTGTTTCAGAAAAGCTATGTTAGAAACACTCTTACGAGTTCTGCCGTATTGGAAGAAACCATGTCTGCAATCCATCTTTTTACAGAAAAAGTTACAGTGGTCGTTCTGCAAAGCTGAGTCCTAAGCCACTGGAGTTAGTCCATTGATTGGGTTTAATACACATTAAAACCGTGTGGAGGTGCTCACTGCCTACTTCTGTAATTAGTCCTGCACGGCTTTCCATCACAGAGCTTAAGGAGAGCTCTTGAACACTGTATTTTCCTGATGCTGTAAATTCCAGGGATAAATGGGTATCTGACCAGGTGAGAGGAGGCCAGTATGGCCAGAAGACCGGTCCAGTCCTTCAGTGAGGGCTTGGTGGTGATTTCTAATTAGAAATGTGCAGATGGGGGTTAGAAATAACAGCTCCTGTACAAGTTTAGACACTAATGCAGATATATCTGTATTCTTTCATCATGTCAAGAGCTTTTGCACATGGCGCAGCAGGTCAAACCCGCACCTCACTGCTGCCGCACTGGGGCTCTACTCCACACCTGCCACCTGCGTCGCTGGCTGCGGTGTCTGAACATACAGACCTGGACCTACCCTGATGCTGAGGTACCTCCACTCAACTCCAGAGATTTTAGAGAGAATGGAGGAAATCCCAGTCTGCAGGGCACAGCAGCAACAGCGAGGAGGATCATGCCACCTTCCTGCCAGGCCTGCAAGAGCACAGGGACATTGATCAGTACTGACATTCAATCAGTATTCAGGCAAAGCAAGAGCTATTCTGCCTTAGTTTTCTTCTCAGACAACATCTAAGAAATAGGCACTGGATCAGTCAACCCTTGGCTCAAGAAACACCAAGTGAAATGTCAGGAAAGGGTCAGACTATGTGGTCCCTACTGGCCCTAGAAAGTGTGAACCAGGGAAAAAACAGCAAAGTATCACAGTACTACAGCAAAAACTCATTAATAAAAGTGACAGAAAAAGCTTTAAGACAAGGAAAGTTACCCAAGAGCAAAGCTCATTCGACTCTGCAATAGTCTCCCCTAGGAAAGCAGCAGCAGTTCTATTACTTGAATCATTTTATAACTAGACTCATTAATATTTTTAAGAAGCTACTTTAGGAAAACTCCTTCACTGGCAGGGAGGTAGACACGATGATCTAATAGGTATTTTCCATCTCTCAATTCAATGAATCTTCTTCATTTACACCAAAGAAGAACTTAGCTGTATGTCAAAGAAAATAAATTTCTGAAGAGTTTTATTTTTTTAGTATTGACCTCTGCCTCCCTGTTGAAATGTCAGACCAATGCTCAGCACAACTGGCCCCCAGTGAAATTTTGCTTAATGCAGTAATTTTGGAAACAAATTCTGGGCACGACTAGTATTAATGTTTCTCAGTTTTCGATGAAACCTCTCTGCACAGAAGGGAATCCAGCAATCCAGAATCTGAGCTGTCCCAGCTTGCAGTGAGTCACATTCATATACCTGTACTTAGGGCAAGGAGTTGCTTCTTAAGAGAAATCCCAAGGAGTCCACCAGGAAGGAAGTGCACACAGTGAAGGTGCCCTCACCTGATGCCTTCACCATGCCAATCCAGAGAACTTTTCCCCCTTGACAGACCCTTTCCGAAGTCCAGATATCACACTAGGGACCAGAGAATCTGAGAAATGAAAGGGACCCTGCACGAGGTTGAACGGAAGAACAACTCCGCGCAAACCCATGGAACAACTCCCTAGATCTGTATGTAATAAAGAGCTAAGGCCTGGTCAAAACACAGGCCCTGGACAGCCCATCACGCACAGCTCATAGCTGGGGAGGAAACACTGCACCTTAGCAGTGAAGAAGTCAACGCTCCCAAAAGGAGCTATGCTAGGAGTTGCTCACACCACCCTGCATCTCCCAGAAGTTTATCTTTTAGAGAAGCCCATGAGCTCTAAACCCTCGGGCTGGGTTTTCATCATTAAAATGCTTTAAATACAACCACAGCAAGTGTTACGGAGGATGCAGCCTCTCTGGCTAGCACTGTTCTTGTTAGACGTAGACTGTCATCTGACTGTACTGCTTTGTAGCCCCTTCATGTCATCACTGTGACTGCATTTGGCGAGGATATATACAACGTGCCATTGTCCAACAGAAAACACGATGCTGCCACTGCTTGACTTTGTTCTCGGTCACTGTGTGTGCGCTCCAGAGAGCCTGAGGCACATCGTGGCGTCAGGGAGAACTGCAGACTTGACCGTATGCATCCACTCAGGGGGGACAAGGGCCTCCTACAGACACCTTACAGACAGCACAGACAAAAGCAGCGTCGTCTTCTCAGTCATGAAGTGAAGAACTGAGCCCAATTCCAAGCCTGTTAAAGCCAACATGAGTTCTTCCATTGATTTCCATAGGCTCTAGGACAAACTTAACTCTTCCAAACCAACAGAAAATGGAGACTCTTCTCATTTACTAAAGCCACAATCACAAGGCCCAAAGCTCCCTATCGGAAGAAGGGAGTGTGAAGTTCTAGTCTGCAAGAGCCACAGAAGCTCTGCCACTCATTTCAGTAAGGCAGAGAAACCTGCCTGTCCCACCGGCAGCCTGCACAAGCAGCGTACAACCAGTCCTGATGCAAATTCATGAAATTTATGACCAGGAGAAGTGATAAATACTAAATCTCGGTATCACAGTCCCCAACTCTGGGACATCCTGACACCTAGTGGAATTAGGAGACTCGAGGCAGAAAAATCAGAGGCCTGGGCTGCCCGGAGCCTTTGTACTCAGGCACTCAAACTCCACTTAAACCTGTCCCCGTTATCCAACTCACTGTGTGTCCCACTGTGTGTCCTTTTTAATGGTATTTGGGCAACCCCGCAGGGAGATGATTATCTTATGGTCAGCCTGTGCCTTCCAGAGGAGTATCGAGCCTTGATGGGACAACGCAGCAGGACACAGAACCCGCTTCTCCCTTAGTTGAGTCTACTGAATAAAGCTCTTCTGATTTACTTACTGTGCAGAAAAAAAGTTGGAGTCAACTGCTTCTTGACATCCAAAGGAGCTAGGAGCACGCAGCCATTTGCATGGTCTGGCTCATAGGAGGACCCCAGCTGTGGAGTTACTAACAGAGGTTATTTTCCTTTCCCAGGCCTGGCTGTTGAGTCTGAGTAAGAGGCTTGCAGGAAGGCAACACCGGGCAGGCTGCTGTGACTCGCAGTGCTGCCATTTGCACAGACTGTCCTAACACTGCTGGCTGCAGGCCATGAAATGCAGATGTGGCTGCAAAACTTAGAGACAAATGACCAAAATACCATTTTACTCCTCACTATGTGTCATTTTTGCTGTCTCTTTGGCATAGTTTAAAAAATATATATATTGTTATATATATTCAGAAACCTCCTCGGAAGAATCCCATGGGCTAGAGCCCTAGAAGGAAGGGGGGCCCAAGAGAGCTGGCTAGTGTTCAAGCGTCACTTCCTCTGCGCCCAGCAGCAGTGCATCCCTGTGCGTAGGAAGTCAGGCAGAGGGGGCAAGAGACCTGCGTGGATGAGCAAGGAGCTGGTGGCAATGCTCAAGCAGAAGAAGGGGGTATACAAAATGTGGAAGAAAGGGCAGGCCCCCTGGGAAAAATACAGGAGCGTAGTCAGGGAATGCAGAGATGCAACTAGGAAAGCTAAGGCGCAGCTGGAACGCAGCCTGGCAAGGGATGTTAAAAATAACAAGAAAAACTTCTATAAATATATTAACAGTAAAAGGAAGATCAGGGGAAATGTGGGTCCTCTAGTGAATGGGATGGGCACCCTGGTTACGAAGAACACAGAAAAAGCAGAGCTGCTGAATGCCTGCTTTGCTTCAGTGTTTACCAAGGGCAGCCCTGTAGAGTCCCAGGCCCTAGCGACAGGAGAAGAAGCCGGAAGAAAGGAAGACTTGCCCAGGGTAGAGGAAGATTGGGTCGGAGAGCACCTAAGACACCTCGATACCAACAAATCCATGGGCCCCGATGGGATGCACCCCAGAGTTCTGCGTGAGCTGGCGGATGTCGTAGCCAAGCCACTCTCCATCATCTTTGAAAGATCCTGGAGAACGGGGGAGGTGCCGGAGGACTGGAAGAAGGCCAATGTCACGCCAGTCTTCAAAAAAGGCAAGAAGGAGGACCCGGGCAACTACAGGCCGGTCAGCCTCACCTCCGTACCTGGAAAAGTGATGGAACGGCTCATACTGGCCGTTGTCTCCAGGCACGTGGAGGACAAGAAGGTGCTCAGGACTAGTCAGCATGGATTCGCGAAAGGGAAATCATGCTTGACTAATCTGATAGCCTTCTATGATGGGATGACTGGCTGGATAGACGAGGGAAGAGCGGTGGATGTCATCTACCTTGACTTCACCAAGGCTTTTGACACCGTCCCTCACAACATCCTCCTGGACAAGCTCCGGAGGTGTGGGCTGGATGAGTGGTCGGTGAGGTGGATTGGCAACTGGCTAGATGGCAGAACTCAGAGGGTGGTGATCAGCGGTGCAGAGTCTAGTTGGAGGCCTGTGTTGAGCGGAGTGCCCCAGGGGTCAGTCCTCGGTCCAGTCCTGTTCAATTTATTTATCAACGATCTGGATGAAGGCACAGAGTGCTCCCTCAGCAAGTTTGCAGATGATACGAAGCTGGGAGGAGTAGCGGATACTCCAGAGGGCTGTGCTGCCATCCAGAGGGACCTGGACAGACTGGACAACTGGGCGGTCAAAAACCTCATGAAATTCAACAAGGCCAAGTGCACGGTCCTGCACCTGGGGAGAAATAACCCCAGACACCAGTACAGGCTGGGGACCGACCTGCTGGAGAGCAGCTCTGCTGAGAAGGACCTGGGCGTCATGGTGGACGACAGGTTGACCATGAGGCAGCAGTGTGCCCTCGTGGCCAAGAAGGCCAATGGCATCCTGGGGTGCATTAAGAGGAGCATCTCCAGCAGGTCGAGGGAGGTGATCTTACCCCTCTACTCAGCCCTGGTAAGGCCACATCTGGAGTACTGTGTCCAGTTCTGGGCCCCACAGTACAAGAGGGATGTGGAGCTGCTGGAGAGAGTCCAGCGCAGGGCCACGAGGATGATCAGGGGCCTGGAACATCTGCCCTATGAGGAGAGGCTGAGGGAGCTGGGCTTGTTCAGCCTGGAGAAGAGAAGGCTGAGAGGGGACCTGATCTGTGTCTATAAGTGCCTCAAGGGAGGCAATGAGGAAGATGGGGCTGGCCTCTTTTCACTGGTGGTCACTGACAGAACCAGAGGAAATGGCCACAAATTGAAGCATAAAAAGTTCCATGGGAACTTAAGGAAGAACTTCTTGACGGTGAGGGTGACAGAGCACTGGAACAGGCTGCCCAGAGAGGTTGTGGAGTCTCCTTCTCTGGAGATCTTCAAGACCCGCTTGGATGCAGCCCTGTGCCACGTGCTCTAGGTGGCCCTGCGTGTGCAGGGGGCTTGGACTAGATGACCTCTAGAGGGCCCTTCCAACCTTAGGCATTCTATGATTCTATGATTCTATGATTCTCACATCAATATTTGACATTATCCTCCACTCTGTTCTCAAATTATTAATGGAATCTTTTAAATCTCAATCTGTAGATTAACGTGAAGTGAGGATGTCTTTTATGCTTGAAAATCAAATTTTCCAACCACCTGGCACTGTCCCCTCCTCACTCACCTCAGTGCTTAGAAAGGCTGGCATTTGCTTCTGCAATTATAAGGGCTTCACAAATACAATTTATTGCCATCAGAATAAAGAGTGTCAGTGCCAGAATACGACTGGGGTCTCCAAAGTCACTAACCCAATAATTTGCTGACTAATGCAAATCTCGGCTTGAAGTTTACCAGGAAACACTGGAAAACTTCCAATTAAAATCCTTCAGGGACTTTTCTTCTACTGATGTAATTGACTACAACACTAAGAGGGAATAACGTGTTTCAGGCAGAAAGAGGTAGTTTCCCTAAGATGTCCAAAGAAAGTTATAAAGCCCTTAATTACCCTGCGCTCTCCAGCAGCACAATTAAGGATGATTATCTTTCCTCTTTCTTTTCTGTTTTTCAAGTAAGTTTTGGAATAATCCTCCGGATGCTTGATCTCTTTTGCGGTTTCCAGGTGAGCTTTGGCTTCCCTTAAGCGAACAACTTTAGCAAGCAGACGTTTTAGAAAGTTTTGGCCGTGCAGCAAACAACGTACCGGGACCACGCATCACTTCACACTGAGCTTTATGATTTCTTCAAAGATGACGTTATTTAACTGCCACCATCTGAACTGATCCAGTGTCAGCTCACAAAGCTCTCCAGTGATTCAGACAGTGACAGTGCTACAAATCTTACTCCGTGCAATCAATCTTCTCCTCCTTTCTGTGAGCATTTAAGGCCTTTGCTCCAGGTCCAAGGTTTCTTTACCCTAAATACAGTACAGCCACATGAAAAAAACAGATTCTGCCCCCAAAACGGTACAATTTGAGGATGAGACTCCCCAGATACCACCACAGTGCTAGGCTCAGAGTGGTTTTTCATTGTTTTACCACCTCTTTGATCCTGCTGGGGTTCTAATCAGCTGTTACATGACAGCTACATGTCCACAGGCTGCTCGAGGCTGCTGCAGGGCCCAGCTGGCTCCTCTGCGTAGGGGATGCCCGTCTAGGGCAGCCTGAGGACCCCCATGCACCCCTGGGGTTGTAAAAATGGACAGTGCCAGGTCTAAAGCCCTGGTGCATCTGGAGGGGCCGTAATTTAGAACTAAGGATGAGCCACTCCAGAGGCAACAGCTGAAAGCAGGAGTTTTCCTCCTGCTTCCCTAGAAGAAGCTTGAGCTTCTGTCCTGCAACTCAGCCATTCCCAGCTGTATTCAAGGAAGGACTGGAAGTCCTGGGTGTAAAGTTAACTTCACGCTAAACTTCACAGGTAGCAACAATGTCTTTGCTGGGTCATTTCCACCAGGACTACTTTCCACACTGTAGGGAACAGCAAGAGCATGGCTTTCCCTCCGCACTTCGTTTTTACCAATGGATCTGGCTGCTGTCAAGTGCTGTGATAACCTAGAGCAAAGAACACCAAGACTGAGCAGAACCTTGAGAGCCAAGCCAAGACCTGCCCATTCCTTGGAAATTTTTCTTAATGGCACAGAATGGGGGGAGGGAGGAAGAAAGCAACCACCAAAGCCCAGGAGTCACTATCCTTGCAGCTCCACGCAACTCACTGAGATAGAGCACTGTGTTCTTCGTCTGCAAGCAGATGCAGCAAGCACAGAAATATCCTTTTCTACTTATTTTAGTAACAGGACAGGTCTTTGTTCTAGTCTTAAAGAGCTAAAAAATCCACCTTTGTGATTTTTGGTTCAACTTTACTGACATTAGAGTAGTGCACAGGCCTCCAAACAACTCACAGTCCACGTCGGGGGGAACACAATGACCTGCCCAGCTCACACAGAAATTTAATAGCAGAGCCAGCAATGCAACATGTGCCGCTGCACTGCTGCAGCCAGGGCAGCCCAATGTACCATTGTGATTCAACTAAGCATCCACATGAAAGAAACTGCCTTTAAAAACTTCTTTCCTAGGGAAAAAAGAACAAAGAACCAAAACCCACTTTTTTCTACGGACTTGCCTATCTATCGCTTTGCAAGCTGGCTAAGCTGTACCAACTATGAACATCTATGAACATCAAGTCTTTTACATATACATTTTGGAGAAATTATAAATAAATAAATCAATAAAAAGGCGTTTGGATTTTTACTCCAATTAATAAGCAACTAAAATGTCATTATGACAATAAGACATAGACACAAACATTATGTCATTATGACAATAAGACAAAGATATAAAAACTACATGTGATTGATCATCCTCTTGTTTGGGTGACCTGCAAATACATTTTGGTGGTGTGCCCTTCGCAGGAACACTCCTTCAGAAACCAAGGCTTTGGAATTTTCTTATAAATTGAAGTTTTCTTGAGTTTTCCTGCAATAAGTTTTCCTGCTTTTTGCTATGTATTTGCATAGGGGATGCTTTCGAACTAGCAATAGTCAAACTTGTGTCCTAGACTTTGCTCCTCAACCCAGAGGTTGGTCCCACAGAATTTAAGCCAGGCTGATGGTTTGAAATCTGAAATTTAAAATTTTGGGCTTTTACTAGTTTTGTATTCCTATCACTTTTGTAACTAAATTCAATGGTGGAGTGACTTTACATAATACAGGCCTGAGAGCTGGAGGGCAGAAGACTTGGATCCTACTGGACTTGGACAATACTCTTAATATGTAAGGATATATATACTGTAAGATGTAAGGGTATACGTATCATAAGAGCCATAACCATCAGGCTCCTGCTGCTGACTTCTCTTAATAAAGCCTGAATAAGGGATCTCAAAATAGTACAAGTTTTCCAAGCAAACTTTGTTGGGATTAGGCCTATGTGCTAAACAACTTTATCTAAGTGACTTGACCTTTTGTGATTTTTTTAGAGGCTGGCTTCATCTTTCCTCTTCATGCCAAACTGTACAGCAGCAATTTGTTGCAGCTTTTACCATTTATACACAGCTTTTTATTGTAGTTCCCAAGCCTTGTACTTGTCCAGTCACCTCTAAGCATTTCAGAGGCTTTAAAGAAAAACCCAACCCTGGGTGAAGCAGTCACTGGAGAGCAGAGCCATAAATCACTTGGCCGAGTTCTCAGAAGCGACTGGGCAGAGCAAGTTTCCTAGTTGTAAACGGCCTCCCACCCTCTTGCAGACTCTTGGACTTCTGATAAACATGAGCAATTAGCACCTTAGCAGACATCATTTTCCTTCCCCACTGCTGGAATATTGGATGCTCAGAAGGAAACTGTGCCTTAGGGAGAGATTCCAGGAAGGTCTTTGGGATTGGGCATGGGATTATTAACACTGCTTCAACTCATTCAAGGCGTTATGTGCTAACCCGCTTCTCTCACCCACACCTCCTCTCCCCTGGAGTGACAGGTCCTGCGACAAGCCCATTTCTGTTTGATGGGAAGAAAAACAAACATTACGGTGGATAATCAAACAAATGTGGGCTCTTCAATTCCTGGATGGGAACTCACTCTTAGCTAATGTCATAAAACATGGGAAGAATGCTCTATAATTAAACCCTTCTCTGGAAATATTTGACTAGGTTTGGGATGAGCTACAGGAACAACACTGAAGTCAGCAGCAGCAGGAAAGGCTGCCTGAGACTGGGACTGAGGGATTTTCATCAAAATATGCACCGGGGAGAAGCCTGAGGTAGGACACTGAGTTAAACAGAGGTTTTTAGTGTGGGGTTATGTACATATATCCCAGCAAATCCACACACAAGGCCACGTCTCCTTGGGTCTTCATCATAGGTTGAGCTCCTGCTTTCTCCGCTGTGGTCCCAGGCTAGCATTTTTCTGGGCATTACAGAACCAAGCCGGGGTCAAGAAAACCATAAACTCCATTAACTGATGCAGCAATACATCTCCAGGACGCGAAATGGAACTCTGATGTGTGAACTAAAGCAGTTGTAAGAATGAGAGAAGGCCTTGGAGACCCACAGGAGACCTTCAGGGCCTACAGGAAACCTTCCTGCAGCTGCACATTCACAACGCTCACCAAAGCACACCAGCAAGAGGAGGGATGATGGTGCTGGAACATACTGAGAACAGCCCCTGGCTCTGGAAGCTGAAGGGACAGCCAGCAGTCGTTCCTACCACCCTCTCTCCACCCATGAGCTAGACCAGGAGACTGAAGTTATGAATTCTAATGGGACCTAAACATATGGGGGTCCATGCAGGCAGGTTACCAGCAGGTTTTGTGTGTCTGCACGGTGTCTTACCTTGGTAGAGCTCATTCTACTCAGATCCCCTTTCACAAGGACTTCAAAAGCCTGTGCTCAATCTCCAAGGCAGAGGGCAGGTGGTTCCAGCGCCTTCAAGCCTTCCAGTGCCCGTGGGCAGCACGCGGTGACACTCACATCGAACAGTTCTCAAACTAGAGCTCAGGACACAACAAATACGCAGGCATGTTTGGCCACAGTTTGTAAAAACAGTTCCTGAAAACCATTTCTCCTTTTTAATTTCTTCCTGTTTTCAAAAACATGGAGCATCTACACATCTGTCCGGAAAGCCTAAGCATGAACTTCAATTATGGTTTCACTGAAAAGCAATATAAATAGGGGGACAGGACAAACCAAAGGTGTTCATAGAAACCCAACAGTAAGCATAATCTGTTAGCAAAAAGAAGAAAGCAGGAACATCGAGCCATCCTGTTCTGAAGTCTGTTCTAGGTTACACTTTCTGTAATCTTGACTGGAGTTAGTTACATGTTGAGATGGATGAGCACTAATTAAACTTGCAAAATGTCTTCGCCTTGAGGTCTTTCCCGGTGGTAATTCTACATTTTAAACAATGATCTCCGGAGTCAGTGATTCACATCAAGTTCAAAGCTGGTGCAGACAGTTTGCTGCTAATCAAGCACAGAACATGGAGCCAGAACATGGAGAGCTACAGCCCCCCAGCTGCTAATCAAACCAGGCAAAAGCATGAATCTTAAATTTTCATTTCAGAAAAAAAAGTAGAAAAACATCAAAACATCAAGTGGAGGGATCAGGTGAACACCTAAAGGACGTCTTTGGAAGCGAGGGATTTGCACACCTCTTAGCTGACCAATTCCAACACTGAATCATGGGTCCACCAAAACACAGAATGGTGGACTTGGGCTATTGGCTTGACCCAACAGTATGGTGAAGAGGCAAAACATCGGAAAAAAAAAAAA
This sequence comes from Crypturellus undulatus, assembly GCA_013389825.1. Classification (NCBI taxonomy): domain Eukaryota; kingdom Metazoa; phylum Chordata; class Aves; order Tinamiformes; family Tinamidae; genus Crypturellus; species Crypturellus undulatus. The sequence goes on along the minus strand of VWPW01009153.1, from coordinate 84,132 downwards.
AAAAGAAAAAAGCTGATGCAGTTACCAACTCCCATCTACTTCTCTCTCATGACTGAAATATGAATCCAGTTTGCAAACCTAAGTGTCAAATGCCCCTGCTAAAAAGACATAACTCTTTACGTTGCTGGTGTACATGAGAGTAAATCAAGGACTTGACGAAAGAGAAACAGAATCTGCACTGGCAATACTTTTTGCTACATATTTCCGAGGGAAGACTGAAACCACACGTTGGAGTGCAAGCTTTGCCTAGCAGAAGGGCACCAGCACGCGAGAGGTTGCGGCTTCATCCTCAACTTTCCTTCCCTCTGTGCCTTCCTGTGTAAGGCATTAAATTCCCCCTCGGCACGGCAGCCGCACGGAGAGAGAATATGCCCGTGCCACCAAAGGGTTAAGGAGGACAATAAAACACAGCAGGTGCAAGCGCACGAGAAAGAAATAAAGCAAAATTCCCTCCTTATGAGAGCAATAGAAATGATGGAGAGTGTGGGCTCTGTAATCTACAGAAAGTGGGGCGACACTGTTGAGTCAAATTAAATGCACTGAGCGGAAAAATCCAAACCCAACAATTTATCTGTGTCACGTGTCTGTAGGTAATCTACGGCCACAGTTGGAATCTGCCTTGGACAGATTCAGAGAGGAGAATTCACATGTGGGGCTTGTTGCCTTGGGAAGTATGGGCACGTGCATGTGCCTGCAACCAAGACCGAAGAGCGATGCACAGAGTGGCACATTTTTTGCAAGCCCCAATCTCTGACTCCCCCGGCTACAGAAGTGTAGCAAAACTCAAGGAAAGGAAATTCCCTACTGCAGACAGCACAAAGCATGGGACTGACTGGAGCGTGCGGAATTCTGCATTTCCTGGCTTTAGGAATCTCAGCCCAAACCCACAACGTAACTAACCCTGCAGGACAGGACTATACTAAATGCCAGCGTGCTTCCTCACAGGATCCTTCTTCTCTACTGAGGGTTTTCTTCTCGGCTTGCTAGGTTAGCACATGTGCCCAAAACAAGGGGTTTCAGATTCCTCCATCCTCCAGACTGTTCCTTCGCTTCCCTTCGAGAGCCCTGTTTTGGGCGGTGCAACAGCAGACGTGCCCTTTATTTACCTGGTAGCAATTGCTGGATTTAGTTACCTGCCAGCAGCAATCCATGCAGCAGTGGGAGGGGGAAGGAAATATTCCCTGGCTCCTTTCCAGCTCTGAAGTTATTATTTCATCCTTTAGTAATCATACAGAAGCTGATTAGATAGCTAAAGAGACCGGAATTATTTATTCTCCCATTTAATGGCCTCACAGTTGTCACAGCACATTGGTTTAACACTGATTTTATGGCCTTTGGGCAGCAAACTGCGCCCCGCTGCTTCTGGCGCTGCAATGGTGCAGAGAAGGGAGAACAGCAGCCTCTGCACAGTGTAGGGCAGGGAAGAGCCAGGGTGTTTTGGCATTAGAACCCAAATTTCCAAAGCTCCCTGAACTGCTCAGCTCGGCTGGTCTCTGTGTGTGCCCGCAGAGGCTCCACAGAGCTGGGGTCAGCATGGCCACATCGAGGAGAGCTGGCTGAAATGGCAACTCCTGACGGGAAATCACCTTCTCAGCATGACTCACGTGTGCTAAGGTTGACATTAAGACAAACAATTGGAGAAGGAAACGCAGACTTATTTCTGCTTTTCATAAGAATATGTAATCAGTAAGTATCATCATGATCAAAGCCCTGTTTGATTTTGTTCGCAGTAATAGCAAATCAAATGAGCGGAGACTTCATTAAAAAGCTTAAAAAGCTCACAAAAGGGTAATTTACAAGGATAATTTCATTAGCAAAATGGAATTTCAAAATCTATAGGTACAGAAACCTGGTATAATATAACTCCAAACTGCCTGGTATTGACATAACCACCAGTCAGGAAGGGGAAAATCCAGCAAAGGAGAAAATACAAGTATTTACAGGAATTCGCAAAATATGAATATATACAAAACCATTTCTGCTGGCAGGAGCTATGAGTCTCAGAGACTATAGTCACTTGTCCCCGCTTCAGTTCCCAACAGCCTCATCCCATCCGTGAACAGCCATAAGCAGCAAAGGGTTCCCGAGTGCCGGAGCTCCTACGTGCTGCTGCCTGTCTTGAAAACCACAAACCTGAGCTCAGCAGAGTAAGGTACTGCTCAACATATGTGATGCATGTGCATCCTAGGAGAAATAATGGAGCTTATGTGATATTTAAGACACGCAGATGGAAGCCCACGTTCATGTACTGATAAAGCCACCCGCGCGTGGAAGGATTAATTTTTCCCTCTGAAAAATTAATGTCAAGTCCCTCTGACTTGACTACACACAGAAGTCCAAACCAGGGATGGTTTCAGTAGCCTCGGATCTGTACCAGTGAATGCCACTACGCAGGATGGCAGTCGAGGAGGTCATCAATGACTACACGGTGTCCTCGGTGCTGCAAAGGAAACTGGCGGGGCGAAGGCCGTGACCCTACCTGTAACAGAGAGACACGCACTGTCCTGCAAGATGAAGTGTGCACAAGCCCAAGCACCGTATCAACCAAGGAACTGATACCAGCATGAAGAGTGTTTGCTTGGACAAGAGCTCTTTGTTGTGAAAATCCACTGAGGGGGTTTAGTTTCAAACCTAAAGAGGTGTCTGATTACTCTAGCTTGGAGATAAGGTACCTGAATGTCTTGTGCAAACAAGCAGAGGCCAGAGGGAGAACAAAACTTTGCAAAGAAAAAAAAAGGAAAAAAAAAAGTGCTTGGTTGCATATTGTCAAAAGGAAGAATGTTCTAGGAAAAAGCCAAACAATTCCCTCTGACTTTTGTTAGCACTGATGGAAAGTGGCAACGTATAAAAATGAGCTTTACGGCTTGCCAGAATGTTGTTGCGAGTTGAACAGATGGCCAATTCATCTCCACCGCACTTGGCACTTTTAACAAAAGAAACAATATGTGTTTTGCTCCCCTAATTTTTCCCCCAGGTATCCCGCAGGTGACTGGAATGTCTGATGACAAGAATGACTTGACTTGTGCTCCCCGAGAGCGCGGGCCGCTTGCTGCCGCGGCCCTGCCGTTGCTCTGCCCAGGCACCACGGCGCGTTCCAGCACGCTCCAGCAGCTCCAAGGGACAGCGGTGAGGCAGGGTGACACCCAGACTCCCCTAACGCCATCCCAGACACCAAGCTCCATTTTTCAGACTGGGATTCATTTCAGCATGCTGAAGGCCATTCTGAGAATCTCTATTTTCACATTCTGCTGTTGTACACAACATATTGCAGAGATGCCTGTTACAATTTAATTCCAGCGGCAGAAATTCCAAGACTATTCTTTATGCCTCCACATACAGAAGAATTCCCAGGGATAACCTTAATTTCCCAATTTCTTTTTTTTTTTCTACAGAAAGGCTAAGCTGTCTCATTTTTCCATAGCAAGGAGTCCATGGAATGATAGCAAGAAGAGAAACACAGCCCAATAAACACTGAGATATTTAAAATGGCCAAGTGTCCTGCAAGCGAAGGGAGTTATTGATAACCTGTGTCTCTAATATCCCTAGACATTCCAATAGCCCTAGGGATAAGGTGTTCCCATTAGCCACTGGAAGGGCATTTTTGTAGCAATCACTAGATTAAATTACCAGTGAAGCCAGAAAGGGACAAGAGATCGCCTGCATGCTTGGGAGTTGAGTATGGCTGGTCCTAGGAGCTTTGCAAGACTGCGTGTTGTTGAAAAATGTATTTTTTTACATTTGTACAAGTACTCCATGCTTGTTTGGCCACATAAGTGATGATCTAGTGCATGGTATCGAGGTGATTTAGTCTCGATACCTCCAAATGCTACATAAAACATTCACGGGAACAAGAAAGAGCCTTTCAGGCACAATCGCTGAAGTCCCTTTGGCAACCGTGCCGCGAGGGAACGCCAGAGCTCCGGCGCTTCCTCGCAGAGCCGCTCGACAAGGAACAGACGTTTTAAAAAGACGGTAGGAACGTCTCTCCCGTCACAGGAGACATTTCCTCAGTTCAACAAAGACTGCCACTTAACGTGCTGTAACAGTAAAGAATTTAGAACAGAAATCTCTGAGCCTGCAGTTATGGTACTGTTAGAAGTTCTCAATTTTAGGTTGTATGGATATGTCTGCCAAAGACATAAAAATACAAAAAAAAAAAAAAAAAGGATTAAGAAATTATTTTTTTGAGGTAGAAGAATCTGCCGATAGACTCTGCACTCTGCAGTACTGCAACGATGAAAGTCAACATTTTCAACAAATTGACCCTACCTAATTTTCCAATCTCATTTCCCAGTTTGTAAAATGGTTCCAATATTTATCTACCTGAGAGGCTTATTATAGAGTTTAATATTGACAAAGCACTCAGAGACAGAGGGAAAACTTCTGGAGAAATATCACTGATATTAGACCAAATTAAAAAGATATTTCAGAGAAACTGAGTTTTGTTTTCATTAGTGACACGTTAGGAGAAATTCTAATGGGTTGCTGAAACATTTTACCCAGAAGCTGGTATATTAGGATACACAGTATTATATTCCCCACAGAATAAAAAGTTGTTTTGTCTTAACAGTAAATATTGACTAAAAAAACACTAATTAAATTAGCATTCCAGTCCTGCTGACTCACCTACATCAGTATTGGGTCCCTTAGGAGAGCATTGCGTGCATCAAACACACATATAAAGGAATCAATCATCGGACATATCTTTCCAACAAGACAGTCAGACTTCTAGCAAGAAATCCCCATCCAAGATGCCAGAATAGCTGATCTCATGGAAACACAGCAGAGCAGAGGGCATCCCAGTCTTATGGACATGCACTCAGCCTTATTCACACGTTATGAGGAATTTGAAGAATTATCTCATTATTTTTTCTTCTCATCTCACTATTTTGTTAAAGGGCTATCTATTGGGAAACCAAATAGATTTGCAGTTAAAACACGAGCCCGTGTGATCTTGGGCAAATAACCTACAGCCCAATATTTCAAGATATTTCATGGTAGCTATCAAAGATGCAGAATGGTACCAAGAGGCACTTTTTTGCACATCTCAGAGCTGCCACTGCTTTCAAGGGACTTTAGGCAACACAACCTCTCTAACTTACACCCTGCAATGCTGTGTGGAACAAGGCCTCAATATCTTGCAAATGCTTCACTTGGGCAGATTTTCAGCAGAGCTCAGCTCAGGTTTCTCCTGATTCAGCAGGATGCACACGCACAAAGTCAGTACAAGGGGTCCTCAGAGCCGTGAGGCTGCTGGGTCTTTGGGGGAACCTAGTCCCTTTCTGATGTTCCCAATAGAAAGAGGAGCTGCTCTAGCAATCCAGCTTTCATTTTGTAAGGATAGCAACGCACTGCTTGGGAAAGCAGTAACTATAAAGAACTCAGGCATTTAAATGGTAGCTGAAAGATGAAAACAGTCACCAATTGAGTGCTCTTACATTTCCCATTTCTCCGGGGCGCCTTTATATTCTTTATTTCACCAAGGCACCACCCGTGCTGCTTTTTACATGTTAGCTGCTAAGACAAGGCAATTTAACTTAAAATTACTAAAACGCTTGAGACTCAAGAGAAACTGCCACAGATTTTCAAGTACCAGGTAGAGTAGGTCCTTTTTTGCAGCCCTTCAGTCATCTAGTTCAGACTACTGTGAAAGTACCTTCAGCTCGATGTCTGCAGATATAGCCCCACCTTGGAACAGCTTGTGTAACAATATATAGATGTATTCAGAACTTTGAACTTTTCTATTCTAAAATGATCCTAATCACATCAGCTCTGAAAGCACCAAAAATGGATAGAAACTAAGAATATTTCTCATATATTTTATAGCCCTAAATTTCGAAGTTTGCCCTGGGAGATGCATCAAACTCAAACTTAAGAGTGCAGGTAAAAATGAATGGTCTAAAGGGTAGGTTAGTGGAGCAGCCAACAAATAGGGAGGAAACAACAAACACCTCAACTACAATATTCACAAGAAAGAAATACTACTTACTCCTAAGACCCGGAGAAGCACAAATCATATTGAATGAAACATCTCAAAAATATCAAGATGATACTAGGAGCTCTGGATTTCATAACCTGCAGATACCCATGAGAGTGGAGGAATGTGGCTTTATTGGGACCCATGAAATGCATTGCAAGCCCTGGTAAGAGGTGGGGGGAATTCATTCTGTAGTTAATGACTCCCCAGATTCCCCTTTGCCCACGCGATGGACGCGCAGAGGGGCCACACAAGCTTCTTTCTGGCAGCTGCAGCGGCTGAGGCCGCCTCGGCCACCGCGAGGCCAGCCCAGCCTCTCAGCCCGCCAGGTTTCAGCAGGGGAAGCAAAGCTCGAGCTCCAGAGGAGCGGGGGGCTACACTTCAGTTCCTCCAAACAGCTGCCACATGGAGTCTGGGAAGCAAAGGGCATCGGGCAGAGGGGACTGCTCATTCACTGCAGCTCTGCAGAGTGTTGCACTGGGGAATTCAATTTGAGGCACTGTGTTTTACAAGAACGCCTCGGCACCGAGCAGCAAAACTTGGCAAGTTGTAACATATGAAGGAGAACTACTCCAGACAAACCCCTGGATTTCACTATAGCAAAGAGAGGAGGGAAAACTGGTCAGCGCCTTGAACGACCTCAGTTCAAAAGCTTCCAAGGGAACCTCTGTGTCAGTGCTCAATGTCTGGGTAGGCATGGCGGCGGCTAAGGTTAATGCAAGGAAGACGGACAGGGAAGAGCCCTGTCCAGGCCAAACAGTTCGGGCATCGAGGAGCAGCGACTGTGGCCAGGATGAGGCTCCGAGGCAGTTACCAGCCATAAACGTATTTTGCTGGAACGACTGTTCTGTCGTCACCCAGAACCTTGTTGTTATAGGTGCTACACAGAGTAATAAATAAAATGAAATCAGGCAGTGTCACGCACTGAAACAGGCAATCCACGCTGGCAGCTGTCCCGGTCACGCTGTACCTGAGCGCATTGGATATAGCACTTATTATTTCACTGATGAAATTACAGCTCATCACACACGTGCCTGTCTGCTCCGTGTACTCAGAGGGAACTAGACGTGGACCTGAACCATCATCCCAGCTCCATGCTTCTGATCCACACCCAGGATGTTCATTTCAAGCTTGATTCCTATCTCACTTACATTAGAGCAAGAAAGGCCCATGCTAGTATATTCATAGCGCTTCAAAAGAAGTATGGAACAGCAGCACTGGACCGTGAAACCAGAGTGTTGCAGAACGGCTTTGGGAAACACCTTAGTGGAAATTCAAGAGCCAGGTACCACTCCTTTCAAAAGAGTGGAATCACACCGGCAGCCACCCAGGTGTGTCCCCAGGCCAGCGGTAAGCTGCTCACCCCGGCAGCAAACACCATGATTCGGGGCACCATCCTCCTTCCAACGCAGGAAAATGAAAGGCTGCAGTCCAGGCACTCATCACCGCTGCTTCATTTGCAGGGAGCTCTGGCAGGAGCTGCGCACTCTCTATGGGTTCTTCTGGGAGTAAACCTGACCCATAACCACCCCCTCGCCCAGGCTGTGCGTCTAGCTAACACCAACCCATGAAGACAGGGTCTCATGTCACTCTAAGTATTTGAGTCCAGTTAAAATGGTCATTTTCTTAAGCGAGGCAACTGAAGTGCCACCCAAAATGGCAAGGGTGGCACTTCACCCTTGCCTTTGAGAAGGCAAGGGCCTTCTCGAAAAGGTGGTTTAAAACAGGATGAGCTCTCCCCAGTGAAACCTCTCAACAGCGCTGCTTTCCAGAGTACCTGAGCATTGCTTTATTTCTCAGGGGTCTCTCAAGGAGCTATTCCCATGGAGTCTTAGGATCCCACAGGGCACTTGCTACAGTGACAGGTCTTGACTAAGTACTTGTGAACAAGTCGTCTGCATCCCTAAACCAGCATCGTTACAGGGCAACTTGGCACTTAAGCCTTATACAGCAGGAAAACGAGAGATACTGAATAAACTGTGACGCGGTACAGAGAAATACTGCCCTGCTCTGCTTGTGTCAGCGTGGTACCAAATGTACCAGAGAGCGGCTGCCGCAAGAGCCCAAATTTAGCTCGCTGCTGCTGAAACGTGCTCCTTACTAACCTCATGCATCATCACATGAACCCTGGAAACACGAAGGAAGTGACATGCACAATCCTCCGTAAAATATGTCCCAGCTGGAGCATGACATCATGGCAATAGATCAGCTTCTAAGCTATCTGCGGTGCTGATCTACCCTCTCATTAAGGCTGATCAGGAGAAGGAAAACAGCTCTGCCCTGAGCTGCCATAGGGAAAGACCTTGCCAAGAATTCTTCTTGATTTCAGAGATTATCAAGTCTCTCTAGGACTTCCATCGAAAAATACAGAATAGCAGCAGCGCTGCAGAGACCCTGCAGTGCTTTATGGCCATCACTTTGTTAAGCCTGGGGACAAGCAACTGAGGTCATTAATTTAGTTTACTACTTTTACAGGTAGGAAAACCGAGATACCAAATGGCTGATGTGATTCTTTTAAAACTTAGTAAACTGCCTTTAGGTATATAAATGTTTGGATCAGATATGCCGATTTCTTCTTTTAAATTCAGTTCAGGCAACATATAAGCAGTGTAAACACCGAGATGAACAAACTCAAATAATCAAACACTAAGCAGAGAAAATCCAAAATGGAAAGTCAATTACGAAAGTTATTCTACTGCAGACCCAGAGCAGAAAAAAAAAGCTGCTTGACTACTTGCAGCTAAGCGACATAGTTTGAAAGTTTTGAATTTCAGACAGCAAGCTGAAAAGTAAATTAAATATACAAAAATTGTTAAGTCTTTAGAAAACAAATACATTTCAGAACACGGAGATTTGTTCCTGAGCTAAAATGGGGTTACCAAATATTGCAACGTGCCTGGCAGTAATTTAAAAAACTTACAACACTTTGTCGTTGTTCTGAAATGCTTCTTTTCTTTGCTACGTAGAAGTATTAAGAGGAGGATCTAGAATTGCAGATTTTTGCCACCACATCAAGGTCAGCCCCATCGCAAAGATGATCCCAACCCAAATTCCCAGGCAAGGGCTCCTCTGGGCTCCTTTTTCTGCTTTGCACTTTTTCCCATAGAATGCCTCCTGCTGCCAGGTAGAAGTGCGGACCTGTGCCCACCACAGTACCCGTGCCTGCCAGGAATACAGAGGGTACAACTGCCTCACACACATCTTTATTTGGATGCATAAATCCCGGTTTGGAGATCCTCCATGACATTCATTTCTGGATAAACTAAAAGCATTACTTGCTCTATAAACTCCACTGGCTACTCACAGCTTCGCCTCCGCGCTTGCATTGAGCTAAACCTGACCCTGGCCACCTGCAGCTGCAGGACCCATTAGAGTGTCGTCTGCTCTAGGACCTGAGTATCCAGAACTCACCCCAGCCATGGCAGGGCTCAATTTCTTGACCTTCAAGTATCAACTGACAAGTGAGATCCAGCTTTTTCACAAGGTCCTTTCCTTCTGATCTGCCTTTGTGGGAGAGCAGCTCGAGTGGGATTCGGGAGAGTTCAGGCTCTTTGTTATTACATGTTACAATGCACTGTAGGATATGCAACATAATAAGTATATAAAATAAAGCTTTGGAAGGTTGAATCTATGCATATGAAAGCTGAGATATAAGACTCTGTCACAGTTCACAGACTGAGCCAAAGGCCTTTTCCAAACATGTCCCCTCCCTGGAGCACATGCAGCCTCCTGCCACATTCCAGTCAATCAGCATCAAGTCCCACGGCCCCCTACACGATGCTTCCTATGCTACGGCCCTTCCTATGCTGTGTTAGCCCAAGCTCCACGTTCTATAGGAGGCACTGACAGACAGCAGTGGATGATGTAGAGGCGCAATCATATCAGACTATCGAGGGTACAAATCTGCAGAGCACAGTGCGAGGCTCCTATTGCAAATATCGGAGCCTCGAAACATTTTCTATTTAAATGCACAATCCAAAACCGTGGCACGTATATATCATCTCATCGAAACAACAGACTTCCATTGTTCAAATGGCATAAATCTATCATAGTCTCATAATAGCATATGATTTCCACTAGCTACAGGCTTATATATTGTGGCACTAGTAGCTAAGGTTTTGTTCGAGGGAATTGACTTACACTGTAAGAACAAATTTTGCATTGTTCTGCACCCCAAAGTCACACCTTTCCATGATGACCAATGAACTATAGCCCAGATTGCTGTGGAGGGTAAATCACGCTCAGCAATCAGATGTGTTTTGACGGGGGGTTGTTAGAGTTATTGCGGCAGGATGGATGCAATGGAGCAGCTTCCTTGGCTCCTTCTGCAGGGCCTCACTGTATCAGAACACACAAAACTGCCCAAATTGCAGGTGAACTGCCATGCCCTAAGGTTACTTCCTACCCCACACGTCCCTGCTGCACAGCCAGGAACAGCACTTGTGCTGCAGCGCTCGCAGCCCTGCTCCGCATGGCGCGAGAGGCTCTGCCTGCCCGCACAGATCCCAGGATAGGTCATTCCCGAAACGGATCCATCAGTCTTCCCTAGCCACGCTCCGGGAACACAAGGACATCCCTGCAGAGGGATCAAGTGCCAGCTCCTCCAGCTCATGGCCTTGTGTTGGGATGAGCAACCAGCCAAGTTTGGGCGCTGCAAGGCAGAAGGTACCTGAGGGGCTGGTGAATGCGTTTCATCTGTGCTAAGCAGGACTAAGGAGCGGGCGGCAGGACAGGGGGCGGCCAGGGGACACAGAAGGAGCTGAGGCTGTGCTCTCCCAAGGCAGTGCCCCACTGGTAGCACTGTGCCCTGGCCCGCCCAACCCTCGCGCTGGTGCGGTGGGTGCCAAGGCCCGTGCGGGCTCGGGTGCTGCCGCAGCCTTGCAGGACAGGCAGCCATCGCCGTGCCTGGAGTGCCCCCAAGAGCAGCTCCCGCACATCGCACGCCGAGGTGCCGCGAGGTCACGCGCAGGGCAGGATGCACATGCATCTCCCGGAGGACGCGGCAGATGGAGGGCTACAGCGATGCTCCGCGGGTTCCGCTGCCAACACATGACAAATCTGGCCTCCAAGGCATGCCTATGGGCACGGCAAATGCCGCCACCAAGTCCTACACAGAAGCAGAGTGCAAGCAGGGGAGATTTTCAAGTCTTTCTGCACTCGCCCTGGAACAAACCTTTATATCTTAGTGACTTCATGATACGCAAGGAGTTTCCCTCAACGCACAGAGGAGAATTTCAAAGGACTGTAGGAAATGACTCACTTACTAGCGTGCTGTCTGTGGTCCGCACCACAGAATAGTGCCTGGGTCTCCTATCACACAACTGAGTGGGAGAACTGCTATCGGCACGTGTGGGCTATAGAATTACATCTCCTGATTGCAGCCCGCGTGCATGGGGCAGATCACCCCGCTCTGCCGGTATCGGGCCTGGCTGCAGCGGGCGGGCAAGCAGCGCGCTCGGGCACGCGGCCTGCAGCACGAGCCGTCTCTGCCTCGCTGTCACTACGCCCACCCTCCCGAAACGGGAAAACAAGAGGTCGTGAACTGAAGGCGAAGCGGCAGCCAGGATACAGTAATCAGCCTCCTGGCCCCTAAGCAGCTGGGGATAAAGAGGAAACTGCAAATCTACTCAAGAGTAGGAGGAGGACTGCATGGGTTCAGCAACCATCAGCAAATCACGCCGTGGCACCGGGTCAATGGGCTTCATAGCTCCTCATAATTAACGTAAGGATTGCTGTCTGGAAGGGAGATCTCTGTCTCTGTTAGAACTTCATTGGCGAGGACAAGTTCTTATGCAGGCTGCGACTACAAAAGTCACATAGACAGCGTGTCCCCAGGGCTCACGTGGGGACAATCTGCTGCAGACCTGTTCTATAGCGATGCCAAGCTGAAGGTTTTGGCTCTTCCATGCAAAATGTAGCAGTACAAACCATGAACAGTCCAACGTAGTAGCTGCCACATTCATTAGAGTTGGCTAGATTTTTTTTTTCCCAACCAAAATGTTGTAACTAAAGCTTTTGTCTGTAAAAGGCTGGGCGGGACAAATTTCTGGCCTTTAAAAAGCTTTAAATTATTAAAACACTTTTCCAAACTTCTTAAGGATACAAGCCCAGGCAAATTCTTGATCTAATCAGTAAATAAATTGTAAGTTTCTAATTGTCAACAAAATATTTTTAGTGATCTGACTAATGAAATATGGTTCAAGAACAAATATTATGGGCAGAGGAAACAAATTTCTTGCCTAGGTCAAACATGAGAAGGCACCTCATGAAGTCCTAAACAGACACAGAAGAGGAGGAAAATCCCTGAGCAGCAAGACTTTGGATTTACAAGAAGATGCAAAAGGAGAGAGGAGGAAGCACTCAGAATTGATCTGTGAGACAGCAGCGATTGAGAAATACAATCTCGTTCTCATTCCCTGGACCAAAATACTTCATGTCTAGAACAGAAAACTTGCATAACTGCAAGTCTTCTACTGCACTAGAATACTGCGTGTTGGTTACCTTCACAACCATCACCACTGCTGTGGTTTAAACCAGCCTTAAACTTGCTAATCCACATCATCATCATCTGTACTCCAGCAATGATCCTGCAACCTGCCAGCAAATTTTAAGTTATATTAAAATATGCATTCTTTAACGGGCCTTGCAGTAAGTCTTGTGAGCTATGATAAAGTTACTTAATTTATGGTTCTCTGATGCATGCAACAAGGAGGGCAATGCAATTTTAGCACACAAGGCCGTAAGATCAAACTCATTGCATTTGACAGTACGCTGAGGTCTCTCAGAGAACACACCCGAGATGGAAGTTGCAAAACATTATTACAAAGTAATCGTCACATGATAAGGCCCATAAATTATCAGCTAATAAAATGCAGACTTAATAAATCCTCTCTTGGCTATAGCGCAGGCAGGGCTTCAGAGCGATGCTAATTTGCAAAGTGAGATTTTTAAGGGTTGCTGGGCAGACCAAGCAACTCCAGTGTTTTTTCACTCATCTAAGAGAGACAGATAATCTGGGCATTTAACAGCAGCGTCCCAAACACTGGCATTACCTATTAATTAGCAATGACTACAAATACGCACCAATTTTTAGCAAATGCATCCTGATACTGAAAATATAACAGGCATCAGGGTGGGCCTGTTTTCTGCTCCTGCAGAACACATGATCTTGTGTCTTCAACTAAATGAGAAACAGTAATTTGTAAAAACTGAAATCTTTAATATTAAAAGGAAATAAAACTCCCCTAACCATGACTCGTTTGGTGTATTTTAAGCTTTCTTTTACTCTGCATCTTGCTACCAGCTACCTGCTTCTTTCTGTTGTTTTCTGGGTGTTTGTGTGTCTGTTTTCACACTCGTATCTCCATAACCAAACCCTTCCCAGGGGTTTCCCAGGAACTGTCTTTCATTATTCCCCCCTGCTAGGGGCTAAGTATCTCTTCTATTTACTCCCAGGCCATCCCTTTGACTTTGATGTAGCTTCTAGGTGAAACTGAAGCAAAGAAAAATTGCAAATATTCAAATATTTCTATCTTCACATTCTTTTCTTCTCTAACATCTGTTTGCCTTTTGCCCCTAACATCCCCTGCTTTTGCTGCTTTCACTCTGTCCTGGGAACTCGAGGCTTACATATTTCCATTAATAATGTTGCAATCAAAGGCTCTTTTCCAGAATGTTTTCCCTTTGGACCAACATGGATATCAGAGAACACTGTTTGTATACATGCTACAAGCCAAACACAGAGCACTCCAGCCTTTTTATGACATTGTTAGGTGCTATTAATTACTGCAAGACTCTCTGTTGTGTCCAAACTCAACAGCATCTTCAGTCCACAGAATTTACATCCTTTACAAGCAGAAGTCTCTTTCAAGATGTCTACTTTTTCTCCACTGATTAAAGAGACGGGGCTAATGCAATGCTGCAAGACTTTGTAGATACTTAAGGCCTAGGCACTTCGCGGAGGTAGATGAAACACAGGCCTAAGGGCTCAATCCAACAACATTTTCCTGTAGACAAAATACTCATCGTCTCATCTTAGCTGGGTCTACAGAGCCCTCAGTTTGAAAGGGAAGGACTTTCAGATTAATTCACCCCTTGAACAAGATAGACCCTTAGTAGCTGATCAAGAAATTCTACAGCAAGTCTGAAATATGCTTGAGCGAGTAGTTGCTTTTAGCTTCGACTCAAAGAATTCAAGTAACGAAACCTCTACTGTGAGAAAGGGGCAAACCACCTCCTTGTCCACCTGCACAGCCTCCCTCAGACATGTCTCATCTGCAGCAAAAGCTCTAGTTTTCACCTGCCTCTCACAGGCGGCAATATGAACCGACACCAAGGCACCAACCCACTCACTGCAAACGGGGCTCTCAATTCCCGTTTCTGGGGCACTCCCTGTTAACGTGCTCTGGCAGCTCCAGGCTCCTGCCCGACTCCTCGCGAGCTGCCGAGCGCCAACGCGCACCGTTCGGAATTCCAGCAGGAGTAGTAATGAGATGGAAATGTATGCATGCAGGGGCTCTGCCAAAGCCCAGGGAAGTCAATTATTAGTAGTGCAATTAATACAGTATAAGCAGCTCGAGAGAGAATTCAAGGCGGGTCCCCATTAAGCCAAGCTGTGCCTACAGCACAGCTGAACTCGAGGCTTGACAAGCTAAAGAGCTGGAAGACAAAAAGGAGGCACGAAAGGAGATGGAAAATGATACAGAAAGAGCAGATAATCTGGGAGAGAAATGCAATGCTCAACCTGGCCTTTGTCTACCTGTCTACCAAATCACGGAGCCTCCAGGGGGAGTTTTCAATGAATGTTAAATCAACAGCATGCTAGTTAAACAGGATTTTAGATTCCCATCTGTAACGAATCTCATTTGTTACATTTTCACCGGTTTTGCCTCATATTCCTACAGCAGCAGCAGCCCATTAAGGCTATCCAAGGCTGGGCAGCAGAGCGATGCTGCCAGCACAAGCAGAATCGAAGAGTCCAACAAAACCTGCTGGCACCCGGTCCCCGATCGCCAGCTAGAAAGGACTGGGCTGCCCTGGGCACTTCCCGCCCTCCTCCACAGCCTCCTCCCAGGCCGGTGCCTCGTGCTGCTGTCGTGGGCAGACGCTGGAGTCGCAGGCAGTCGTAGGCCCTGCTGGCACAGGTCCAAGGCGATTTTGGCGGTACAGAAGGCTGAGGCGGTGGTTGCCACCACAGAGGGGCTCCCTCTCTGCCGGTGTCTGCTCGCCAGGATCCCATTCGCGCCTCGATGCAGTCCGAGAGCACCGTCTGCTGCTCCGGGGCCTCGTGCCGAAGGGCCCCTGCACAGCTCCGGCATGGCGCTATGAAAGGCGGGATGGGGCTGGTGCCTCCGCAGCCTCCACGTCAGGCCCGTGTCCGCTGTTAGGGGACGCAGGAGGGGAACTGTTCACACCTCCATGGTTAATCCCTCGAGCACAGGGCAAACGGAAGAGATGAACAAGGGAACATGTGGAAGAGAATCCCAGAATCTTACACGCATACCAAGACCCTGGGATTTCACCTGGGATCAAGACATCTCACACCACCCCAGAGCTCTGCCAAAGGACAGCCAAAGGCTGCCTGAAGCTTCGCTCATGCGGATGAGGGAATTCCCAGGAATGCAAAGCAAGCTACCCAGAGCGGTGCAGACTCGAAAACAAAGGGCCAGGAAGCCATTTTGTATCTGAAAAAGGCGAGTCAAACACATTAATTCTAGTCAAAGTATCTTTATTAGCAGCATTTAAATCACTTACAAAATCTGGAACCGCATTGAACCAAACATAAGGCAGCAGCTGCTGTAAACAGCCATTGCAGAACTGCAAAAGCGGTCAGAGCGGAGGGAGGGGTGTCAGGAGCAGCGAGTGTCCTCGAACGGGGCCGGAGCTCAGCCCGGCTGCAGTGAGCGCGGCCGAGCGGCACCCGCTCCCTCGTGGGTTGCAACGGGCTGGGTCCTCCTCCCTTCCCGCAGTGGGGACGGTGCTTCAGCGCGTTACCGGCTGCCGCGGGCAAGTCACAGATGTTTGATGCTGGCAGCAAAAAAAATAACCATTCTAAAAACTAACTTCACTTAAGTTGGCCCTAAACAGACAAATACACTTTAAATCCGCAGAAAACAAGGAGTAAAAACCATACCATGCCGATAGCAAAAACAGCCATTTCCAAAATGGAAAAAAAAAGTTTTAAATGTAATTGTATTAATATCACCAAATTAATGAAAATGGGAAAAGTATGCTCCAAAACAGTGGTCTGAATGTCAGGGGGTTTCCCATCTCCTCAGCATAGAAAACAAGCGGCAAATCTTAAGCAAGATTTAAATGGTTCAGTGCCAACCTTCATTTTTAATTGGAATTTTTTATTAAATCATACAGATTAGACTAGGTCTTGGTTTCAGAAGCTATTTACAAATGATTTATCCTCATCTAGCTTTCTTCCCACCTTTAACTACAGATATTTCAGTGCTCCAAGGCTTAGTTCTCTTTTAAATGGCTCTCTGAGTAACCAGATGCTACACAAACCTAAGCATAACATGAACACTGTCCTTAATATCCTGCTATTGTCCCTTAGTATCTCTGACAGGATCAAAACTGCCATTTACTGAATTTAATGCTCAATACTGCAAGACAAAATGCTTTAGACAGTTCTGAGGAGGTCCAGGCCCTGGGAGGCTGCCCGAAGGCCTGTAGGGCCCCCCTGTCCTGTGTGGATGGAGGCCCCCAGGGGAGACCCTTTGGGCTTCCCTGGCCCCTGCTCACAGAGGTCCTGGAGTCCACACGAAGGGCCATAGGGCCCCCAGGAACATGTGCACAGAGGCCCTGGGGGCCTCCACGAGGGCTCATAGGGCCCCCCCGGTGCCGTGCACACATAAAACAAAACCTCCAGTTAAGAGGCTCCCAGGACACCTGAGGCTCCACATCTGACACCCACCTCAAGGTCACTTGTGACACACAGGCCTCCCCTCTGAGCACTTGGAAAATGACTGGTGTAGAGCGATGCCTCGTGAGCATCATTTCCTCCCAAGAACTCTGGGTTTCTTTGCAAAAATGGATTCAAAGACAGGGCAGGGAATAGAAAATACCAGTCTCGGTTCCAACTCCATTTGTTTGCTGCAGAAAAAAGATGGGAGAACCTCTTTTGGAAGAGGCTACAAGAATCCACTGAAGAGCCTGTACATTTAATTTGTAACATTTTTAAAGGAAGACTGTCTCAAGCTCTGTACAGTCTATGTAATCAAAACACATTAAATGACCAAATCCAAGTATGTATCTCATCTGTATAACATGATTTCAGTTGCTCAGACATTAAACACACACATACTGTATGTACATGGTCCCAGACTCAAGACAGCTTGTTGTATACGCACACTAGAGACCCAAATCAGCAGAACAGCTGCAGAGAAGTCTGCAGAAATATCAAATGGCTACGGATGAAGACTGCCCGTCACCTGTCCCCGTGACGCTACCTATGGGTGGCACCAATCCACTATGTCCACAGACACAACTGATCTACAAATAATGAACACAAGGGCCAAGATTCCCCTTTCCTCACTCTGTTCAGCGGAACTCAGAGCCTCTTCAGCTGCTTTTCATTGACTTAAATACCTAAGAGGTGCCCACTTGGGACAGGCACAGTCCCTCTCTAGAACTGCAGGACACAGTGCAACAGGGAGGCAATTTCAGGTGAGACATTGGTGCAAATAATGAAGAAATACTGCACAGAAAAATCAAGCTCAGTGACATGCATAGAAGAAACATAGTTGGAAGCAGTTAGGCAGAATGCTACATTCATTATTACAATCAATAACCCTGGGGAATGGTGAATTTTATCTCCTGAAATCTTTCAGTTGAGTCTTACTAAAGAATAGCTCCACAGAGAATTACAGGCTTGCTAGAGGAATCCAAGGGAATCGTAACGGTGACCTTGCGGATTTAAGAACTTCTGGATCTTAGCTGACTTTTCCGATTCAACAGGTTACCATGAAATAAAGTCCCTTTTAAATCTAAAATAAAATACATATACATCTTCAATCTGAGGAGACAGATAATGAAGAGGCACAGTATCACATCACAGGAACGTTTCCTCTGCTACAAGACTTGAGAAGAATCAGTCCAAAGAAAACTACTGCACAGATTGAAACAGTTGAAAAGAAGGACGTACGTTTACTTGTTAATGTCTAATAGTCTCAGATGTCTATGGTACAAAGGAAAGTATTTGAACAGCTTAAAAGTTTTATGGCTAGAATAACATTCAATAAAAATACATTCTTGCAAGACTGGTTAAGAAACCGCATGGTCCGAGGCGGGAATTCCGGGAAAACCCCATGGGCAGCCACGTGTCTCCGACCAAGGGCCCGGCTGGGGGAGAGAGGTGGCCTTGCCATGCTGCCCTGGCACAGCCGAGGGGGATGGAAGCAAACACTGTATTTTCCCTAAAATCCTGTAATTTGCTTTCATCAGCAAGAGGCAGCCTGTGCACACGACCAGGTCTCTGAGGTGGTAGGGAAAAGGAACATAGTATTTTTGCCCGTGATTTCCTGAGCAACTAGTGATCTGCAAAGTCTCCGTTTGGAGTGCTGGATCTCAGGAGTCTCCAAGAGCCCTGACGCTCGCAGAGCTGGGCTCTCACCATCCTCGGACTGTAATAAACCCTTCAGCTCGTGCTACACCACGTCACGTTATTGCAGAGGCTGGACTCACGCAGACCAGCAGCACAGCTGTCCGAGGAGGACCCAGAATGCCTCAACCCTGAAGTAAAACCCAAGGTGATCTATGCTGTATCCAGTTTCCAAGCTGTCTTTACTTCTGCTATCCTCACTTAGTTCGTCTTTCCACACAACAGACAAACCCTACTTCTTGCCTTTGTCTTTATAGTAAACTATGAGTGGAGAACGTTTGTAGCCGAATTAACACCAGTTCTTTCAATACGAGACAAAATCCCTAAGTACGCACGTACTGCCTGAACTGGAAGCATGCTCATTTTAATTTATATGCCAAAATGTTAGAAACTCAATTTTTACCATATTTCAGAATTTCCTGTTACATAACCAGAAACTTGAGCTGTGTGGGAAGCTCTGGGATGCCGCATGAACCAGCAGGCACCTCAGACGTGATCCCCTATTCAAAGAAAAAGGAAAACAAATACCACAGAATGAGAGGTTATCCCCTTTAATTTGTTTTAAATAAATGTGAGAAGATCATGAATTAATGAAAATCACCTTGCATATCCAGGGAATTACAGATCTTACGTAGCATCGCTTGTTTCAAGCGACCCAAAGCAACAAACATCAGAGAACTTAGTGCTGCAGAGAGTGAGGGAAGCAATACAGAAATGCAGAGAGCATCAAGGCAAATTCGGACCAGTTCAGACATTAATGCAAGTCTGAGCCTGGTCGGCTACCTCAAGGTAATCAAAGCTACGTTTATGGTGTTAATTGTTCAAATTAAATAGGGGATTTCTGGAATCACAAATCACAAGTTGCTCTTGTTTGAATTATAAAGCAGGACCTCAATCACTTTGAAACAAAAATGAGTACAAAATGTGCACAGGAACTGTAATGCCTGGGCAAATAGCACTGCACTTACCCAAACAGCAATGAGCACAGATCCGGTGTTTTTGCTTCTTTTACACCTTTTTAACATGGTGATAAATTGGAATAAATTTCCTAGCAGTCACTTGGATTTGCGCCAGCATCTGACACACGATTCATGTAATGGATCTTGGGCTTAAGGGCAGGAGTTTCCCAAGTTTCTCTGTCAATTATTTCTTTTCCTTTTTTCTTTCTTTGCTTGCTTCCTTCCCCAGGGCACAAGATAGGTTTAATGCCGAGGGTTCGAAACCAGCTCTTGAGGTTGACAGACCCCATTGCTTCAGGGTAGTTCAGGAATTGACCTGGCCTCAGAAGGAGAACTCCAGTGTGTCCTTAGGACTAAGCAGGGATGGATTGAAGACTAAGAGCACCCAGCCTTACTTGCAGCAGAGGAGACAGCCCATATTTTCCAAAGGGAATTTTTAATTCACTGCCATAGTGAAAGCATTATCAAGGGAGATTTCTAGTATAAGAAGGAAAAACATTCAGGGATGAGAAAAATCCCTGTAAAATAAATACACAAAGCCCTATGACTTGAAATAACACAGTGGACCAATAATTTCAGTGATTATTGCTACAAATAAACAGTCAGAACAAATCTCTTCCAAAGGGAAATCACTGCCAATCCCTTACCATACACACTGGGCTTTCTAGCGTTATTTTGTTTCTGCATTTTGCAAACTGCCAAAATCAGCAACACACGTCAACAGCAGGGAAAAATAAAACACTCAAACTTCAGAAAAAAATCCTAAGTGCAATCAGTAAATACTCCTTTCTCCAATTTATTCTCTTTTTTATAAAAAGACACTAAAGTAAATGTTTTAATTATCAAAACAGTCTGATTCAGACTTTTCTCCAAGAGACCAGACAACGTGGGAGGAAGGCTGGGAGCTATTACTGCTGTCATTATGTGCAAATAATAGATAGCATCCTGATATTATATATTACATAATGTATATTACTATGCATGAATTTATAATCTATCCCATAGAATATGTGAGCAGTCCCTGCTTCCCTTCACATACTAATTGCCCCAAGTCTTCTTTAGCACTAACAGCCTCAATTTCTTGTTCTTCACTTTCTGTTTAAATCTTCTATTTGCATCACAGCTTTTCCTTATAAATCCCCCTGAGAATCCCATCCCATAGCCCACCAATCCTTGGACATTTTTAAGGCTTTTTCATTCACAATTAACTGCATTGCCATCCACATTGATTTTCAAGTTTTATGTGAAGATCTGTTCACTCTCCTGTATCCATTGCAGCTCCTCTTTCCAACGTGGCCAGTTTTCCTTCCTAAGGTATTTGCTAATGAATAGTGCCAGTCTGCTTCACTTACATGTTCTTCATTTACTACATAAATACATTTACCATGTAGTCATAAATGGAAAGCAAAGCGTTTCAGATGGCAAATTTATCAACTGCCTTTCTTTTCACTTAGGCCTAGGGAAGATGTCAATCACATCCCATAATAAAGGTAGCATTTCCACCAGTCTGACATCACAGAATGCAGATCATCTAGTCCAAACCCCCTGTTCAAGCAGGGACACCCACATGACCCCTGGAGGGGACAGCAGCCCCCTGGGCCAGTTGGTCAGGACGGAGGTAGATGGTCAAGGATCTCTCTGTTTCTCCTTGCTGGGAGCAAGACCAGCAGGAGTCAGGACGTGCTTTGCTGTAGGCATCACCTTCCAGAGGTGGAGAGCACTGCGGGAGCTCCAAGATGGGTTTCACATGCCACCACCAGCTGCAGAGATGTCCCTCTGCTTGCGCAAACCCCTCGCCTTCTTCTTGGTGTGGGCAGCCACAAGGGTAGGAGGGCAGCGGCAACCTGAGGAGAGCTCCAGGGGAGGTGTCACCACCGCTCTCAACTCCGCATGCGGATATACAAACGCAGAAGTGTACAGTGGGATTCTCCAGCATAAGCAAGACTTGGCGTGTGCAGTTGGACTGAGATCTGGTAAATCAACAAACTATCTCACTCTTTTTATCACTGGGTGCAGGAATATTGTGCTTGGCCTGTGCCAGACTGAGCTCTTTGGGCTCCTCCATCACCATAGCTACAGACTCCGCGCTCCGTGGGGAGGCTCTTCCAGGCTCGTTGGAAGCGGGAACTCTGCTTTACGGAGGGACCCATGAAGACTCTCCAAGGCAGTATCCATGCTGACAGACTGGCTCGTATTTACTCTTTCTTCTTATTGTACCTAAGGGATCTGCTCACAGTCAAGGCAATTTCATAACAGAACTAAATATACAAACCAGCTCAGTATCTAAGCAGCCAGGAGAGTTTAGTAAATAAATTATCTAGATTTCCCAACAAAATGCAGAGTTCTCCAACTTGTAAAGTGAAGTAACTAGTAAGATTGGGACTTAAAAAAATAAAGAAAGAAAATCAAATTCTGCACTGCTGGCTTTTAACAGCATAACCTCACAGACTGACCAACTGGCTTGTTTAATCCACATGAAGACACGTCACCGTTTTCGCACATTTGCCCCAAGAGCTGAGGAATATCTACCGTACGATCCCTCTGCCAACCCGCATCTTCTATCAGGCACCATGGCCTTCCCCCTCCCTTAAGCACAACGTGTCTCATGGGAACACCAGGCTCACCCCGTGTCGGAGGGAATATCATCTGGTTGACGAACCCAGATTTCAGAAAAGAAGGGGATTTAAAGTGCAAAAGTGAAAAATCTGAAGCAGAACAGGGGTCATAGTTTCAGAAGAAATTTGCTGTTAAAAAGTTCTGACTTTTTTTTTCTTTTACCAAAGCTTGAGGAATATTAGAGCAGGTTTTCTTATAAACAAAGTTCTGAACTTGCTCTTTTTTTTACAGGGAATTAAGTCACATTACACTGCTCAGTTATAAAATTATTGCCATCAGATCTATAATCTGCAATGCAATAAATGAAATGGGTGATTTATGAAGTGAAATAATGATAATTCGCTTAGAAAACGCAGGAACCTGTTCTACGTCACTCCAGCCTGGGGTTACTCCTTTACAGCACCAGTGAGATTCAGAAAGAGCCCTGAGCTGGTTCTCAGCCCTGCGCATGGGGTGGCCTTTCATGAGCCCTGGGCTGGAAATGGAGCAGGAAGATCCTACTAGGAAGCAGCCACGTATCTTATAAGGCAGCTGCACGATGCAAGATCTGCTAGGGAAGAAGAAAAGTGCAGGAGAGGAGACGGTAAGAGAGCAGAGTAAAAGAAGGAAGAAAGCTGAGATGTTGTGACAGTGACAAACACTTTAGCAAAACTGAAAATACGATGGGGAGTTTAAAAACTTGGAATTCATACTACAGTACCTGATCGGGATACTATTCATCCTATCAAATGTGGGATTCTCTATCCAACTCTCCCAGACCCCCATTTCAGATCAGTGAAACTGGTCTTTTTCAGGAGCAATCCACCTCATCCAAGGTCATAAAATTAATCAGATGAATCATAGGATCATAGAATGCCTAAGGTTGGAAGGGACCTCTAGAGGTCATCTAGTCCAACCCCCCTGCACACGCAGGGCCACCTAGAGCACGTGGCACAGGGCTGCATCCAAGCGGGTCTGGAAGATCTCCAGAGAAGGAGACTGCACAACCTCTCTGGGCAGCCTGTTCCAGTGCTCTGTCACCCTCACCGTCAAGAAGTTCTTCAGGTTCCCTTGTAAGTTTTTATGATTCATTTTATGACCATTTCCTCTGGTTCTGTCTGGGACCACCCCTGACAAGAGGCCCGCCCCATCCTACTCACTCCCTCCCTTGAGGTACTTATATACGCTGATCAGGTCCCCTCTCAGCCTCCTCTTCTCCAGGCTGAACAAGCCCAGCTCCCTCAGCCTCTCCTCATAGGGCAGATGTTCCAGGCCCCTGATCATCCTAGTCGCCCTGCGCTGGACTCTCTCCAGTAGCTCCACATCCCTCTTGTACTGGGGGGCCCGGAACTGGACCCAGTACTCCAGATGTGGCTTCACCAGGGCTGAGTAGAGGGGCAGGATCACCTCCCTCGACCTGCTGGAGATGCTCCTCTTAATGCACCCCAGAATGCCATTGGCCTTCTTGGCCACGAAGGCACCTGCTGTCTCATGGTCAACCTGTCATCCACCATGACGCCCAGGTCCTTCTCTGCAGAGCTGCTCTCCAGCAGGTCGGTCCCCAGCCTGTACTGGTGTCTGGGGTTATTTCTTTTCAGGTGCAGGACCGTGCACTTGGCCTTGTTGAATTTCATGAGGTTTTTGACTGCCCAGTTGTCTAGTCTGTCCAGGTCCCTCTGGATGGCAGCACAGCCCTCTGGAGTATCTGCTACTCCTCCCAGCTTCGTATCATCTGCAAACTTGCTGAGCGAGCACTCTGTGCCTTCATCCAGATCGTTGATGAATAAATTGAACAGGACTGGAAAGTGTCATTTCTCTTTAGCACATATAAAGAAACATAAAGTGATGAGAACAGGTGTAGACACTGAGCAAGATCTAAGCATATACATAATTATCAGCAATTTTTAATGACACAGAGAAAGGGAGAGCACGTGTTGCTGCCATCCCCATGTCTCCCTGTGCTGCAAAGGCCAGCAAGGTGCTTTCCCTCAGGTTCATTTCAGGAGAAAGGTACCCTCCCCCTGACCTTAGCACTGAAACACCTCATGCTGGAATAACCTATGCCACTTTTCCTTTAGGGATTCAATCCAACTCCTGCCAAAGTCAATGGAAGTCTTTCCTACTCATTACACACCAGTATCAGAGTGTCAGCTGAATCGAGACACCTACCTGTGTACCTTGAAACGGCTGCTGTTTATTTTCCAAATTACAGTAGTAAGTGTATGCCCATTTTTTCAGGCTGAATAGCATTTGGGGGCTTCATGTGATGTTGGTGAGATGCTGTATTTCCTCACCTCGCTGTTTTTGGAGAAACAGAGATTGATATCAATGAACTGAACGGGCTTGAAACATGACCTACTCCAGACCTTCAGGGGACCCAGCAGCCCATGGGACAGCTACAATGTGCGAGGTGGGAAGATGGGCCATAAAAGCCAATGTGAATCACAGTAGGATGAGAAGGGGACTAATTACATTAGGAATTGGATCTCTCGGAGAAGCAATAGGCACCAGAGGGAGTTGTGGAAAGAGATCATTATATTGGAACATAAAGAGGTGCGCTGTTATGTTTCAATTTGTTAAAAAAGCCACAAGGCATCACAGGAAGGGCCCGTCACTGTGTTACACCACGCAGTAAAAGTCAATACAAATCCCATTATTATTTTAATAGGGGAGTCCCCAAGTTATGACGCCTAATTGAAGCCAGTAGGGCTCATCTCGGGATAGGAAGGGATTGGTTTTCTTGATGACTCAGCGCGATACAATGCCAGGCTCCTGGAGCACGAAGCCTCTCGGCTCCATGTCCCGTTGCTTTGCGCAATAGCAGCCAATGGAGACGTGAATTACGATGTGCCAAGAGGGACATTTCCTAAGGTCATGCAAGAGCAACGAAGCCAAAACTCCTCTCAAATGTGACACGACAGAGGTAAAATGAGCAGCAGGGCACCCATGGACCTAGTGGCACTGGTGGGAGGATTCACTTGGCCCCTTCTTTGCCTGCAGCCCCTGTGCAGCACACGCAGTAGTGAGGCACGGCGGCACAGCCCAACAGGGTTCATTTTTAGAGAAGGTGACCAGAGGAGCAGCTGAAGATCATTTTTACAAAACTAAGCATCTTCCAGGGAACAAAAAGCAGCAGAGCAACGTGTGGCTATGAACATCCTCCTGCAACAAAACTCTTTTTACGCGCTGGGGCCCTCGCGAGGCACTGCAAGATGCTCAATATACTCCACTCAAACACAGATATTTACGGTAAGGGAAGGGATGAGAGCAAGTGCTTGAGCAGAGCCCTGCAGCATTTCGTTGACAAATGACCTCAGGCTGCAGATGGCACCGCAGAGATGGGAAAGCGGGCTGGAGTGGTCAGAGCCAGCCTATCCCATCACAAAATACACAGATGTTGATCCAGCAAGGCCAAGCCTTCCTCCTCTTGGCCAGAAGCCTGTCATCATTGTCACTGCTCATCACGGGCTCACAGCAAAGGGGTAAAATAACCCTCAGACTTCTACAGTCTTCCAAGTGGAGCGTGAGCTTGTGCGCTGCAACACGGACTGGACACGAGCGCGCACAGCGACACGCACCACACGTGTGCTTGGAAGCAGCCATTCTCCAGGAATCTCCTAAGGATAGATGCACGGAGAGGCAGATTGACCTGCACACAGGAAAGGGAAGGACAAGTCACAGAAAGCAGGAGCGGGTCTGGCGCAGGTCCCCTCGGTGCCATGCGGGGCAGCCAAAGTCCTTGTCTTGTTCCCAGACTCACAGGATGCGACTCCCAGAGCTCCCCGGCGCCCAGGCAGATGCAGTCCGGGGGAGAGGCATGTAGTCACCTTGCAATTATTGACATCAATTAGCAAGCTGCGCTGCCACTGAGACATCCAGCAACATCAGGAGCTTTCCAAAAGTCTGCTTCTTTTCATGCGCTTTTTCCCCCAGCGTGTTCTTAATTACGACCCATGCTAATTTTAACGAGCTGCCTGCCTTTGGTGCTGTGTGACTGTAACGTTCTCCAGCTGATTTTCAAAAATCGGAAGGTTTTAACTTTTCAAGCTGTCCTTTCAACAAGAGCAGCCGCCTACCGAAGGGCTGGGCAGGCGGCCGGGCCGGCCCCGTCTCTCACCACTCTGGGCACAGGAGGCCACGGGTAAAACCAGCCCGCTCTGACATCCCCCTCGGCTGCTGCATTGCAGCACCAGGACAAATACAGGTGATTTTTGGGAAGCTGAATCTTCACCTTCTTGCTCGGATTCATTAAGCTTTGCAACACTTCCAGAAATATAGGATACATTCCGAAAGGAAAGGAAACTTTAATGGGTCTCAAAGCCGAGCTGGATGCCTTTGCTCAGGGGGATGGTGCCGATCTTGTGACTAGTTTTATTTAGAAAGAGAAAGAAGACTGGACAATCTGACAGTAAGCAGCGTCTCTGCACCGTGGTACCTGCAGGTGCAGCAGGCAAGGCGGATTCCCTGGACTCTTCCCCCTTAGCTTCTCTGCAGGGTCATTACATAATAGGAATTTTGGCATTCAACAGACCCTTGAAACGCCACAGAAATATCCAATTTTTGACCCAAGAACCTGATGTTGGGGCTGTTACCATCAGTCTGTGCCATGTTTTGCCAGCTTCACACAGCTGCTGCCCCTGCGCTCCTCGTTATTCTCACTGTTACAGTTTCCCTATAGAAACTCAAAAGGAAGAATAAATGTGAACAGATTTTGTGCTCAGTTAACACAGTGCTCAGCAAGTCTGCAAGGCCTCCCTGGCCCCATTAGGAAACAGCTTCTCTTGGTCTTTGAATCTCTACATCTGCCCTCAAACTGAAGTATATTTTGTCTTTGTTTATTTTCCTAACATATGTGCTGTCTACCTGCAACTTTTTTTTTCTTTTTTTCCCCCCCACAGAATAAAATGAAATTTAAGGTTTCAGAAACAAATGCTATTTTCAAACTTTCCAATTGCACAAGATTTTCGGTGTTCATTTGAAAAATATGTTCTGGAAAAAGAACACTGTTTTGACTGATGTCCCCACATTCTTGCAATGAAGCAGATGAAAACTCAACCATTACCACACACATTTAAAAGTTTAGATGCTAAAACAGTAGCACAACAAGGCAGCGTGCTGAAAGGGAGCTGCTGGCTGAAGGAAGCACAGCTAATCTACACACTTATGAAATGCCAAAACTTTGATCGTTGTCTAATTAAGTGTCATCATAAAGAGAAGATCTCCTTGAAAACCTTCGGGCTTGCAAGCTCTAGACCATCTAACTTTAATCCTACACTGGTAATACAGGAAAATAACAATATTCTTATTTTTGGAATGAATGATACCTCTTCCTCAGACCCACAGGGTAATCTCCCATCAACTCGTTTTATTTTGTGTTTAAATAGCAGTCAGGACTGTATTTATTTGCAGGAATAGTGCAGTTTTGTATGGCAGTTTCGTGTTTTCAGTATTTCTTCCAGCCTGAAAGTTAATTCACAACATAATGAAGCTCTGCACTTCGAGCACCCTGACTGTGCCTTATACAACTTACACTACTTGCCAGCGTGCTGACAGCCTAGGAAACCCCATACACTGCCCTGCACACCAGCTAGGAAAAACAACATTTTCAAAAGGGTTTCAGCTCTTTGCTTGGGAACTCAAATGAGAACCTGAGCAAACCAGCTGCGGGGAACCTCTCCAAAGTCCTTCCTGACCTTAGGAGCATGAGAGCCATTGACTCAAAGCTACCAGGTGGATTACAAAAACACCTCTTGTTTCCCATCCGACCCAACAAACTGTTAAGGTTGATGAAAAAGAAATATGCAATCTAAAAGCCCAAGTTTTTTTTTTAAGCACACATATCAATTAAGTTATTTTTTGCATGCCAAGATGCAGTCATGCTTTGGATGCAGTTAGGAACCCATCCTTACTTAGCCATGAGCTCTTCCCAAAAGAGGGTTGTTGGGAGCCCAGGCACAAACTTCAGGGTAATTGCAGAGTAATTCCACACGAGGCCTCAGTCAAAGGCTGCTCAAATGGGAACTCCACCAAATTTAACAGGATTGAGCAGACCCTAGGGGTAGATGTATATATAGGTAGGTGACAGATGTGTCTGTATATTCATGTAGGAGAGCCACAGAGCATCTCCTTCCTGTGCCACTGCCACCCAGACATCCTGGGATCTAACATTACAAATTAATGAGCGACTTAGAGACTTGTCATTATTCATGGCTATAAAACATTATAATGCTCTAAATAAGTCAAAACATTTTTGCAGCTGCTGCAAATGTTTCATTCCTAGATGTAAACTTGGCCACGAACACGAGGATCTCTGCCGAAGTGCCAAAGTCGCAGTGAAGTAATTAGCACGTGGAAAAAAATTACACCTAATCAGGAACACGGCAGACTTAGCCCGTGCTTCGATGGGACCAAGAGTGATAACCAAGCACAAGTGCAGCCAGTTCCAGGCCGCTTGGCTCCAGGCAGGTCCCATTATCCCTCATCCCCAGGCGTATGGAAGAGCAAGGATGAAGCGCTGCAAAATTGGAGCGATGTCCTGTGCTACAGATGTGCAAAACAGCTGGGCGAATGATGTCACTGCAAGTGCTCTGCCACCTCTGCTACTTGCTCTTGTTATTAAAAGCAGACATTAACTTGCTTTACCTAATAGCCCTGTGTAAACCTGTGGTGTCAAACGCTCGAGCCTGCTCTGCTCCTAATTAGCACAGACAACCTGCAGCTGCTTCCCATAAACTGCTCCGAGCAGCTTTGAACTTGCCGTGTTGCGGTGCAGATGCCTTCTGATTAGTGACTTGCTTAAATACTACATGTATGAGAGAGTAATGCACAAAAAACTTCCTAGAAAGAAAACATCATTTTCCTACCACTGTATTTCATATCAAACATCTCAAGCACTGAAACTCTTCAGGCATCCCAGGTCGTGTCCTTTGGCTCACGGCCAGACATTGGGATCGTGAGCAGTAAATCCAGGTGTGTGTCAGGCATTCCTGGATGAGGCCGCTTTGTCTCCGGGAGTCTCCAGGCACAGGGTCCTTGCAATAACTGCTCGATGCTTTTACAGCCTTTCCCACTCCTCATCCCAGCTGTATTTCATGTTTCGAGTTATTTAGCTCCCGGATCAGCAAGGTGTAAGAAGATACAGAAAGAGACACAGATTACAGGCTGAGTAATGTGTTTTCTAATTCCAGGGACATGGAATCTGTCCTGCACGTGACAGACAGGCCTTGTCTCTTTACGCAACTAGGTTGCACTTTGTTGGAGCCCTGTAGGGTGGACATGTTTACTTAGATTAATGCTATCAATACTGGTCTTAAAAAAACAAACACCTTAGGCTAACACCTTAGGTAAACTATTTTGAGAGGAAGAAACCATTAACGTTTGGGTCTTTATGGCCACCGAGGGTCTGTAAAACAGACCCAAGCAATTGGCTGCTCTCAGCTCCATGGAATATCAAAGCCCAAATTCAAACTGCTGCATCAAGGTGCACGTCAGTACAGTCCCCACCAGCTTTCCTCTCCACCCAGCACCATAAGCGCCGGTGGCCTGTGACACATTCCTCCACTTCGGATGCAACGACACCAGAACACAAAGACTTTGCAAGCACAACGGGAGCAGAGCGGCATGAGCAGAGCGACTTGCTACAGATTTAACCCCGGTGCCATCTTCTAAGACAGCAGCAATTTCAAAACCCGAGTACGGTCGATCTGTAAAGACAGTCACAAGAGCAGTCTGCTTGACCAAGCTCTCGGACAAGGTCCGTGGTGCATAAAGCAATCAGGAGCACAACTGCTTGTAAGTCAGGTGAACACAAAGAGGTCCAAACCTGGTGACTGATCAAAGCACTCCTAGAACGACTTCTGCATCGGTTTTCCTGCTTTTTCTCCCTTGACTCTTTTCAAGAATGAGGGGTTTAACTTGTTGCATGAGCTTGGCTGGNAAAAAAAAAAAAAAAAAAACTCCTTCAGCTCCAAGGAAATAAGTTAATTGGATTGATAGGTGTGGGCTGCGAGAAGGCAATACGGGAACCTCTTCAGTGACAGGCGCCCCGCCGGACAGCAAGCGTGAGGCCCGGCTTTGGTTTGGATAACCTCTAAAACATGCAGCTGCTCTTCCAAGTCCCCTTGGCTTGCACAGGGGGCTGGCAGAGGCTCCAGAACAGTCTGACTTGCTTTTTTTTCCCCCCTCTTTGGCAACTCTTCCAATGCTTCCTGTTTTTGGCTGGGCTGGAAATACCACAAGAATGGTCTTCCTTGAGGTACTCCAGCAGTTTGGCTCCCCGTCCCACCTCCTCCAGGGCGTGCCGAGTAGGCAGGAGGACTCACTGCGAGCCCCGGGCTGCCCACAGTGGCCCCTGGCACGTGCTGGCTCGGCCACCGCAGGGGACACCTGGGCTACCTCTGCTACAACCAACTCCTCCAGCTGCAGAGCAGAACCATATACTGATGCATACGTAGTTCCCACCACCAAGGTCTCCAAGGCCCCTTTGCAAACAACCAAACTGCAGTATTTTATTTATGAAGGCCCTGATTTTCCCCCTTATCTTCCCTTGTGTAAATGCCCCACTAGAGCACCTTGGATACAGGCAACAAATGTTCTTCAGGAACTACAAGGACTTGAGCAAGATTTACTCCCTGAAGCTACAGAAACCAGTGCAGATTGCCCTGGAAGGCTGACTGCAACACTTCTTCACCCTGGGGATTTTCTCTACTGCTGGTCCACTGATGCTCTCAACACTTTCCACAGTGACCCCAGTGGGTTTCTCTCATCTTTCTGATCTAGACTTCAAGTGTTACACACAGCCAGACTTCATGAAGTGACAATAAACATGAAACAATCTGCTAAAGGACTGCGACAGCACAAGCACACGAGTGGTTCTTGCTGCAGGGCTCAGTCCCATCTCTCTGGGCAGCTGCATACGGAAAGGGATCGAGCATCTCACATCACTTTTACAAATATTTTATTTTGCTGTCTAGCTTTAACTGTAACGCAATGAGGCTAGGCAGGAATAAAAGGCGTGCAGCTACACACGCACAGGACAGCTATTTAGCAAGCACCTCAATGTGCGCCTTCAACTTTGCACATGTGTTTCAACCCCACGGATTTCTTCAGGACCAGGCACATGCTGCAGGGCTTTGCAGAACAGGGATAGTTGGGGATTATATGTGCACATCGAGCCACTGTGTGTGCCCAAGTGCTCTGCTGCACAGACAACAGATAGAAAAAAAAGGCTTAAATGCAATTTAAGTGGTTAAGTTTTGCATTCATAAATATTTTTCTCTGTACCTGGCATTACAGAGAAGACATAGGGTTTAGTTTGGTCTCATTTTCTCTCAGTCAATCTGTTGCTTTTGGAGTTAAAACCTTTAAAGCAGACTAACAACTTAAGGAAGCTGCTGTGCAGGCCAGGGTCTCGGCCTTACCTGAGGCTTCTCACCTCCGTTAGAGAATTAAAGACACTGCTGCTATCTGAATTTCCTCAACCATTGCTATGTCCATCAAACTCTCATTTCAGAGTGCTCTCAGGAAAACAAATAGAAGAAATAAAAGAAAGAAAATTATACTTTAAAAGCNGGAAAACAAATAGAAGAAATAAAAGAAAATTATACTTTAAAAGTTTTTCCACAGAGCATCAACCAAGTCCTCCAGCTGACAGAAACACCTCTTTTCAGCTCTGATAGTGTTTTATTGGCAAGAACGTAGAAGGGGCTAAGAACCAGAAACCTCACCTCATGTTTAGGAAAAGGTAATTTCGCATTTCCAGCAGTATTTGTGTCAAAAATTTGATTCTGAGAATTACCTTCCCATTAAGTTAATGGAACCTTTTAGTTCTTGTGGAACCTTTAGTTCTTGTTCTAGTCTCAAGGAACCTTTTAGTTCTTGTGACTGATCAAAAGAAGGCAGTTATGAAGAAGTAACAGCTAAAAGTTCTTTCCAAAAGTCACTGAATTTCAGATTACAGCTATCTCAACAGATTCATCTTCTCTTCCAGATACAGCTACGGGGGAAAAGCATTTATGTTGCTTTTAACTTAGGGGTGTCTAAAACTCTCCCTGGACGTAGCCAAAGCTTCCACCTGCCGTGAGCCTGAGAGGGGGCGTTTCGTGTGACAGGTACAAGGCAGGACTCCTAGCAGAGAGCCAAAGCCAAGCTGCTGCCGAACAAGGTCTGCAAAAAGGGGACTATTGTGCAGGAAACTACCTAACAACTTCACTTGGTTGAAAAAAAAAAAAAAAAAAAAGACTGATCTGTTCAAAAATGAGGTGCCAAACTTGGTTTACTCCTGCAGAGATAGCAGCTGTTTTTCATGGGGATTCAGACATCTGCAGTTTACAGAAATACCCCTTAATGTTGAAAGCAGACCCTGCACGCGGACTCCGCTGGGTTACGTGTCAGGTTGTTTTGGGGCACGCATTTAAGCAAACAGGACCTCCAGGAGAGGTGTCCGAGGATGGAGCAACAAACGTTAACCACCACCATGGAGGTGCTTCGAGGACAGCACGTGCCAAATTCAGTGGGAAAAAATAAACCAGCCTGGTCTTTCTAATTACTGATAAACTTTACAGGATCATTTGGTAACTGGTTAAAAAGAGAGTATGTTCAATACCTCACAGGTATTGTTTTGCTTAGGGACTGATTATTTGACTGGCAACGTGATGTAGCAGTTACTACTTCAACCATGGTAGGGCTCAATTCCCCATGGTGGCACCTCGATGACTAAGTTTGATCCAAACTTGAGAAAATACATACAAGAACACTCCCCTAAAAAGGCAGATTCAGAAACGGGTAAGTGAAGACCTACGTTCACACCCCATGAGTTATGAAAGCAAGAACAAAGCAGCAAATCCCAGAAAGTAATGGACTACAATCCTGGGTATTCCTGAAGTACCTTCCCTCTCATGCTCACACAGGGCATATTCTGGAGATGATAAACACCCTACCTACACACAGACGTATCTGCATGGGTTGGTACCTGGTTGTTGTCACAGGGATGCAGAAGGCAGAGGTAGGAATGAACCAGCTCCATGACTGGGCATCCCAAGGGACACCCCACTGCAGGGCGTAGCTGAAACCTGAGCGATGGACGGGCTGGAACTCGGTGCCACAGGGAGAGGGTGACAGTGCACAAGGCTAGAAGCAGGGCCACATTGACCTGCCCGTGTGGCTCTAAGGGACTTCTGCAACCAGGTCAGCTGTGTCTTTCTTGAGGAATTTCCCTTGGCGTGTGAATGCATGTGAAGCTGTTTCCCCATCAAACTGTCCTCTGCTCTGCATTTACAAACGCTGCACGGTAAAAACAGGGTGGGAGTCGTGGATGCACCACCCTAAAACGGCCGCTTGCAGCGCAGCGCTGCCTTCTGCCCCTTGCACACTGTGACGGAGCCCTTCTCACCCGCTGCTCGAGCTCACGCAGCCCCTCACGGAGCCACCTCTCTCCCAACCTCGCACGCAGAACAGGGAGATGGAGGACATTTATACAAGTGTCCAGCAATTTTCCCCAAATGGTTTATCATGATTCACAGCACACAGCACAAATGGGTTTGGAGATGCAAAATCCCTGGGTCAACAGCCCTTGACCCAGGCTTCAATTCTCCTCCTACCTGCTTCCCACTGCAGACGAGGTGCTGCCAACCCCGGCTTTCGGAAGATGAGGGAAAACCAGAGTTGCTCCTACCTGAGCTTTCAACTAACATTTCCCAGGAAAAGGCATTTCCTAACACTACTGATCTTAAGAGCCTACAGGTGCTGAACTCCAGAAAACTTTCAAGCTTTCAAAGACAAACTATGTAGTCCCCTATTCTTCTATTTTCTTCTGTTAAAGACCATCATCTTTCCCCAAAAATCACAGTGCAAGGACTCTGGCAAGTGCTTTTTCTACACTGTGTGTAACTTTTCTTATACCCTTTTTCTTTTTTCCTTCAAACCTTCTCATCTTTTTCTAATTATACAGTGAACTTTCAACAAATAGAGAAAAACAGTATGAAACAGATGATTTCCAAAGATGTATCAATAATGGTTAAAACTGTTCACTTATTCATATTAATCAAACGTTATTTTTAAAGTTTCCCTGCTTTTGTCTTTTGTGGCTTCCGCTACGTCCTCCTCGTGGCTTTGACTAATTTAATACAACACAAACACATTTCCCTGTTTACAAAACGCACATCAAGGAGCTCCTCGTGCCTGCGCATTAGCAGCGGCTGCGCAGCTCTGCGCCGCTATCTCCGCATCGTGTTTATGCTCTTTTCTTTTCGTCAGCAGGCCCTGCATGTGTCAGGGTTTCTCAGCAACAACCCAGCCCTTCACCGCGCTCTGGCAGCCTCCCGGTAGGCTCCGGAGATAATGCAAGCTTTCTTCCTCCTCGCTTGGAGCGGGTTGCTTTGGGAAGCACCCAAAGGCGCTTCCAGCTCTTTTTCTGCGGGCCAGAGGCGGCTTTTGAAGCGCCCTGCCCAAGCCGCAGCCCGGCTGCGCGCGGCCGGCAGGCAGCCTGTCAGCACCGTCCGCTCCGCGCGGCTGCGGAGACGGGGCCGCGGCGCGGGCGCTCGCCGAGTGGAAAATCATCCACCGCGGCCCAGCTTCAGGCTCACGGATGGGTCAAATGACACCCGTTCACCGCGCGAGATCAAACGAGGCTTTTTTTCCTCCGCATTTTTGGCCCCGAAGGCGAGAGCATGTTGTAATAGCATGGCTTTGAGCGCGCAGCGTGCAGGAAATCGTACTGGAAGGGTCTGGCGTGCGTGGTATTTTTACGGAGTTCGCCTTTCCCTTTTGCTTTTCATCTGTTTTTCTGCATTTTTTTCAGTGCACTTTTCCTTCTGATTTATTATTTTATTATTCTATTTTTAAAACAAGAAATATTTCGAGTTAAGAGTTTTTAATGTAATTCATATGAAAATGAGTGATGGACAAACCTCAAACTCTTTAGAGGTTTGATCTGGTTAGGAGAAGCATCCAGAAGTTCAGAGGCTTGTCCAAACCTAATCTGAAAACTTCCAGCCCTTTTCGGTCTAGACAGAGGCACAGGAACCTCTTGGCTCGCGCTCCCCACCGCTAACCCGGCTTCCTTCGCACGCTGCTGCTCCCTCCCTCAGCCATCACGACTGGTTTTTAAATACGACTTTGCTGGTGACACACGAAACAGAAGGGGCTCTTCTCAGCAAGGCAACCAAGGGATATTTCAGTCCCACTGCAATCAGTGACACTTAGAATATATATCCAGGCTTTGCTTAGAGCAAGCTGTTGCTGAATTGATGCGATTCAGATGCATGTTGCCCCTGATTTCTTCAGAAAAATTTCAGCCTATAAATCCTAATGATGTCATCCAATGCTTTTGGGGGGACCAGGTCCTTAATTTTAGACAAAAAAGGACCATGATTGTATAGCTTCATCCTGAAATCATGTCTACACGATACAATCGCACTGGCAAGGCTCCTTATACAAATTCTGGAGGATCCTAACATATTTTCTAATCCAAATTCGATTTCATAGAGAGAGCTTTTCAAAGCTTCCCTGAACCCCCCTTTCTTCCCCATTTCAACAGGCTGAAAGCAAAACTCAAATCCTGCCGTGGCACCACAAAACACCCCAGTCCGGGCTCAGCCTGCTGCCTGGGGCAGCACTTTGTCAGCGAGACTTTCGGCCAGAGAGCACCAGCTGGGGGGTAACAGCATTTCTGGGGCTACGTTAAAGCACCAAGACCTTCTGCAACCCAGACGCGTAAGCTCAGTGCCTGGGCTTTATGTACAGTATGCAGAGGAGGAACTGAACTGAGATGTTCTTAAAGCTTTCGCCTTCTTCTAGATGTTCATTTACTGCCCAGCACTATCAGTAGGATGCCAGACGAGCAGAACTGAAAGCCATGTCAAGTCTTGCACCCGTACAGTTGGGGGAACACCACAGATTTGATCATTCTCATGCCTAGCAGCTCATTTCCAACTAAATATGTTAAATCATAAATAAGATTATGCCTGAATTCATCTACATTCACTCCAATTCAGAGCACACTAGTTCAGCAGATGCATGAAGCTTCTTTTCAGAAAGAAAAAGAACACAAATGCAAGAAGAGCAGGGCGAGAGCCCCGCAATCCTCATCCTTCTCCTGTGACACCGATGAAGTAGATTTCCTATCTGCTCAAGGCCAAGCTCTGCTTATTAAAAAATTTTACTCCAGCTTTCCTGAGAAAAAGAACACAAGCTCTAAGAGGCTTTTGGTTGGGTTTAGGAAGTCTCATCCCCAGGATTTATACTATTCAGTGCTAGAAAAAGGAGATTCAGATGTTTTGTCTGCAGGAAGACGAGCAAACACTAGAAAGGGCCAGACCGACTCCCGTTTCACATGCTGCTGTTTTGCTCTGCTGATTGTTTTCAAAAAACAGTAGAATCTACCAGACTCCATCTCTTTTCTTTTTCCCCCTTATAAGCCATTTTTCTGGCCACGACCTCTTACAAAAACTTGTCAGTGGATTAATTTTCCAAGACAGCTTCAGTATCAACAGCAAGTACCACTGTGATTTCTACAACACGGCTGGGTTTTTCTCCCTCTCCTGGGAGTTATCAAACACGTACACATGTCTAATAGTACCCGCACTATAATGAGGTGAGTTTTAGGAATGGCAAAGTTTTCCACTCTCTGCATCTGCAGGTGGTGTCTGATGCCATGTACAGCATAACCCGTGTGGTTGCAGAGTTCCCAGGATCGTGTCATGATTCATTCATACTCAGACGTTCTGGAAGAGAAGCGTTTGAGACTGGCCAGAAGCAAAGTGGGACGACCACGCGCTGAGGGCTTTTTCTTTTTCTTTCTTTTTTTTTTTCTTCCTCCTCCAAAAATATTTTAAACATTTTCATTTTTCCAAATATCAGCTCAGCTCCCCTCTCCTTTCTCGGAAGCTTTTCCTCTGAAGTGGGTAATGACACTTATGTCTAACCCTGAAATTCCAAGGGAAATAAATCAGCCCGCCGGTGACACCAGTTTCCCAGACAATAACCGAAAGGCCATTTGGCCTTCTTAAAAAGAGAAGATTTGGATGTCTAGGTACGTCTAGGAGCGCGTTGCGAAGCGGCCTCGGTGGCGCCGCGTTCTCCACACGCTGCCTCTCCTTCCTCACAGCTCACCGGTCCGAAATAGCGGCCACGTGAACAAGACCGCTTATGCGGTCAAGGAGAGGCCACCCGGCCTCCCCTGTGGGGAAGGGATCTCCCACGGGGCTGGACCGCCCAGCATCCGTGCGAGACCCTCAGCTCCGTGGCAGCCTCTGCCCAGGCTGGTCCTGCTGGAGGCGCCTTCCCTCAGCGAAGTCCTAGTTCGACAAGTAGAGGTAGAAGTCCAGAGGCTCTAAAACAATGGGAATAAAACCCTTCTCTCCTGCTTCCCAGGCAACCCACAGGCCTCTCAGGAGCCAGGGTGCTCAGCCCTGACCTTCCCTCCCTGCAGATGGATCCAGGAAAATCGAGAGTGATGAGCAGAGGCCAGTGTGTCTGAGGGCAGCTCGTTGGGAAAAACTCATGGCCCCTCCTGACATGGGCGAGGGGAGGCGAAACGAAGTGGAAGACCCCAAGCGGCTCCAGAGCATACTGACAAGAAGATACCACATCATTTTAAATTCAGAAATGTTATTCTACAAACATGAAAAGGAAACGCTGTCTGATTTTAAGCACAGACAGTTTCTATCCCTGACCTCACAAAACGTTTGCACAGTTTGTCCTCAGTCTGCTCCAAACCCGGTCCCATTCAGCTGGTAGCAAGAGTCTTTTGTACCTCAATATGGTCGGATAGGTCACCACGGGCATCAGAATCAGGGCCCAGCAGGGATCAAATTTGAGTCTGTTATACAGGCAGGAGATCCCTCCGTGGGACAGGGCACTGCTATGCACTATCACAACACAAATACTTGAAATAACACAGAGCTCAGTAGGGATTTTACCATTATTTTAGAAGACTTCACGTAATCTGGCATTGCAGACTTACACATAGATGAAGCTGGGCCAGTTCACACTCGCTGAGGATCTGACCCAAGATAAACTGGGTAAACTGAGAAAGCTCCAGGTTGAACCAGAGTCCTGTGCGGTGCAATCCATATGTTTTCGATCAGGTCTGAGCTGCAACATGGGGATCCTGCTTCTCTGAGAAAGGCCCCAGAAAAGTGCTTAAGTCTGAAAACAGTTTAGTTTGCTCAGGTCAATTGGATTTGCAGAACGCTGACTTTACAGACACAAAAGCAGGCATCAAAGTAAATTAAGAATGAGTCCGTAAAATAAAACCCACAGGTGTAGCCTGGAAATGTCAAAATGCTGAGTTCTTTGCTTCAAACTAATGACGGATAAACAGCAAGTAACACGACTGCTATGAAATGGGCTTTGTTCATGCTTGTTACTTATCATTCACTCGCACAACTGAAAGCGCAGCCTGCAAATGAAGGGAAAAGCCCTGTCTACAGGCATGGGAAGGCTGACGAAAGGAGTTCTCCGACTTCCCGAGAGTGGACACGGTGCTGGTGGGCACCCACCACAACAGGCTTTAGCCGCTGTCTCTTCTGCTGTGACCCACAGACAGGCCCGAGCTGCCATCGCACCTGCTGCCATTTCAACATCCTTTGGCTGCATCAGATCTCCAACACTTTCCCACGTGCCATCCGTAAAACACGCCTCTTGTCCCCAAAGAATATCAGATCAGCTGACCTCCTTCCTTTGGCTTTTTTATTTCGGCTGCCTCCCCTTCGAGATCAAATGATGGAAAGTGAATGTAATTCTAACCTAAGAAACAAGAACTTGTCCCATCAAAAGAAATGTAAAGATAACGTGGCACCTAAAGCTCAGATTTATTCAAGGGAGGAGGTTAGTTCCAGCCTTCCAGAAATACTCACCCCAGTTTTTGGTGAACTTTCAAGTCCTCTTAAGCTCAACAGCCACCAACCTAAGTCACCATTTTTCAGATATTAGGGAACAATAAAACCACCCCACTGATAACTTTAGAACATTGCTCATTTAGGAGGGATAATGAAAACAGACCAAAAGCATAAGCTGGGCATGAAGTAAACCAAAGCAGAACACCTTCTATCTTCTTCTGAAACTCACTGCAATAAATAGGTACTGAATCCTGGAGCACCCATCCCCAGATTGCTGCCAACCAACATGAAAAGCAGGGGCAAAAGGTAGATTCCAGTCTAATTTAATGGAACATAAGTCCACAGTAGCTACAAATAAAGTAATATTTATACACTGGTTTTACACTAGTGATTCTGGATCTTGCTCCCTGTGGTCACACAAGTGAATAGGATTTCTGTAAGTAAACAGAACTGGATTTGACACTTCTGTTTATCTTTCTGAAACTCAGATTTACCTTATAAACTGCATTAAAAGTCGAAACAAAGCAATCTTCACACATGAAAAAGGAATAATGACTCCAGCTTTTCCACAATTTTATGACTTTAGACTAATGTGAGTCAAGCCCAAGTGATGATTATGGGAGGTTCCCAACCACAATTTACTGCAAGTTCTCCTGATACTGGCACAGAAGTGTCTTATTTTGAAAGCTTTTATATAATCTACAAAATATTGTTACTCAGTCCAGTATTCACAGCTCTACTATAACCACTTGCTGTCAATCTTGGAAAAATCTTTTTTTTTAGGCTTACAACAAAAAGTTCCATGTCTTTGATGTCTGCTACAAGTTGAGTTCCCAGTGTTTCCCAGGCCCTGCCAGCTCACTGATCCATCTTCTAGTTTTCACAGCTGAAATTCTGCAACTCTTGAAAGCACCTGTTCCCCTGGGATCCTTCCCCAACACGTGGGGAAGGACATGTGTCGTTAAGATGGCACGTGCAATAGAAGAACTAAGAGGGTAGCCTTAACCTAAGAGGATTAACATGCTGCTTCACACCTAAAGCATCGGAGAACGCAGGATAATATGTTGGATTTTTCTCCCTTGGTACCTGTCTGCTCACTGACCTTGGCTTTGCCTCACTGAGCTCAAACATGAAAACGCGAGTCCCTTTACCTCTAGGGCTTCCCTTGTAACGTCCCTCAAGTGGCTGGGTTGTAAACGGCATTTTTTAGTCACAGATGAAATTAAAATCAGGGCAGAAAATAACATTCCTATTTCCTCTGATTCCTCATATGCAGCTCATTAAAGGTTAAGACAAGCCAGCTCTCACTAAAATACTAATAGCCGTTTCATTTGTAAATCCTGCACCTAGTGCTCAAGCTAGATTCCAATTGAAATGATAGTAACTTACAGCAAAATAACTGCACGTTTTACACGAGGTTGGTGGGAGTTTGCACAGACCTGCTCTCCCAGAGCATTTGGGAGAATGTGAATTCTTTGTGCTGCATGTTTCAAAGCTTGCTGCTCTCTAGAGAAAGGTCACCCATCACTAAAAGGTTTTCCATGACAGAGGACTTTGATTTCAGAAGCATGGAAACTTTTCTGAGGAATATTCAACTTTTCAGTTCATGTCAAGTATGCAATAACCTATTTTTTAACTTAATATTCCTTAGGTAAACCCATTTTCCAATAACCCCCAACAGC
This sequence comes from Crypturellus undulatus, assembly GCA_013389825.1. NCBI lineage: Eukaryota > Metazoa > Chordata > Aves > Tinamiformes > Tinamidae > Crypturellus > Crypturellus undulatus. Next base: position 43,471 of record VWPW01009153.1, on the reverse strand, counting down.
CCATGCATTTAAACACCCTTTGCACTTGCAATACATGATCACTCCACTAGATGCCTCTGTGTAATACACAGAATTACTGACAGGAAGATGATCTTGATGAAAAAAGATGACATGAGGCTGCTAGAAGGAACCCCATCTGCTGGGTTTCATAACCGAGGGCCTCATAACTCTTTTCAAGAGTCCTGTAAGCTGGGAGCACTCTCCATGTCTTCTCTGCATTCCTATATTTACTCAGAAGTATAGTCAACCTGCAAACATTTTGGTGAAGGTAAACCTTAGTGGCTTCATTTTAAATACACTATAAGATAGGCATCATTACACGGAAGTTATTATTGGGCCTGGTTGTTCTTACTCCAGAAAGAGCAGTGCACTGTTTAAAGGCAGATTTATAATGCAGCCTACAGAGAAGCTCATTCCAGGAGCCATCATCACTTGCTGCAACAGTAGATCCTGCCTGAAGTGGATCTGTATGCCACAAAAACGGGACTCACAAGACTCTTTCAAATTAGGAGGGCATCAATTTTAATAGCAGTCGTTGAAACATCCTAATGAAGTCTCACTGCTTCGCCATCTTCTACCGAACTGATCAAAACTCAGTTCCTAGGAAGCTGGACCAAGCTCTTGAAAGAGTGAACCCAGCTTCATTTCTAATGAGATCTATATCCAAGTGTGGTATTACTGCCCATCCTTCTTCCCCCAAATGAAGGCACCTCCAGAAAGAGCTAACATCAGCACAGGAGAATTGCCAAGAGTTGAGAGCCCAATTAAAAGTTTCACAGCATAAAGTTAAGAGACAGGTATTGAACAACTGTCAATGCTGTGTATACAGAGGCCTTCTGAGATTGTGTTGGCAAATGCACCATCATATGGGTTGGAAGCTCCAAGGAAGTGCTTTATGCTGGGAATACTGCTTTACTTTGCTTGCAGATCTTCCCCTTTCAAATGCCAGGGCTGCATCTTTCCAACCCGAGTTGCAATTTCCCCACTATTTAAAAATAAGTTCCTTTATATCCCTTGTAAAGATATTATACTGGATGGAAAAGCCGGCTGCCTAGAGAAACCGGGTGAGATTAGATGAGTTAACACGCTTGGGACATACATAATCTTTACAGGTACAAAATAGCCTCATACAATCTGTCCATTGTCTTTAAAGGCTAAACTGGTATCCGCATTGATGCATCCCAGATGGAAAATCAAGATCCACAGTAATCTACATCTGGTAGAAGTATGTTCAGACCAAAATCAGTCAGGAAGAGTTTTTTCCTGACCAGCGCGCACAACGAAAGCGCAGGGAATAATAAGTAGGGAAATGTGGTACACCTAGGACAACATATGCTTGATTTCTGAAGAACTGTCAGTGACATTAATCTGCAAATACTATTGGCTAATTATTGCAATATACTAGAAAAATCAAAGAACCACCCCCTATCTGGTAAAGGAAAATCATAGGCTTTTCACATAATCTTGCAATTTGCTACCTTCATCTCCTTCTCACTTACTTGCCAATACAACTCAGTTAGACTTCTCCAATTCTGCCAATTTTAACAGTGACCAGGATCTGATGGGTTCTCCCCATCAAAGACTGTCCTCCATTATGACAGAAGTGCAGCCCAAAGCCATGTTTAAAAAATCTGCATAGAAGGCACAAAAAAAAAATTTAAATGGAAAAAATGAGGGAATGGTTTTCAAAACAGATACAAATCCATCGCTTTCTGTTATTTCCTCACAAACACTCTGTAAGGGACCCTCAGACCTCTGCAGAATCAGGCACTTTTCCACTCAAACTGTTTGAACATATGATGTTAGATCAGAAGATCTACCTGCATCAGCTAATTCACCCCCAGCCTTTTATCATAGCTCCAGACTTGGCATTTTTTCAAAATTCCCTCAAAATGTTTCAGGAAATGTAACTGCCTGGAGAAAAAAAGACAACTAACAGTATTTGGAGGACACAAGGTGCCCTGTCCACCAAGTGCAATACCTATCATCATCTACATCAAAAACCACCTGGCTACTCATGGTCTTATGAAAACAAGAAGTCTCTTCCCTGCAAAATCTACATCTCAACGTACATATCAATTTTCCTACACTAATAGCTCTGTAGCCAGTGATGAGATTTGTGACAAATCTTCCAATAGCTTCCCACCTGCAGGAAACAAGTAGCATGATCTCTATTAACATTCCAGTGAAGAGAAACCTTCAAGGAAATTTTCTGTGTTTGTCTTCTTTCAACTGGAAGAATTGCAGCTGAATGGCGAGAGATGTTCCTGCCAGACTCCATACAAACACAACGGTAATAAGGACAGACAAGTTCCTGTGAAAACCAGGCAATTCACATCATCCATGAGCAAAAAAATCTGGGTTCACTTCTCCTAGTATCCTCTTCTGAAATGTGATATAGAGAGAGTGATAATAAAAGGTGAGAGTGATGCAAAATGTCAGCACAACATCAGACTGCACTGAGCTATTTAATCACTGCACTCTTCCTCTATCAGAAAAACCTGATGGAGGTTGAGAGACTCAGAGCGCAGCGAGGCCTACACGTGCACACGTGTGCCGCTGACTGAAAAGCAATTTTTCTTCCATTATTATAGCACTGTAACAATCTTACACTGCGAGAAGCTGCCCTTTATTGGGGGGTAATTTATAGTGCTAGAACACGGTCTTCGAAGCCGACTGTGGGATCAGGATCTATTCACTGTTAGCACCTACAGTTTAAAGAATCCTAAAGGACGCACATGGATGTATTCTTAACAGTTAATTTTTCTAAATATAGGTGCAAGTTTAAATGCACGTCTGGATCTGAATACTGAACACCCCATAATTTGATGAATTTGAAACCCAGGGTTGGGCTTCTGCCAGTTTCTATGGATGGGCTGTTCCCATCGGAGCTCAGCGTATGAGAGCCCATCTGCTGAACACTTACCAAAAAAACCCTTCTTACTTCCCAGATCCCGTCAAACACTAGAGCTTCCTGGGACCATAACATGGATTGGCTCAGCAGGCTGGTGGCTGCCACACTTGTCACTGAAACCACATGCTGCTCTTTCCCTGCTCAGGCTGTGACTCTTCATTGGATTAAACTTACCCCCATTTCCTGATATTTAACCTCAGCGTTGCTGATGCCCAGTTCAGCCAGGAGTTATCTTGGTCTTTCTGATACAACCCAATCCCACCCTTGGGGACTCTCAGGTTTACCTCATGCACATAGAGGAATTTTTGCTAGGGCAGAAGTCAGCTACAGTTGTTTGGCCTTCTTCCTGGGAGTCACAAGCCTCTTCCCCGTGCGGAGCGCCCAGCTCGGAGCAGCAGGCTGCCAATTCCCTGCACGTGCCGAGCTGACCAAGAGGCTGCAGAGCATCCCCTTGCGTAGGAGGCCAGCCCTGGCCCAGCAGAACTCCCACAGGGAGCTGCCAAATCTGAGCTAGATTCAGAAATGGAATAAATAAGCTTCACCTTCCTAAGGGTAACAGAGATAGAACAGCAAGGGATTTATGTCTCTTGAAAAAAAAAAAAAAAAAGACACCTAAAAAGCCAACTTTTTAGATAAGAGGCTCAATGAATCATTACCTTGGTATTCTTCAACAGTAGAGCAAAGCACATTAATACAGTTCATTTCACAGTATTTTGCACATCTCTGAGATATTACCCACCTCAGACTATTTGAGAATGTCATAGTCTAATTAAGTGCTAGAGAAGATGAGCAGAGATGATTGTCCTGGTGTTCAACATATGGGACTGCTCAGCCAGGAGAATAGAGGGCTCAGGGGGATCTCAGAAACATAAATCTAACAGGAGGGTGCAAAGGAGGCAGGATCAGACTCTTCAGTGGTACCCAACAACATGACAGGAGCAAAAGCACACCCTGAAACATGGAAACTGCATCTTCAGATAAGAAAACACTTGTCTTTAAAAAAAAAAATCTTAAAAAAAAAAAAAGAAAACACTTCTTCACCATGAGAGTGTTTGAACACCAGGACAGGCTGCCCAGAGAAGCTGCATCCTTAGAGATACCCCAAACCCAGCTGAAAACAGCTCAAAACCCTCACAGAAGTCCATGCGTGGATATATAAGCAGCAGGACTGAAGATCAACTCGAAACAAATTCCCCCACATCCCAATGGTGAGAATTCAAATGCATACACTGCAAACCTGAAATGGCTCCCTGGGTTTTAAGGATAACAGGACAAAGTTTATGTGGCTGTATTTTTATCTTGACATAGAGACTTAAAAAAAAAAAAAACTGACCTCTGTACACAAAGGATCTGATCCAGAGCCCCTAGAAACCCATGGGAGGCTGCCTTCCACGATCTTCCATGCCTTTGAATCAGACTTGATTTTCTAAGAGCATGGTGAAATAAATGGAAATAAATAAATGCTCCTCAGCAAGGCCCAGGAAGCCCCTACGAACCACATGCTCCGGAGACGAAGAACAAGCCTCTGTGCATCCCTAAATCCGGGCTATAAGACCCTTGATGTTGTAGCAAAATAGACATTTTGCATTGAATTCTGTGTTTTATTTCAATACTACAAAGCATACCAGGGCACTGGTGAAGCACAACCGTTTACGTTTGAACTAAAGGATATTGGTGCTCTCATGCATTTTTGGGGATGGAAAGGGAAACTCAGTGGGTCAGAGCAGGGTAATCTCTTTTTAATGCAGTACTCTGAGCAAAATCCACATGCAGCCAGCCATAAGACAGATATTAATGACATTATATTGCCCATGTACAAAAATTAAACATATATAGTGTTACTAAACTGCCTCAATGGCTTTCTCAACACAGAATTATTGCAAATTACCAAGTTTGATTAAAAGGACAAAGAGTGCTGCTGGAATTAAAATATACTTTCCAATCCTGTGTAACTGTCTTTACCTTAGTTATTTATATGGTCCCCACTACATTGGTATCTGACTGGCCACACTGTTAACACCATTTTTCTGTGTGGTAGGAAAATATTTATCCTCATTTTTCAGATAGGGGACTAGAGAAAGCAACTCACCCAGTGCTGGCAGACTGGCACCAGAAGTGCTTAATTAACACCAGGTTTCAAAGGATCAAACGACTGCCTTTGCAGCCAGGACTTTTAATAAAAACAATCCCCTTCCTATGCTTTTGTTTGCTGATGCTCTTGGCTTTCATTCTCTTTCATCGCTGAGGGCTAAAAATTTCTCTTGAACAAAATAGGTCCACAGAGGCAGGGGCTGTCTGGTGACAGGACCTTCAGATAACAGACAACATAAAAAAAAAAAATCAGCAAAACTTTGGCTGTGTTGCAATTGCCATGATCATGATTTGACTCACGGGAACAGAGCTGGAGAAATGACAGTCTCTCTAGCTTACTAATCCTGCACAGAAAAACACCAAAACGAAATAAGACACAGGATTTCATGACCAAGGATGTATATATGGTAGGCACGAAAATAAACAGGATCTATTCAATTTACTTCGTTAAAAATAAAGTATAAAAATATAAAAATAAGCCCCCAGCCTAGTAGGTGCACTCCTTCCCAGAACTAGAGCCTGAAAATAAAATGTTTTGAAATGCAATTGCTGGCCAGGATGTTTTGCAATTTTTCTTCACAGGAATGGTAAATCCTACCACCTTCCCCTCAGCTCCTGCTGGCGAAACTCCTTCAGTGTTTAGTCAATGTTGAGAACTGCCAACACTCTGCACCAAGCTGTAGACGTGGGCACCAGGTATGGGGAGAATTTCTACAGTCGGAACCCCGCGGGCTACAGAAGAGATCTTCCTACTAGAGGAAAGTAACAGAAGCCCAGGAATTCGTGCATTTCCTTACGTCAGATACAACAGGATTACAGCAGGAATTTTCCCTCATCTCAGGGCTGTCAAAAACATATTTATTTAAATAAGAACATGTTTAGGAGTTTCTTTCCTGCTTCTTTTTTGCCTTCTGAACCCTACGTGGAGTCTCACATCACCTTTTCATGTTTCTGCCAACAAATGAAAGAGTAAGACATCTTCTTTCTTAACAAAAGTTAAAATTTTGATTGAATTCCTTACTCAGTCAAGGAATATTCCTTTCTTACTCTTTGCTCAGCCAAGTAGTATTCCAATTCTCACTCCACCAGGGAGTGGAAGGCTCACATCAGCGATGCCATCTCTTTGTATTGCAAGTGGCTTGATGCCTAAGTGGCAAAAAACTGTCACTTCCACATCCAAGAACAAGAATCTTCTTGGAGCTGCACGGAGAACAGAGAAGGATGAGACTAGAAGGTTCTCCAGCAACTTCCAAGCTCCAAAGCCCCGAAATGCTTCCCGATTGGAACACTAGGACAGATTCCAGTCTAGGACACACCATGCTTGGCCACATAGGTTAGCTCAGAACCACAAACCTAAGGGCCCAGCAATCCCCATGTTAAATCCATGGGCTCAGGTTCTCTCATGCCATGAATTCTGTGACAGTCCTTATGCCTCTTAAAGTAGCGGAATCACAGACAGGAGAGCAGGCAGGAGCAGTTCAACCATCTAACATGTACTTCCCAAGACACAACGTAACACGCAGCATTTCATTCTCCCTAGTTTGATGCACTCCAAGAAATAGCACTGTGACTTTTGCCACTGAAATGCTGTAGCCTCTGATTAAAGTGAATGTAAACTAAATGTTAGCATTGGTTCTGTTTAAAAATATTAAGGCTGCCCTGCAGTCGCCAGACCCATGAGGTCAAAGTCACTGGTACCTGAGGAAGGCAGGAATGTTTTCACTGACGTGTTTCTGATTAAACCCACGGAAAGATGATACTGCAGACAGCTCTGAATCCAAGCTTCAAACCCGGTTGGAGAGCTTAACTTTAGGCCAGCTCACAGATACCACCGCAAGCTTCCCATCTATTGCTCATCATTTCTCAAAGTACATTCTGGAGATAAACCTTTCATTAACAAGGGCTACAGCATCCACCAAAAGGAGGCATTTCCCTTTTGCTGAATAATAGCCAGCATTTCCTGGGCAGCTGGTGTCCAAATGCCCACTGAAAGCGGTGGTCGGTCTCCTGGGGCAGGCGCACACACGCACACCTCATAAAACCAGATTTACCAGTCACAATCAGCTTGGACACGGAATGCAGGTCCTTTTCCATGGATGCTGCAGAGCGCTAGGTGCTCCCCCATGGGACCTGCTGTAAAAAATGAGGCACTTGCAGGAACAACAACTAATTCATTACAGCTTCCTACACATCCCATCATGTTAGTGAGGATAAAATCATCAGGGCTTATTCAAAAGGAATGCAATGGAGTTTTGCTTTGGGAAAAAGCACTGTTTTTCCTTCCTCACAACACAGTCACAAATTAATTCCAATTGTTACCAATAGTTTTCCTCAGCAGTCATTGCTTTATGTCTCTGTTAAAGATTTTTCAGCCTACAAAGTCTCTCTGCTTTTAAATTAGCTAGAAAATATTCCCAAGTCTCAACTGTCCCAGCTGCTGCTCTGACCTCTGACTAACACCCCACTCCTTACACTGGAAAGGGAAGGATTGCAAATCTGTCCAGCAAACACCAACACTGATGGGCAGAGCAGCCACTCCTCCAGAACTAGTACAAACAAAACAAGCAAAATCATCTCCCTTGGCAAATGAGGAGACAAGAGCTGCCACAACAGAAGAGGCTGTAGTAGATTTGCTGTTTTTCTGGTGTTTAACTAACTCTGCCCTTCATGCAGAGGGGCATATTTTTGGAAACTCTTATAAAATTAATTTAGCTGTTTCTGAGGTAGATGAATGTGGAAAAATACGCTCACAGCTGTCAACTTTATTTTTCAGATACTTTTTTTCTGTGCTTAGTTAATTCAGAAACAGCTTTGAATTAAACCTCCAGACTTGGCAGGGGCAGACAAGAGCCCTGATGGAGGAACGAGTGCTCTGCTCAAACTTTGACGATTAAACCTGATGGACGTTCAGGGAGGACTGACTCTGACGGCACGAGGAGCACTCTGAGCCCTGGCAGCTGCAGGGCAGGTGCCCAAGGACTCAGGAGTATTTGTGTATGTGAACTCAGAGCTATTGGAAGCAGTGAGAGATGAAGGACAATGAGGTCCCAATAAAACCGGTTCTTCTGGAAGCCTCTGGCCCTGCTAAGGCACATGGCCGAGGATCACGCAACCAGCAACTCCTTAGAGCAGAGCACTTACTGGTTCGTTAATCTTTTCTTTTTCAGTTAAGTGCAGCAATAGCTGCATGCGCAATGTCAGCTAATGTTTTAATCAAGCTGAACTCGTGGCCTCCAGCATCATCAAGTGGCACCAGCTGAGGTGCAGGTCGGGCACGAACAGGTGTCCCTGGAGTTGGAGGCTAAGCAGGTCCAGGCACCATTCATGGCACTGCGTCATGCGCTGTGATGAGGACTGCAAACAGGACTCCGAGGGGTTCCTGCCCTTTTTCTAAATGGCCATTTGCTCAGAAATAAGTGTTTACATCTTAGGATCCCTTTTCTGCGGCAAACCCTGTTTAATTCACAACTTTACATTAGAAAAACAGAACCAAACTAAACACTTTTGGTAAAACAGAGCTTTTCTTAACCCCCTTTCAGGAGCCAAGAATTAGCAAGGAAAGTGCCACTTCCCATTTTTTAATTGATGCTTATGCCAAGCGCCTCAGGTATGTACAATCCCAAACAAAGGTCCCGGGGGAATTCAAGCCTTGGGAAATACATTCTCCCAGGCAAAATGCAGTTTCCTGGAACCAGTAGTTCTGGTGCAGAACACTGGATGTTAACTTTGTTAATAAGAAAACATTTTTCAACTGAAAAATGACTTGTTAAACCACTTTTATGTCACTTTTTTTTCAGTAACACATTAAAGTACACAAACCTAAGATGTTAAGTAAAATAAAAACCCACTCCACCTGCAGCGCTTTACCAGCTCCCTTTACAAAGCCCCCTCTGAAGTGGTTGCTGAGCTCTTTCCATTACAAACAGCAAGTGCTCCTGAAGCTGAGGCCAAGCAGCAAATTAGGCTGATTACATCAGGGCGCATTTCCCGCAGCACTGGGGCTCTCGAGCACCTGCCTGGACATCTCAGCCGCTGCGGAGAAGCGTCCAGCGCTGACCAGCCACGGGAACCACGGGAGCCTTGGTATATCATTAATTTTTCATTACATCAAGTCCATTTGCTGCTTGGGTTATTGTTTTTCAATGCAAAATCATGTTAATACACAATGACAGAAGTGCCCAAAGTCGCACTAACTAAAATTAGTATTAGGTGTTGTCCTCTTCAAACCAAGTGGTAATCATTTTCTCTTTATCCCAGCAAATGCTGGAGATTTTGTCAGCCATAACATGCCCCAGCTAAGCAGCTCTGTTACCACCAAACTCAGGACACAGGTTTGACAGGGTAGAAAGGAATAAACCTCTGTCAGAGATGGAGAATTTTCATTAGAATTGGGAAAGAAGGATTGTAGGGTACATAAACAGATCAAGTGTTATAAATGAATTCTCATAGATGTATTTCATCCTACTGTACTTACAATATATGAAGGGAGGAAAGAAAAAGAAACTGTGGCAACAAGCTTTTCACCTAACATAAATCCCTGAAGAATAAAAAAATAAAAAACAGAGCAAATCATCACAGATACATTATAAACAAGAGACAAAAGACTAAGAGTAAGGATGGGTTTCTCAAAAGCACCTGTCAAATCAGTTTCCTTCAACAGCAGCGACAGGTCCTGCAGATTGAGGAGAAGCAATAGATAGAGTTCAGGCCCTGAGAATAAAAAGCAAAAGCCAAAGCACTGAGATCAGGAGGACCACCTTGATTTAGTAATACTTTGTTTTTATCTTTCAGGGCACTTAAGCCAAGATTCACGTGCAAAGCTGGGTGGAAAGCCATATAAACAACGTGAGACCAGCACGTCCCACGTGCAGAGGTTCGGCTTGGCTCTTTTCNGTTTCTCAAAAGCACCTGTCAAATCAGTTTCCTTCAACAGCAGCGACAGGTCCTGCAGATTGAGGAGAAGCAATAGATAGAGTTCAGGCCCTGAGAATAAAAAGCAAAAGCCAAAGCACTGAGATCAGGAGGACCACCTTGATTTAGTAATACTTTGTTTTTATCTTTCAGGGCACTTAAGCCAAGATTCACGTGCAAAGCTGGGTGGAAAGCCATATAAACAACGTCCCACGTGCAGAGGTTCGGCTGCTCTTTTCTAGCCATGGTTGTATCCAACATCTTCTTGACTAACTGGCATGATGGGTTGTATTAGCAGTGCAGGAGCAGCAAGGAGCAGCTTTCCAAGAAACGAAGGAGGCAAAATTTGTAGGGAGAGAAACCGATGGCGGACCATCCAAAGCAGCATTGCTGACTGTGTGCACAGTTAGGATACTCAGAAAGATCCACACAAGCTTACCCTTGACAAGTATCATGTTTTCTAAACAACAACTGGTTTTTCAAACCTCACTTTAAATCCTTCTATTAGTTTTGCTTTCTCTGTTCACTGTGTTCACTGGTGGTTCAGAGGTTCAGAGGCTGGTTCAGAGGCCTCCACTGGGCATCCCTGTGCACTCTTTCAGCTGAACCCAATCAGCTGGTAGTAGCTGTCCCAAACATGACCAACTGCTCAGAAAGACTGTCCTTCCCAAAACGCTGTTATCTCCCTTTTACTCCATCAGCTTCACCTGCTTTAGACATGGATCTTAAGGACAGGACATCTGCAAGGCTGCATCTGCAGATGAGGCAGGCTCTGCTCGCTCCAGCGCTTACAAGGCTACTTAGGCAAATGCCTTAAGTTCTGCTTGCAAGATTCCTGCAGAATTCCCATTCCAAGGTCCAGAGAAGATATCTTGATACACAAAATATGAAAGTAACCACACATGCAAATACTCACTGACTGTGAGTATCCACAGTCGGCGGTTCTTATAATATATGAATAATCTCCCCAAATATATACAGAATAATTATTGGAATTGCTTTCAGCTTCTTAAGTCACTGCTAGTCACAAGATTATTTCTATTCTTTATAAAGCACTGTATGCCTTAGAGATACTGTATCAAACTTTCAAGACGATAAAATGCTGGAATGTACAAAAATTCAATAGATAACACACGTTTCAAAGAGCTGACATGCTGTAGAATAAGGAATGGCAGGGCAGATGCAAGAGATGGAAAGCAAAAATATCTAAAAAATACAGCCACTCAGAATATATTTTGAGTGAGAAGCATAAGATACAGACTCAGTATTAGCTGTTCTAAGCAAAAAGACCTAGCAAAAGGTCAATGGAATCAGTCCTTACCTCTACCTCCTGGACTTTAATAGCCAAATGTGAAGTTTTTCTTATTATATAATAGATCCCAAAAGCAGCTGTTTGCTTTAATCCTTTTGCAGGTAGGTGTTGGGCTCCGTTGCTTGCAGAAGAGACCTTGGAGCTATATCATATAAGGCATCCAAGTTTGTGTGCAATGAGGATGTCATGGTAAAAATGTCACTTTTTATGTTGCAAAAGCTTTAAAGCTGTAAAGCCTGCACTCTGCAAGTGAAATCTTCTCTTTATGGAGCTAAGAAGTTTATAAAGCCAATAAAGTAGTTCATGGGAGCGAAGTGAATCAGTGTGTCACAGCAAGACGGAGGCTATAAAGACTCACCTTGTGATGCGCTCGGCAGAGCTGGGATCCAACAGACTGTGACTTCATAACAGGAGCAATGTTATGGAGAAGGAAGATATTGCTTTTTTAAACCTAATTATAGATCTTATGCTCTTGGCATAACCAATACATTTTTCCTCCACATAAATTTGAGTATTATGGGTTGTCAAGAATAGCAAGTCCAAGACTCAGAAAAATTAAGTACAGGGAAATTAGAGTTATCACCATATCATCACTTTGCCATGAGATATTGGCAAGGATTTCATTTCTGACCACAGTTACAGGGTAGGGAGGCATCCTAGCAACATCATGATATTTATTATATAGTAGATACAAAGGAACAGTTCTACTGGTCCCAAGCATGAGTTCTGTACTTAAAGGGCAGTCACTCCTTTCCAAAACCACACAGGACACCACTTCAGGGACTTCTTAAGCATTATTTAGCTTTACTGAAAGAGGAAAATCCCCTGCCTAGAGAGGAGCTGCCTGAAGATGCCACAATCTTTACAGATAATTTGCAGCAAAGTCATCACTGGTGCAATCCTGTGGCCAGAGCTGCACCAGGGATGAACGTGTGGCTGCATAATCCCCCTTGCACCACTTAGTGACCCCCTGGAAGGCCCATCCTGCCCAGCTGGCCCTCGGGAAGCTCATCATCAACATCCCAACACGTTTAGCAGATGTTATTAAACATAGTGAACCAGTTGATAGATCGTGTAAGCGTTGTCAGGGCTTGGCACACACTGCAAACCTTGTGAAGCACTTAACAGATATTCTAACTATCGCCGAGTGTCAGATGGACATTTAACATCAGTAAATGCTTGAACAATCCTGTAAATCTCACGGGAATTTTGGCAGTGTCTGTAAGCAGAGTACAGCTGCCTCAGAAATACCATTTTCCAAGACCAATGTGTTTCTGGCTCACACAGAGAACCTGAAAGCACCAGGAAACAAGGATCCTGACCTCAGTAATCAGTGGGACTTGGGCTAAAGGAGTCTGGGTTTCACCACAGGAGACTTGTAAAACCACTGCCGTTACCATCCCATAAGAACAGAGTCTGGAGTTCACAATAACACTGGATCACAACAAAGATATAAAAAAGCCTCCTCAAAACCTTCAGAAATAGTGTTTCTCCTCAAAAAGTACTGGCTTTAACTCATGTTGAATAAAAAGTATAATCGTATTTCTTGATTATGATTTCTTCAATGCCGTTCTTCCTTCTCTCATGCTAATTCATTTTTCCCTCTCCTTCTGCAATCAAAATTCAAAAATATACAAATGAAGCTGCATGAGGCTACTAAAATGCTAAGAAATGCTACCACAACAACACACGAATGGTGGACAGATGAATAGGTCCTCTCGAGTCAGTCCAACTTACACCGGTTCTCACCTTCCTCATCTTTTCTTGGGGAATGTTTGTTATGATGGTAGCAAAAAAAATCCACACAGAAGTTGGCTGAGCAGCTGGGAAAGGAAAGCAAGGATCACAACACGCATGGACCTTTGCTGTATACAATCAGTATGAATCTGGCCTTCCTGGCATGCTTAACCCAAGAAATATTCTTGAAACAAGGCTGAATTCTTAACACACCTACACATACAATGGATTTTTACTTATGTATTTGACCTGCAATAAATAAAACCAAAGAATTGCTTGAATATTTAGTTGAATTGAGTACAAAACTTGTACAATGACTTCTGATGACTGTACCAGACATAGGTCGAACGGGGAATTCAATGTAAATAACAAGGTACCTTTCTGGACCGTTTGCCACAGCTACTATTCCTTAAAAAGCTTTGTCCTCAGCTATCCCAACAGCTTGGGGCAAGCGTTGGAGTTGCAGCAGTTATTCCAGCCGCATGGAAAGGGCACCTATCCCTGGAGGGGAACAAAGCAGCCGTCGAGCAGCACGTCAGCACCAGGTCCGGGGAGGAAGCAAAGGAAAATACCACAGGCCCTGAAATGTAATTTGAAAGAATGCACACGTGGTTTAGGAACAGAGCGAGACGGAGACAACTTTTTAAGAGCAATGCTATGCAAACAACTTCCCCTGCAGCATATACCACCACTCCCAGCTTTGAGGGACCGAGTTCAGAGACATCCCGGGGCCAACCTCGTTAGCTGCTGGACCCGGCTCCTCAACAGGAGGACGTTCAAGACAGGAGTCTAATCCAAGCTGCTTCCAAAGCCTTTGAAGTGGGAAGGCAGTTTATAGCCCACTGGTAATTCCTTCCTTGATAGGCTGGAGAACATTTTTTGTTTAATGGAAAACGACCACCACTGGAAGTGGGAGGACTACACCAGGAGCGCAGCCACTATCCACCTCGAGAACGAGCTCAGGTAATTTATAGAGATGGACGTCCTTTTGATCAAGCTGCGTTTATTAGGAGTTGGGTTTATTCCGAGTTAAATACAGAAGAAGCTGTGAAAGGAAGAAAGCTCTGCTTGGGCCTGCAGCACAGAGTGATTTCACTGTTGTCACAGCTCTTGCCAATAATACAGAAAAATGTATCGGGCTGGCACTGTTCTGGTCGGAAGAATTTCCCGGGCAGCGCGTCCGAAACGCCTGGCAGGAATCACAGTAGCACAACAAATGATTTAATTTGCACACCTGCCGCATTCCACAACCACGGTGCTCTTCCAGAAAGGGAAAAAAATCCACCTCCATCTTATCACTTCACTAACCCTTCAACCAGGAACTTGCTCTTCTCCAGTTAAATTTTTGGAGATTTTTCTTAAGTCAAATACAAAAGTAGAGGTTACCTTGTGGGCACCACTCACACCACTACAATAAACAGGATCACACTAAACTAGACCATCTGATCTGCCTGGGACCCAAAGATGAAGGTTTTCACTATTTGAGCACAGTTTTTTTTCCCCAAGTCTTCCCCAGCAGCTACCGCAACTCCTCATTTGGCAGCCGAGTTCTGTGCTGCAAGTTTCTACACTTGAGTTCTCCAAGCTGTTTTCTCCTTTTCCCCTGCTGTTGGTGAAACACCTGACAGTGATGTTCAATAAATAACCTCAATAATATCCACCCAGCTGCCTTCTACAGCCTCCTACTGATGAGCTACATCTCTCTGTCCCTCATACAGGTTGGGAAGGAGGCCCTGTTCCTGCTTGCACAGTTTACGTGATGTTAAACGAGGCTTTTCCCTGCCCTGTGTTTCACTGCACCTTCACCCTTGGGCTCCTTCCAGAGTTGGGCGCAAAAATATGTTACAGGTTAATAAAAATGAGGATAGGTTCAAGTTCTCACCATCAGGCACAGAGTAGCTAAATAACTTTGATATGGGACAGGAGCTTGAGAACTCCCACTCTATACGGCAGTTTCTGAAGCATGAGTCCCCCTGTCATCCAGGCACAGACAGCTGATATCTGCTCTGAAAGAGGGATGCTAACATTGAAGGTGAGCAGAAAAAGGGATCAGAAGTGCTGGGACTTGTCCAGAGCTGGCTTGGCGCCTTGATGGGAACAGAAAATAGTTCTGAGCTCACATCTACTCTTCTCTCCTTCCTCGTTCCCAGTCACACCATCTCTTTAGACATAAATAACTACACGTTTTCAGTTGTCCAAATGATGTTTCTACTGGCCAGAACTTGCCTCTGTGATTCAATATCGTTCACCAAGCAGCCTCACGACAGTCCCACAGAACCCCAGCATATGCCAGGCTGGAGCACCAAAGCAGGTCAAGACACTTTCACCTCATACAGACACAACGTGACACCTCCACTAACCTGAGACAGCCTTTAAAACTCTGCCTCAGCACTCACCTTCTCTGTTCTACCCTTCAATAAAGACCCGCTGATTAATTCAAGGCCAGGCCCAGCAGCTCCCTACTCCTCAAGTCCAGATTTTTCATGCCTTGTGCAGCAACTATGTTGCTGAAGTGCAGCAATTCCAGCCACACAGTAAGCAGAAGCTCCGGTTAGTCTATTTTTCAAGCGGGCGAGCTCAGTCTTTTCTGGTTAAGGAGTTTGTGCCTGTTGGATAAAAGTCCTCATGCAGCTGCGCTCTCTAACACCATCTCTTCCACACAAAGTATTGCTGGAGGGCGTCGAACCTCTAGGAAAATAATCTCCTTCTGCAGCTTCCCTTTCCCTTTTTAAACTTCGGAATATTTTCCTTTAACCTATTTCACTGGAGAGAGGAGAGACCTGGTGAATGGCAAGGCAGATTCTGACTAGTACAAATCAGCCTCAACATGTTTTTTGCTATTTTTTTCAGAAAACAAGAGAAAATAAAGCTCACCTGAAGTAGCAGGAAATCAAGTCCATCGCTTAAACAGGTTTGGGTGATACTGGGGTAAATTCCAACAACTCAAGGCAAAAGACCCTGTGAACTTTACTTTAGCCAATGAGAAAACCACACAGGAGGAGAGCATTAGACAAACCCTTCTGTGAGAAACTCAAGTAACAAGAAATCAAGGGGCCATTTTTAAATCGAATCAATAGTCCAACACCTTGCAGAAGACGGGCCTGTCAAAAACAGGTGATCTGCCCAAGGACAAACAATAAATCAAAATAATTAAGATAATAAGTAATTTAGGTTAGAAACAATTTTCATGTCAAGTTAAAACTTCTTTATCTGTATATATATATATATATATAGGCATTATTTTACAAACTTTCCTTTTCCGAAAGAAATGTTAATATACATATATGAAAACATCAAGGCTACAGACCCAAGTACTCAAAACTTAGGAAATGCCAGAATTAAGTTTGCATGGGCAAAAGAAAATATTTTTCTCCTAATTTCATTCCCAGAAATGGTGAAACCATTTTTTTTTTGTTGAAGCTTTCCAAACAATTCATCTAAGGCAGACATTCAGCATGGAAAGTTTCAGCCCAAACAGTTAAAATCTGGCAAAGCTATATGCTACTGAAAACAGGGTCTTATAATGGGAAATGTGAGGCAAGCTTAATTATAGGCAGCACTACCAACATCACATATATAGGACTAAAATTTCATCCTGGCTTTACTAGGTCTGTTTTTCTAGGAATGCTGTACTGAAGTATTTGAAGCTGCTTCTATACATCTAAATTTCAGACTGCTTTCGTAAGTCTGGGGGTCTTTCACAGACTTGGCCAAACCTACAACACAGCTATTTACATTTGCCATCAAAAATAAGGTCATTGCTTGAAAAATATATATATATATTATATATATATTTCTCTTACTTACACGATATCGAGTAGAAGAAGCTCAAAGTTATCCAAAACAAAAAACAAAAAAGCACACCTTCAACATTCATTTAAGTTGGAAGCTTCTACAAGTTTTAATATGGACCTTTTTTAATTTAGAGATGTGAATCAAGCTCTACAGCTCATAAAAGGGGGATGCACACCCCAGAGGGCTGTGCTGCCATCCAGAGGGACCTGGACAGACTAGACAACTGGGCGGTCAAAAACCTCATGAAATTCAACAAGGCCAAGTACACAGTCCTGCACCTGAAAAGAAATAACCCCAGACACCAGTACAGGCTGGGGACCGACCTGCTGGAGAGCAGCTCTGCAGAGAAGGACCTGGGCGTCATGGTGGACGACAGGTTGACCATGAGGCAGCAGGTGCCCTCGTGGCCAAGAAAGCCAATGGGATCCTGGGGTGCGTTAAGAGGAGCATCTCCAGCAGGTCGAGGGAGGTGATCCTGCCTCTCTACTCAGCCCTGGTGAGGCCACATCTGGAGCACTGTGTCCAGTTCTGGGCTCCCCAGTACAAGAGGGATGTGGAGCTGCTGGAGAGAGTCCAGCGCAGGGCCACGAGGATGATCAGGGGCCTGGAACATCTGCCCTATGAAGAGAGGCTGAGGGAGCTGGGCTTGTTCAGCCTGGAGAAGAGAAGGCTGAGAGGGGACCTGATCTGTGTCTATAAGTGCCTCAAGGGAGGCAGTGAGGAGGATGGGGCTGGGCTCTTTTCACTGCTGGTCACTGACAGAACCAGAGGAAATGGCCACAAATTGAAGCATAAAAATATCCACGGGAACTTAAGGAAAAATTTCCTGACAGTGAGGGTGACAGAGCACTGGAACAGGCTGCCCAGAGAGGTTGTGGAGTCTCCTTCTCTGGAGATCTTCAAGACGCGCTTGGATGCAGCCCTGTGTCACGTGCTCTAGGTGGCCCTGCGTGTGCAGGGGGGTTGGACTAGATGACCTCTAGAGGTCCCTTCCAACCTTAGGCATTCTATGATTCTATGTAGTCCTTATGAAAAGCTAGCTTAAAGATAAAGTCAAAAATTTTGCACAAATCTGTCCAAAAAAAGAGCAAATCTACTGGCCAGTAGTTCCTACAGGAAAAGAACTAAATCTGAACCAGTCCGATGTGCCAGGTGTCAAAGGCAATGGTAGCTGGCATTACCACACTCTTTGAATTCTCCCTATTCCAGCTTTCTCCCCAGGCTTCTGCAGCTTGTATACACCATTAATCTCTTATTTTTAAATGGAATCCATAAAATTCTACATTATTTTTCCACTCTTGATTAATTCTCTACTAGGTAATACACTACAATCTTCATTATTTGCATGTATGAAATAGCACGTGGGTATCTTACAGAATTCTGAAACTGTACAGTCAGGATTACAGGGAAAAGGTTAGACACTTTGTTCTTTTTTAAAATCATTAATCATTTACAACTGGATTCCAGTCTTATTAGTATTTCCTAGCTTGCATATTTATTTTATATACACACATACACACAGAACACATATATATACATGAATCCTTATTCTGACACATGTATCCATTACCATCTCTCCTGGAAAAGCAGGCCATAAATCCAACTACTCTTATTTCTACTGAAGAACCCTAGCATGTTTTTTTGCTCAAGTCACTGCTTTGAAAATCCACATGCTGATCATTTTTCTCCAACTATCCACCAGGGAAAGGGCTAAAGGAGTAAGACTCAATCCTGGTTTGATGTGACTACAGACTACATCTGCTGGAGCTGTAAATAAGCACAAGAGAAGAAGCTGCACATGGGAGGCTGCAAAAAGTGACCTGCATGCTTCAGAACACAGTCACCCTGAGCGGCCAGGGCACCAGAAACAGAATAGCTTCCCAAAACGCTTAAGGCAAAACTGTGCGCTGCTGCACAGGGAAGCGCAGTCTTGCAGAATTAAGCATGAGTGTTTGCAAAGCCTGCAGGCAGCCATGCATTCAAACTATTCATTCACATACTCTAATAACAAAATTATCTTCCTTATTCTAGGAACACACCAAGTAGCTGGCAAGTCTTTTGAGTAGCAGAACACGCTAATTAAATACAACTGTTCAAGAGCCAATTGTCTAGGTTAACTCTACAAATTGGATGGAAAATGCTGTTTCACTTGCAGGAATCCTCCTAAGTACTCTTAAGTACTTTCACCAGCCCTTAGAAACAGGGCAATAACAGGTATTTACTCCACATAAACCCAGCTCTTGAGAATATCTTGGCTCAAAACTAAGCTCCCAATGCAGTTTTGCCTCCACATTGCCTGTGCTACCCTAGAGTTGAGGTTCAAATGGAGGTCTCAAGTATTAAATAAACTGGAGATCCTTGCCTAGGGACATATGCTATTCTGTGGCTCTCAGGGCAGCTCTGGAGAGGATTGAGCTATTGCAGTCATGCACATCTGGTCCATCTTTTTTGGTGTGGGCACTCTGGCTCTCCCAGTTCTGCTCCTGACAAGAACTGCAAGGCTCAGGAAGACTGCAAAAGGGCAGAAAGATATTTGAGACGGTTCAGACCTGCAAGAACCGCGGTACTGAGTTTTTGTGAAAATGTTCAGACCAGTCTGTCAGCAATGCCTCCTTGAGATGAATGCTCCAGAACTTAGTCTAGATCTCAAGTTCATGAAAACATACAGATATCTTCAGATATGTTGTATTTAAATACATGACAGAGGAAGAGCACTTTAAAACTTTACTTAATAAATCTTATCTATTTTAGTGCTGCGCTTTAGTTAAAACTATGAAGTTTTCTTGCAGTCACATTGTAATGCAAAATGCAACACCACATGATAGAAAAAGGCGCATTTGGAACCACATGTGGATAGGCTATGAGCTTTACAGAAATCCTCAGCTACTAAAAACAACTAGCATCATAGCTAGCACAAACCCAACTAACATCTGGGCTATCAAGCCAAAGGGGAACTCATCCAAGCTGCATCTTTTCCTAAGAAACATGCAGGCTGCTTGCCAGCATGGGAGGCATTAGGACCATTACAGCATTGGCCTTTCTCAAGAGAATTCTTGCCTCAGTTGTCCATTCCTGTTAGGACAACGCAGCCTTCTCTCGCCTTCAGAGCTACAGAAGCTTGTGCTGTAGCGTGGTTTCTGGGGAACCCTGCGAGTGACGAGTAATTTGGGAATGCTGACCTACAACTCACATCTGCCAGCAATTACACTCGCTCACTAAAGCGCAGAAGAATTATGCTTATTTGTATTGGACTGTAAATGCAATATGGCATTGGCTTACAAACGCAAAGATAAGCCTGTCATTAAGTTGCACGCTGTGCGGAATCAAAGAGATGGACATGCCAGCAATTCTGGTCTTACTTCCCAGTTTTAATCTGCTTGCACATAAACCAGCATTTTTTGCTATCGCTTCATGTTTATTCAGAAAAAGAAAATCAGAATTCAGTCACAGAAACTAATGTGCCTTTTTATCAATGCATTTACATACAGGTATTGCGACAGATGAGAGCTCTTCCAAGCCTTACAAGCAGAGCCCCCAAAGCGAGGAAATCAACAATCAAACAATTAGAAATGACTCAAAATGATCAAATGCTAAAGGACAAATAGATAAGGAATAAATTACATACACAAATATGTACTTGTTATAAGATACAACTCAACCCTGATCAACTGAAATAGGATAGTGTTTCAAAGAAGACTCTTAACACTTTGTAATTTTGCAGAGAGGTGAGCCTGTTGCCAGGGCACAACCATCTCCTTTGTAAATGGATGCACAGCACATTGCTGCAGGGGTATTTTACACGGAAGCAGTTGTAGTTACATTTATTGGAGCAGCAGATCAGAGCTGCAGGGGAAAAGAAGCTGCTGCTCCATCAGTGACACACTGATTGACCTGGGAGGCACAATCGGCCTTTGCTCTCATGTAGTATTATCTAAAGCTCACAGAGTAAATGAGGAAACCTACTCCAATTTCCAGCCTGAGTCATCCCACACACTATCAAGGCCTGGAAATACTACTGAGAGAATGAAACTTGATCCTCAGAGAAGCAGTACTGACCACAGAGTACTCCACAGGTAGAGTTTGTTACAGGGAAAAAAAAAAATCATGCGTGGTTTCCAAAGACATGGAACATACTACAAGTAGATTCCTTATGCAAATATTTTCCCAATGTTTTCCCAATGCTCTGGAAGACATTTCATTTTATGCTTTTTTTCCACAGAGAAACATGTCTTTCATAGAGAAACAGTGCCTGCTTGCCACACCAACAATCTTTGTAACTCATTAGTACGCTTACACTAAACTAATCTGAAAGGACAAAACTCGGGAAAATGTGTGACCAGACAGAAAAGAAAAGTCAGTTCAATGACTGAGAACAAACTCACACTGCAGGTTTTATTATATGTCAATCACAACTCTTTCTTATACACCAAAGATTCCTATCGAAAGAGATTCTCAAGAAACTGGTTTTGCTAATTCTGCTACACATGAAACAACCCAAATTAAAAATAAGAGCAGGAAAGACAGCATCATCTTCTGCCTTCTCCTTTCTCTTAGCCAAAAGGAACCGCATAGCAGCAGTTATAGCACAGCTAGTGCTTTGTACAAAAGCAAGAAAGCAGCTGACTGTCCTCTCCTACAGGAGAGGACCTTCACAATACTGAAAGTAATGGGGGAATTATGCAGTGCTAACAGTAAAGTCTTAAACTTCAAATTACAGATTTTCACACTCAAACAAGGTGACCTGTGTAACCCCATTATTAGGTTAAGTTCTAGCTGGGAGGTTTTTTCACAGCTGAGGTCACTAGCAAAAGATGGTGACAACGCCAGGCCTTCCACAGTCTGTATCTTCTGACCTCAATAGCCAGCTAAATCTGAACTCAGACCAAAAGGACTGCCAGTGATGAACATCACATGGGACCATGAGACAACAGTACAACAAACTGGAGAAATTTCTGTGACCATGAAATTAAATCCCTTGCCCAAGGATAAGACTTAGAAAGCATTTACATTTCACATAAATGGGCCCTGCTGGTTAACACATGAAGAGTAAAGCACATTAAAAAATCCACGCTCAGGAGAGACCTCTTCACCAGCCACCACTCACTTCCATATCAGAATAAACTTCAGTCCACAAGTCACTGCAGGATGTGGCTTGAATCAGCAGTGCACACACAACCAAAAGCTCTTCTGCTGATTGTTTCTAAACATTTAAACAACATTCCCTCCCTTTAAACAAGTCATTTTTACAGTACACTCAAAATGCCCTTGACTCAGTACTTAATTTTGTACTGAAATATATGAATGGAAGGGAGGGATCATCTCAGGCATCTATTCCAGTCAACCATAAAAAGAACATGACACTCAGCACAGCTTTGTGTCACACAGCCCTTCACATTCAGCAATAAACTTCACAGCAGAAACCACAGAAAACGCTCTTGCAGCAGAGCAATTTATCTGTGTATCAGCTTTCTAAAGGATACCATTCCCTGTTCAACAGTGGATAATATAAACCACTATCAGCAATCGCCACTGCACGCTCTTACTGAGATCTTAGTGTTCTGGTGCTCAACGAGGGTGCTCAGAGGTAACGTCAGTGACACTGCTGGGACTTGCTCACACTGTCAAAAAACAATACGGGAGGAGAATATCAGGAAGGGAAAGAGTATCTCAAAAGACAAGCTGTGAGTGAGGAAAAATGGGAGTGATTCGTACATTAATATCGTTGTGGTCTGAGACCTTGTAACAGTCCCTATAAATCTCACACTGGACATAATTAAGGAAACCATAACCTGGTAGAAATGAGGACAACGTGGTGGCACCACAACCCCCCTACACGATCGCCCCGCTGCCTCTCCAGGGCTGCACCGCCTGCGGCTAACCTCAGCCCAGCCAAACAGCAATGCTGGTAACGGGCAATTAACAAAGATCCACCAAAATGATCCTGCCCGGGCCCTGGGAGCCTAAGAGCCCTGGGCTGCCATGGTTTGGTTTCAGCCCAGCTGGGACAGTTTAGGGAACTCACAGCCTTAAGCAGATTGCTAGGCATTCACCCGGCCGAACCGTGGGGCTGACCGCGTGGGACGTGCCACACCAGGCATTTAAACGCGCTGTTGGCTGCATCCCGCGCCCGCCTTTCCCTCGGCGCCGCGTTTCGCTCCCCGTTCCCCGCCCCACCGCGCAGGGTGCGTGGGGCGGCCCGAGGCGCCCGCTGCAACATGCTAAGGGCAGCGCCAGCGGCTGCACCCGGAAGGGCAAAATAAGGAGATCGGACAACGCTGCTCTCATGAGGACAGCGCAGAAAAAGATCTCCAAGTAGCAAAAAAACCACCTCACTGTGGGGGTTGAGCACTGCCATCCTGTCCACTGTCCGTGCGGGGCTGTGGGGGACCTAATTTGTCTTTCTTTCTTTTTGCCTGTATTGGGCCTTGCCCATCTGTCCTCCACCAGCCGCTCTCCGCTGGCAGCTCCAGGTGCTGTTCCCTGTCCTTCAGCCCTTCCCTCCACTTGGCAGCAGTGAGGACACAGCACCAATCACTCTGTTCTTCAGAGCTGCCTTGGACTTCTTAGTCCAAGAATAGAGTGACATTTTTTATCTTAATGCAAGTCCAGCATCCAGCATTGATGATTAAAATACAAGACCTGGTAATCTTGGAAGGAATTACCATCACAGAAGGTCTAATAGTTAGGTTTTGGAAAAGTTACTCAAGGAGGCCTTTGGGAAGACAAATCTGTCCCAGTTGCACAGGACTTTTGCTACTGTGAACGAAGTCATTTTAAATGGGCAGCACCTGAAAGATGAAGCCTCTTGTGCACTATGGTGTAACACTGGACTGAACTTTGAGTTTTATTAACACAAGCAGCTGCAGAAGTTAAAAGCCACAATAATCCTCTCAGTAAAATACATAGCCAAAGTCACGAGGGAGTATGTAAACTCACAAACTCGGTGCATCATTTCTCCTATGTGCCATTCATGTCTTTTCATGCTGCTTTTCAACACAGCCCTCGTTGATGTGCAGTAGCTCCTTCAGCCATGTTCTGTCACATCAGATTTAACCAAAGGATACAACCTGCAAGTGCTTCACACGTTAACATCGATACTATCTGACATGACGGGTGGCCCTTCAGTGCACCTACAGTTTATTTGTCATCAAGGAACCTAGGAAGTCCAAAATGACAAACCATCAGGATAGCATCATAGCAGAGAAACAGACTCATCCTTGACGAAATAAAGTTCTTCACTGCAAGTCTTAACATTTATTGTCATAGTCGTGTCTGTCGTGCTGTCAGTAAGCCTTGCTAACCAGAAGCCAGGAGAAGGTCTTCATAGACTCCATCTTCACTGAAGTTACAAGTAAGCTGAGGTGATGATACGAACTGTTGAAAGTACCCTCCTTAGAGCTAGGAAAATAAGTACTGCCAGTAAAGCAGTTTACTGCTTGACCCAACAAGAAAGCACATTTGCTAAATGGGAGACCTAAAAGGACAGGAAACCTGTGTGATTTCATTTCGAAGGAAGAGAGGATTTGATCATAGGCTGCATCGCGCTTTGGGATCCTTCACGATGAAAACTGATTCTTTCAGGGTCCCAAACTGGCAATCCTTAGTCACACTGAGCAGCACTTCATTATCTGAACAAAATCACAGGGTTCAGCAGGTCTGAGCGAAGTGCTATACAGATTACATCTGCATTTTTGCTTCAGTGATAATTGGCTTCTGCTTCTTCAGATCACTGAAGAATCTTGAATAATTTCTGAAAAAAAGCTGGAGAACATACGTGTGTCTGTCCCACCTCCTCAAACAGAAACACAGATCTGCCCATTGAAAGCTATATTTAAGTTGGCACGATCCTACTTAATTCATATTAGCATATTGGGGCTACCTTTGGTTTTGTCTAATATCTTGAAGTAGTTAGTTTGTCCTGACCTCCCTTCCCAGAGGCAGTAAACCCGGGCTTTTATCGCCTTCTTTGTAAAGGGAATTGGTTTTTTACGTATTGGAAGAAGTCAGAGGAGCAGCTTGAGAGAGCAAGATTCACCAGGTTAGAGTTCTGAGAAGCGTTACAGAGACCTAGTTGTACAAAAACAGCTTTAGGCAGCTGGGCACAAGTTCAATTTGGACAACTGAATGTGAACAAAATTCACTTAAAACACACAGAAGGCCGTAAACCAAGAAGATAAGTCTATATCATAAACTTCTGCTTAATGGTTTAACAGCTGCCACATGGCCAGATCACAGCTACATTTTGAGGAAGCAAAAGTTTGATTTGCTGTCCCAACATCCTGAACCTCTGAGAAGACACCCAAAAGGAACTGGAAATCAGGCTCTTATTGGAAGGCCACAAGTATTTAAGTAATGAATTCCTTCTTGGTGCTTCAGAGGAGTAGAGAGATATTAAACACCTCTGGTAAAGCATTTAGCTGAAAATAATGCTGTTATATTAAATGAATATCCATCATCAATGAGAGCTTTTAATGCTGGGCGTTCATTTGAAAGTAGCCACAGATACTCACCCAAATATCCCTGAGTATATACGCAAACAGTGGTATAGCCAAGACGCAAATATTCCCTATTTGCATTCCATTCTGAAGACTAGATTATCTCCTACTGTATTTTTCACATTTTCTGTCTTTCCTTTTCATCACTTTTATGAATTATTTATTCAGTGATGGTCCCTAAGCAGCCTAATGAGCGGGCAGCTGAACGCATTACATCAAAAGATCCTGACCAAAGTCTTTCCCAATAACCAAAGAATATCCGCGGATGAGAAAAGAAAATAGCTGCCAAAATAGATAAGGAAATGAACTCTCTCACTGTAAAGCAACTGGTTTTGGCATCAAAATTGAAAATCACAACATGTCCAAGAGAAACCTTTGTAATACAGGCCCTCATTGCAGTTAAATTATTTCCGTGTTGAACAGCCTCAGTTAGATGGCTTCATGTTGTTGAATCTCTTTCGAGTACTTTGAGTAGATACCTTGGAGACTTTAGCTCTTTATATTCATATTTCATTTGTAAGTTAATATTCCAGTGGATATACCCCTGGGTGCCCAGGGGTATCCAAAGCCCCGGGATTTACAGCATCTTTTCCCTAGTCATCCCATTGCCACAGAAACCTTCTATTGTGGTAAAACATGAAAAAAATACAAAATGTCTCTAAAATTAATTACTGGGAGAAATCTGAGCAGAATACAGCTCACTCTGCCACAGTGTTGATGACTAGGTAAGGTGACAAAAGTGCAATCTAGAAAATCCTTTATTATTATATTTTTAACCCTAATAAGTAGGATCTCAAACCCATACATTTAATTGGTAAAAAGATGTTATTTTTACAGCCACAGTTCTAGTTGAGATTATAGTGCACTTCAACTATAAAATTCCCAAAGATTTTGGTTATGTAATCCCAAAAGGAACTCTGTGGAAGACACCACAGCTCCACAAGCTCCCTGTTAATTAATCTTCACTTACATCAAAATCCATCCTGAAGTGGATGAGGACATGGACCTTCTTTGGGCCTCCCTGTGATGCTGGGCCAGCAAGGCCACCGTGGGTGCTTGAAACCCCACTTTGTAAAGCTGCACTAAGAGTGGAACAGAGTCCCCACAACAGCAGTGGCCGGCAGGAAGCAAGGTGATTTATCGACAGATTAGCTGCTGATTACAATAAAATTAATCTTCTTCAGGGCTTTCTCAGTGTTGGTAGCAGCTAGCAAAATGAAATCACATGCTGCTTGTTTTGCCTTTCCATGTTACAGTTATAACTGTCCAAATGCACTGGCTTGAGAAGAAAATAGTGGAAGGGGTTTAGCACTGAGATGAGAAGAAAACAACCAAAAAGCCAA
This sequence comes from Crypturellus undulatus, assembly GCA_013389825.1. Lineage (NCBI taxonomy): Eukaryota > Metazoa > Chordata > Aves > Tinamiformes > Tinamidae > Crypturellus > Crypturellus undulatus. Next base: position 16,873 of record VWPW01009153.1, on the reverse strand, counting down.
GCTCGATGTTAAGTTTAATGGACAGGATTTAGGTCTAAGTTTATAAGATTTGCTTCCTTTTTCAGTCAACCATGACTTGCTAAGGCCTTCTTTCCAAATGTGCATCTGCAAAGGGCATCTTGAAGAAAATACAAATGAGAGCAGAAAGAATATAGAAAAATATCTGATAAAAAAACATCTGGATGAAGCTTTTAAACAGGGGACTGAGATGGAGAAGAGCAGAAAGCATCTTGCAGGAGAACTTAGCAAGTACGAGGTGGCTCGTGAGGGTGCAAAGGAAGAAGCAGAAAGCCTTGGCACGATGTAGGAGCAGGTATGATGGGCTGGATTCCCAGCCTGTGTAAACTGGGATTGCTTCTTTGACTTAGCAGAGCAGAACAGTTTGCACCTCCTGATGAGCAGGACAGATGCCACAAGTCTGAGACTGGACCATGTTCACTCCAAGGCTGCAACCTCCACCACCCTCAGGGAACCAGAAGTGGAGTCTGGCTCCTGCACTTGCTGTAGCCAAGGGGGAAAGGCACTAAGCACCCGCATATCCCACAGGTGAGGCTCTTTGGGAGAGAAAAACATGACAAAACAAAAGCAACAAAAACAATTTTACTGCCAAATCCAGGTGTCTCTGAGGCTTTCCTATAGAGAAACAGTGACATCCAGTGGCGAGGTACATTAATCACAGAGGGGGACAACATTAACCTTGCCTCGAGAAATCACAGCTTTACTTGGTCCTGGAAAGGGATCGTTTGCTGTGTCCCTATTGCTCATGTTCAGTGCTCGTCTAGTCCTGGAGGTTTTTCTGTTCTTACTGCTTCAATAACGTTGTTACTGGATTGATAATATTGTTATATGAAGACATTTCCTCTTGTCTCTAGATATCATGAAACAACTGAGTCCCTCAGTCCCTAGTCTAATGAATTTGATTTCTGTTTTCATCTCTGTTAGAATCTGTGCTAGATGCTGTCGTCTGTGCTTTACAGTTAATTGATCATATATATGTGTGATTTTTAAGGGCATCATGAAGAGAACAAAAACGTCACTTGGATAAATTAACAGATAACACACAGAGCAGCAAGGGACAGAAATGTTGCTGGGATAACCTCTCACACCACCACTAGTCTGACTTGGTCTGGATGAAGAGCCACACTTTCCAGAATTTCCAGGGAGGATTTCTTTCCTAAATCTGCACAGAATTCAGTCCATTTCAGCTTCATCTCCTTGGTGCTGTTTAGATATCTCTATCTACCTTCCACAACATAACATCAAGAGCAGGAAGGCACAGTGGAAGAGACCAGAACCCGTAATTTATATGATCTCTTGGGATGGAAATGGCTACCTGGAGCTAGATACCTGATTCCTATCAGGATGTTGTCATGTCAGGATATTCAAAAATCAGAGCCTAATCAGAGCCCAAAGCCTGCCCCTACTGTTTCTATCAAAGCTACACACACACACACCAAAAAAAAAAAAAAAAAAAAAAGCCTGTGGTAGATCAGGAATTAAGGAAAAGCCTGAAGTGCACCACCCCATTGAGCTAACTGCTGTAAAAACATACTGCTAGGACTCATTTTCCACTCTAATTTATCTATGACTTTCACGGAGAAGACATGTAGAGAAGGTAAGAAGAGGAGAAATAATCTGGTTTACGGACGTGTAAGTCAGAGATGGGCTGCAAAGAGAAGTCAAGTGTCCCACCTGGTGTCATTTCTGCTAAATTGCACTGTTTGTACCCACTGCCCAGCTGCAGACGTTGGAGAGCAGAAATTCTATGTAGTTGGGTTAAATGGTCCCTGCTGACATATCATCCTTGTTTCATTTCCACAAGCTGACCCCTTACTCTCAATGTTAATTGGAAGAATGGATTCGTTTTCATGGCATCTTCCTTAAACACCTCGCTTAGGTACTACTCCAACCCGTCCTTCTTCCAAGCTAAACAATTCTCACTTTTGCACTCTATCCTCAGATGAAAACCCCACCCAGCCTCGTAACCATCTCCTGACATGCTTTTGGTGGCCTTCCAAGCCAGCGAGGTTTCCAACCCGAACCTCCAAAATGTTTGAGGTTTCCCCATTGCTACGCAGTGCTTTCCAAGAGCACACTCCCATTGATTCTGGAGGCAGCCCTGAAGCAGAGCTAACCATAAAGCAGTCAGGAACAAGTCTGACTACTTTCTTAACGAGGAAATATGCTCTTGGGAAGTCTCATGCAGTGATGGGCAAACCTCAGACACATTGGAGGTTCTGCTCATAAACCTCTTTGATCTGGAAGTCTCCTTCAGTGGCAGGAAAGTGACGGTCGTGCCCGTGCAGGAGCTGCCGGCCGTGACACGAGGGAGTCATTACCACGGTGGGCAATCAGCGCGCTCCCTGCTACGCACCCCTGCTGCTGACTGCAGCAGACCTTCAGTTTTAGCATATTTCTTTACCAATAATGGGAGGAAAAACGGCGCAGAAGTCTGCAATTCAAGTTAACAAGCGCCCCTCCCTACCCTATAAACTCCCACTGCAGTCGTAGCTAGTAGAGCCAGGTCGAGCATTGCTCTCAAATCTGCAGCTGCAGAGAGCCCCAGCCAAGCTGGGTTCAGATCAGAATGTGGCCTCAACTGCTCACTGCTGTAGAGGGAGAGAGGACCAGGCTCTGCTGGGACGCGCTGCCTTCTTTTCCTTCATCTCAGCCTGAATACTGCAGGAGATCTCAGCTTCAATCCTGCAAGAGCAATTTCTGCTTCTGGTGCTCCTCCACGGCTCCTCCGCTGAGAACCGCGACAGGCACCTATACAGTCTTCTCCTCAAGACTGAGTGTTTAGTTCAAGCCTCATGCCCTCTGCATCAAAGATCTGTAGTGTCAGCTAGGAGGTGACCAGTGCTAGAGAGACAAGGAGCTCTGAAACCAAGGAAGAGCAAAAATCTAAACCAGGAGCCGGGCACTGGAGGGTGTGCACCTGAATGTTGGAAACTTCTTGCCGGCCCAAGGAATTGGGAGGGGATCACAGACGCAGACTCCGTGTGAATTAGATCCTGATCTGTTTATTTAGCCCGAATAACGTACTTATATACACAAGCAGAAGCAAGCTCTCTACACGCGTACAGCTACGATTGGTCACAGGCTACTATCCATGCATTTCTACCGCATTCAGTTGGTCGTGGATAACGGCGTGTATTCACACCATAGGTCTGTGCACCAGTCCTTCTTTCTTACTGACAAGCTTAATCAAGGTTCTGTCTCGCCCAACTTTCTCATGCCTGCTGTTCAAGGACTACTGTTCACATTCCTTTAACTCAGGGAGTATCTGCTATCTTCTTTAAGCTCAGCTCCCTGCAGCCACTTCCCATGGGAAGGCCTCCATCCCCTAGATATGTAGATATGTTCCTACACCTGAACACCTCTTAATTTGGAGAATGCCCGTGGCAAATCCAGCAACTGGGTCCTGTGCATGAGGGCAGAGGTGGTTTTCATTCCCACAAAGAACTTCACCATGCTGGTCAGAGCCACTGAAAAGAGCTTTCCCTGTGCTACAAATAGCACCAGCCTTTAGGCCTTTCACCCCTCCAAGCCCTTCAGACCATTACAGGAGGCAACCACGGAGGACACCAGGCTCTGCACACTGGCTTCCCCCACGCTCCTTGCCCCATTTCTTTAAATCCCTGTTCTGGAATAGACATAAGCAAAACAGACCCATTGACCTGGCAGCTTCAATACATTGTCAAAGCAATGCTAAAAGACTTTTAAGGAAAAATAAAATTACTCCTTGTTTCTGATGAAGTCCAAGAAAACGAGGCATCACTCTTTCATCCTTACGGGCGCTGCACTGAGGAGCCACCACATGGGAGAGTTGCAATAGGTAAAATAAGGGTCACGTACTGGCCCTGTCCAAAAATGAGGGCGAAGAGTTCATCTTAAACCTGTTAAAAATGATTGCAAGCAAGCGTGAGCAACTGCTACTATTGTGATGTCCAACTGAGTAGTATCTTATTACCAGCTTTAACGTTCAAGAGAAACTTTTTGTTTGGCCTGGCTTGGCCCGAGAGCCATTGGCAGCGGCCTGTGGCTCAAATGTGCACATATTCCTCAATATGTGAGGAATTAGGGCTGGCACCCTGCACTTGTGGGCGCTGCTGAAGCTGTGGAGTTGCTCAGGGAACTGGCGCTGCCCGTCTGTGGCAGCGGCGGCCTCTGCGAAGGCCGCGCGGGTCGCGTGGCTCCATCCCATGGGCAAATCCACTTTGTGCATCTCTGCGCCACCTCCTCTGGCCAAACAGAGTCCACGACCAAGCCGAGAACCTCTCAAGTATCAGCTTTTCCTTTTCGTTTTTCAACCTGGTACCCAGCGTAATGAGAAAAGTTGCACAACTAGGCTGGAGAAAATACGAGCTGAACCAAAATGACCCTTTCACTGTAAAGTCTGAAGGGAATCCATTAGCTTTTTATTATTAATAATCCATAACATCAGAATCCATAACAGGCAGAATGGAAGCAGGACTTGCCAAAGGAGAACACAATGCTCACATTTGTACCTTGGTTAACTCAATAGGTGAAATCAGTATCTGCAGGAGCCCCTAGGGATTTGCTGTTAGTTGTGTGAGGCCGAGGGGATGGATGAGGAGGGAAGGTTACCTCGTTGGCTTCAAACTTCAGAGCAGCGGTGAACTCCAGGAGCAACAACTCTGCATGTGTCCCAGGTAAAATGCCTGCTGTGTTTCTGTGGGAGAACTCAGACAAGCCTCCCAGCTTCACCCAGTCTTTAGGTCCACTGAAGTCCAGGCAAGATAACCCCAAAGTACATTTGTGAGCTGAGAATGAATCAGCCCTGAAGTTAGAGATGAAAGACACTGATGATTTTTCCTTTCTTCTCCCTTCCTCCCTGCTTTAGTCCAAATGTTGTTCAAGGTGTTTATTCTAATTTTCTTCAAATTTTTATGTGTTGACTTCAAATCAAATGAAAGAATGAGGCAGCCATTACAAGTCTTAAGAGGTTCCTCTCTTGACAGGTTACCTAAATTTTTCTCCTTCCCCCCAGATCCCATTCCATGTGTTTCCTTCTGTGGTTCCTCTTTCCTCTTACAGCTTTCATACATTTGCTCTCCGTTGCACTTCCCTGTGGCATCTCTCGATCAGACTTTCAATACTTTTTAGTTAGTTCTCATGATGTTTTTTTATCATCTCCCATTCTTGATTTTTGTATTGGCCATTTAATCCATGCCAGTTCACTCACACCTTCCATCCAACTGGGACACACACAACTGAACCCAATACCCAAATCCCATGTTGTCAGTGTCACCTCAGCAAAAAACAAAATTATCCAATTAATATCTAATTTGCTGTCTCTCCATTACTTGCAGGTCACTTCTAATAACAATCTTCCCAACCCTCTCTGTCTGATTAAGTACTTGCAGTTTCTTTTAGACATATTAGCTACATTTTTCTAAACTGAATCACTTTGTTTTCTTCTTATTACGGCACTAATCTCTTGAGGCTTCTTTTGTACAAATGGATGGAAAGAGGTTTTTTTTTTTCCCTTATTATTGCGCAAGAGGGTTTTATGTCTCCGAATGTGTCATAATAAAATGGTTTTGCTTGCAGCAAACCTAATTCCTGTTGTTATTAAACCATAACACACTTCAGGACAACTTAGTCATTGTGGAATAACCCTGTTTTGTGGACACCTAGCAGGAAGTGCTGAAGTAAGAGGAAGTGGGCTAGAGAGACACACGGAGCGAGCACTTAGGGCCTGAGTAAGAGATTAAATTCAGTTACTTTTTGTGAGTTAGCTTAAAAAAATCACAAAAAATACTCAAGAAATTAGGAAGTGTCCCTCCTTCATATAACTGGAAGACAGCAAAGACATAGTAGGAGTCGGAGCTGCCAGGTGGTGTAGACCTCAGCCTGGCCCTCCAGCAGAGAGGACGTCACCTTGCCTGCTACCACGGTTAGTCTGGCATATCTGGGCAGTCCTCACAGCCCCAGGCGACTGCAGTGGAGGAGGAGCAGGGGAAAGAGGGGAGAAGGAAGAATGGGAGAAATAAACTGGTCTCAGAGAAGTTAAGGGGATCAGGAGCAGGCACATAATAAATGGAGGCAGGAAGAGGGAGACAAAAATCCTCACTTAACAGTTTATAGCAACGAGTCCTAGGAGGACTCGGAGTTTGCATCCCCTGGAAACGAAGCCATCAATAATGCAGTCCTGGAAAAGCATCCCCACTCGGAGCTTTGAACAGTATGGATCCAGGAAATATTAAATCCATCTGCTGTGGAGAAAATGTTTTATCAACAACAAAAAGCCCATTTGATTTATCCTCTAGACACCGGGCCCAGACTCAGTCACTAAGCTCTGCTATCTAATGTGGTTAGACAACTTCTAGGGAACTAACCTCTTGTTGCCATTACTCACAGTGTTTGCTTTTCCCCTATTGCCTTACTCATCCGATTCCTCCCTTCTTATTATGACTCTGGTTGAGTTGATAGGTCATAATTTATGCTACAGGCTAAGGCTTTCATGCTTTTGTGGGTAACTCGAGCCAGGGCAGTGAGTTATTCCTGCCTGTGCCGTGTTTCTCTGTCTCGTCCTTCTCTGGCAGGGAGGATACCTAGACCCAGAACATACAAACTACCATTACCTGGGAGGACAGGGCACCTCCAGTTTTAGTTAGGACAGGTGACTGTGGGTGTCTGTGGATGAGTTCTTTGCTTCAGAGCAGGTATTTTGTAGTAGCCTGCAGTGATGCAGCACCTTTAATCCCAGAGTGCTTTCCAAACCACAGATTTATCCATCTAAGCCATTCTAACTAGCATTAAATCAGAGGTCTCACTGGAGAAGAGCACAGCAGCAGGCACCATGTTCTGCACAGTGCTGATATCTCGGGAGCTTTTCCTGAGCTACTGTGACCAGCCCTGCTCCAGGCACATCTCCCCACCTTTGAGGCCAGCTCCAGATCAGGTGAAAGTCAGAGCGTGGTCTATACCACAGCCCACCCCTCTTGCACAGAACACAGGAACTAAAACCCCCTAAGTGCTGGCAGCGACCCTAGTCACACTCAGAAGCACAGAGCGGTCCTCTGTCTTACTGGGCAAGGACATCAGAGCAGTTTCATGTCCTGCAAGCCACAGGGCCCCTCATCACATGTGGTAGGACCCATGGCCATGGTGCAGCTCCCCGGAGGTTCCTCAGAGCGCGGCAAGGCCAACCCTATGGGCAACGCTCCTGTGGAAATGCCAGGAAGCTGCATTAATCCTGCTGCGGTGCTGGGAACGAGACCGACCAAAGGAGGACAAGGTCCTGCACTGCCAAAATGGCTGTAAAAGCAAATATCCACTTCTGTACTAAAATGCTGTGAGAACATACGCAATTCCAGTTTGCCTGAAGGTACCCAGATCTCTTACTGGTAGGCAAAAGGCAACAGATTTACCTGGGGCAAAAACAAGCCCCTGTCACCTTTGTATCTTCTGCTGTTGAGATTGCCCTGCTCTGGTTACCTGCAGCAGCAGGAGCCCAACCTGGCTGGGCCTCCCCTCAGCAGCACCAACCTCAGGATGCTCTAAGATACCATGAAGGAGTCCTCAGGTGGCTGCTTGAGGTGCATTCACTTTCTTGGTGAAGAAATGATTCAGCTCATCAGCCAATTTTCCAACAACCAAACTCTTAAAACAAGCCCTCTTCCCCCTCCAGAACCTGGGAACATGCCGGAGAACTTGGACTAGCCCCGGCAGTGTGGGCAAACGGCAGAGCTGGCCCATTCAAACACACTTTACCTGCTTCTCAACCGCCCTGGGATCTTTAGAAAGGGAGCAGCAGCCGCTGAGGTGCTGCTTGACGGCTGCCACCAGCCTTGCCAAGGGTGTTCCCGGCGGCGAGCGGAGCCATCCCTGCATCTGCCCTTTGCCGCGTGGAAACCTGTGAGATGAAAGCCCCCACAGAAATACACAACATTAGTGCTGCTATTATTGTTATTGCGCTGGCCTCTTGCCTCCCTTTCTGGTGGAGCGCGGGAATGTGAATACTCCTGAACGTCCCCAGCCCTGCACTTAGTCAAGCCTCGTCTTTAGCACTGCAGACCTTCAGATATAATTTTTTCCCATCATCTCAGCTCACAGAGCCACAGACTCTGTTTCTTTACTTGGTATTAACTTCAAAGTACTTTTCCTTTTAAAATACAAGGCAATGTTATTTGTTAAATGACTGTTTTGAACTTGGATCCAATATTTTTAGAAAAAAAAAGGGGGGGGTAGGGGGGAAACGTTTTGTTTTGTTTTTTTAACTGGAAGAAATCCAAACTATCCGCAGCTTTTATAACCCAACTTCCTTATGAGTCAGGACATTTATTGCCAGAAAAATATTATTTTAACTTGATTAGTGTAGTATAGTAGTGACATCTAGTGGCTTTTATGAGTATGATGACCAGCACGAGACAGAAAACGGGAAAGACTCATGGGGACAGATCCAGTTGAGATTCTTTCTTATGTCACTGTTGAAAGTCAATGGGAGTTGCAACAGCTCTTCTAAGATCTCTAGAGTTTATCAGAATTCAACAATAATATCATGACAACACACCCTAATATAGAAAATACCAAGAGCCTAATGTCCATGAGGGACTTCTGCAGTTCACTTGGATCCCGCACAAGGTAAAATTCATGACCCAAGCAATAAATGTGCACAGTCCTGACGTGTATGGAAGCTCTTCTGGTGGGTCCTTCCTTACTCTGTCCTCCTCTACGTTGCCACCTTCTCCCTGATCAGCTCTTTGACTTAATTTTACACTCGTAAATACCAAAGAGGTCAAGATTTGGCTTTTTAGGAGCACAGGGTTGAGGTAGTGCAATCACCCAGGCAGCAGAAGCAGGGACTGCGCAAGGGATCTGCAGCAACATGGGCACAAGAGTTAGGTGGAAACGGGATACTTCTATTGCTGGCATGAAAGTTGTTTATTAGCTTTGTAGCCTGAGATATTTTTGTTAATTCTGGAGTAACATTAATATTGCAGTCAGTTTCCGTCATAAGGCCCTGCGTTGGGGTCTCCTGTTAGCAAGCTTGCCTTTGGAAGTGACTTTGGCACAAAACTTTTCAGCTTTTCTTTGAAGTCGGTGCTGATTATGTTTGTGAAGTCTGAAGGGCAACGGAGCTTCAAATCACTAAAATTACCCTGATTTCAAATTCTAACACATATCTGTTCCTTTTTGCCTCTCCACCTCAGAAATGCTGTGGCATTTAGTCAAACTTTGCATCAAACCCAATTGAAAAAAAAAGCCAAATGACCAAAAAGGATTAGTAATTCCTGTGTGTACCTGTGGAACTGCTCTAGCTACATTCAGAAAGGAGGGGATATACTGGAAATCTTATTCTGTGTAGAAATATTACCTGGAAGCTTAGGAAAGCCCACAAGCCAATTCTGTGGGTGCTGGGGAGCCTGAGGAGCTCTGCAGAGCAGCGCGAGGCAGCCCCGCGTTAGGGCTGTGCAGGTGCGCCTGGGCGGCGGCTCCGCGCGCGCACGGCTTCTGCTATGGAGGGATTTACTTTTCCATGTGCAGCAGTGACAGCGCTCCAGAGGAAGTCACAGCCAGGAAGCATCTAATATAATATTTGCGTTGAGTCTGCAGTTGGCCTCAGCGTGCCAGCCTTGTTGCTCCGCTCTCCCTCCTCAGGATTACTAGGGGGGTTGTAACATTAAACATAATGACCTCTTTGAAGTTTAGACTTAAGAACTGCGATGGTTTTTCCATGTTGGCAGTTAAGCTGCAGCCTTCTTCCACAGATGCCAGGCCAAGGAAACAACCGGTCAGCTCCACATCTGCCTGAAGCACCTCCACAGTCAGCGCTTCCACCTCGGCCCAGGCTTACGCCCCCGGGGACTTGCTGCTTGGCCCCACATCCAACGTGCTCCTCCGGGCAGGATGAGCTCAGAGCTGGGGGGTTGCTGCAGCGCTCCGGAGGGCAGCCCCTCGGGACAACGCTGCCACGGCCAGCGGTGTCTGCAGGAACGGTCGGCTCCGGCGCACGAGGCAGCGTTCCCCACATGCTGGAAAGTGGTGAGTCAGAGCAGCGGCTTGGGGGAGACTTCAAATACTCCAGCAGGTCTGGCAGAAATATTTATACACCTGCGTTCTCAAATGTGCTCCACTTTCTCACTTTATAAATACACGGGATGCAGTCGCACACTTGGCCTGACCGAGCCAAGCTTGCCCCTTTTTATTTGATGAACCAGCTGTTTTTCTGGCCCGTTCATATAAACATATTTGTGTGTGTTGATTTTGCAGTTCATTGGGAAAAAGAAACAGATGACAAGTCATATGTGCATTTTTGTTATGTATATAACTAGCACATAGAAAATTCCCTTCAGTCCACTTGTTTACTTTGCATGAAAGGAAATGGCACATAAAGCTCTGAAAGGCAGTTTGCGAGGGGGACTGTAGATGCTGTTGTAACAACCAGAGGGGAAATCAGTCGGTTCATACAGGTAAGATGTTGCAGTTAGTCTGCTCACAGGTCACCACAGACTGCACTATCATGTGATACCAGTCCCCACACGGGACAGCTCCTCACCTAGCTCCTCCTCACACGTTCATTCCTTTGGTTTTGGCTTCTACACCAGTGTTTCCACATGTCTAACTAGCACTGGCTTTAAAGAACCAAACTGGGATTTTCAAAGGGTGTGAGATAGGCTCTTGGGGCATTAGAATTCCCCAGCAATTGGACATTTCTCTTAGGTTACCTTGACTATCTCCTCTAACTCAGGTAAACGAGTCCAAGACCTACCTGCTTCTCCTAGGCACTGCAGGTAGATAGACAACAAGCACAGGCTCGCGCTCCTCCCTGCGTGGAGGCTTGTCAGGAGCTAATGCAATAGACAGTCTGAACCAGCTCATAAAATTATAACGGGATGTCAAGGAATTTATTGCCAAGTCTGAAAAAGAAAAACATTTCAATATCCTATTATGGCCTCTCCCCAGTCCTATAACCTGCTGAGAACTTGGCTTTAAAATGCTGTACTAGCCAATCCCTGTGAACTCTGACTTCTATTTGGAGGCATTGTTTTTCATTTAGCTATAAATAAGCTGAATTATGGGCCTTTTCAAGGGGAACATGCGCCTGGAACACTGCATGGAAAACCTCAGGTTAATGCTCTGACAGTTTGTCTAGGCAGTAAAAGGTAATTGCATGTAACACCACAGAAGTTGTGCAATCCCCACCATAAGGAACTCTGCTTGACACAAATCACTGGAATTAGACAAGGGACAGCATATGCCTCCCTGGAGGTGCCAGATTTCATTTTGCCAGTTCTATTTTTTATACTTACCTTAACAATGCATTTATAATTTAGTATTTTAGTTTCCTTCTGGTTGTCTTTGGGGCCAAGCTGGAGAAGGCAGAGCACTGTAATGGTTTATCCAGGTAAACATTCACATTTCATTAGCTGCTTAAAATATTCACATATTTTCACTGAACTCCTTATTTGGTCCCGCAAATGAAATTTTAAACATCTTATTTTTTCCATATGATTCTGTTTTATGATTTCACAGCCAAGCCAAGAGGGACAACACAAATCAGCAAAGGAAACCCAAAAGAATGGGCATCACCAAACAGATTAAAGGACTGGAACAGAACCAGTCAATAAGATACCAGGGTGTTTTAAAGTTTTGTTTCACTTTGAAGCAAAAAGTAGCATTTACACAATGCTTCATTTCCATGTAAAATTTTGAAAGCAACAGTATTTGCATGATCCCAATGGTGTGTGCTTCAGGGGCAGACACTTGTGTTACATTCCTGCAGTTCCTGCTCTTTACAAGGACAACTTAGCGGGGCAGAGGTGCCTATGCAAATTCCAGTTATTCCTTTCAAACCTAATAAGCAAGAGGGACTCCTTGACTCTCCTCCTCAGCAAGACAACAACCTACTTAATCAGCAGCTGAGCCAGGTGGCTAAATACGTGGGAGGGAAGCGGTTTCCAAGCCGCGTGCCAAGCTCGTGTTCTCTGCAGCGGGGCCCCGCTGCGCTGGGGAAGAGTCCGGCCTCCGAATCGCAGTGTCATGGGATGCTCTGGGCAGAAAAGCAACTGCTGCTGGCTGGAGGTGCTGAGAGACAGTGCTGATCTTGCTGGAGCTCTGAAAATAGATTTGCACCTGTTATTAGCATCAGCTTTGCCATCGAAATCCCATCCAAGGGTGTAAATAACTTAGGAATAAGGGAAATTTTGAAAATAGCTTAAGCTGTTCTTCCCCATCAAGGAAGCAATGCAGGCAGGGAGTCCAAACGTTTCTGACCACTCAAAAGCCAAGATTGTGCATTTTACATGTTAGAAAGAAGAAGGCATAAAATAAACCCCCACACAACTGTGCTGAGCAGTTTTGTGGCACATTTTCATGGGTACATGAAAAATCTGGCCAAAGACCTATTGACTAGCCAAGTAATTTGAATGTAGCTGGTGTGTGACCCAAGCTGCTGTATCACTATATAAATTCAGTACCCAAGGTACTCCTGGGTCTAAATTGACCTGCAGACATTGAGATCGCCAAAATCAAAGACATTTTTGAAAAATTTAGCCTATGAATTTCAAAGTGGGGACAAGAAAAACACATCTGTTCCCAGAGGTAGAGGGTCTTTATCCAAAGGCAAATTTGGAGGGCATGTTTGGAAGAGCTTCATCTCAAAGATGCCCACAGATTTTGTACAAGTAGTTCAAGTTTTGGGATGCAGCTGGTAACAAAGAAATCTGCATATAGATAGTAAAAGCTGAGTATTTTTACAGGAAATATAATTCCAAGGAGAGCAGTCGCACCTGCAGTTGTGTAGGGCTTCACTCATTCTGCCCAGTCATGGGCTGGAGGTTACTGCATCGCCTGGTTTCAAACCCCAGGTTCCATGCAATATGCACGAGTCATATTTCAGTTAGAATCAGGCCATACCTCATGCCCACATTTTCCAGCTGGCTTCCTCCAAGGTCACCCAAAGCAGAGCATGAACCAGCCTGGCAGCAAGGGCTTTCCTCCTGGGAACTGAGCCGCACCGGCGTTGAACGCTCTTCGAAGACGCCCAATCAAGAACGCTGACTTGGCATAGGTGACAACGGCAACAGACCTTGAACTATCCTCCCAAAATAAGCTAAAATGAACCCTACCATAGGGTCATGTCCCCATTTCCTCCAGCACTGATGGCCTGGTTGATCACATGAAGGATGATGCTTTTCTCACCCTACACCACAGCACTGGCTGAGTAAACAGGACACGTACCCAACCTGCACAGCCCTTCCACAAGAAAATATTCATTTCTTTAAAGAGGAATATCATCTGGAAACCTGCTCCTCTCACACTGCTAAGGAGGAAAATGGCCCGGCATATTTGGGTTGTCTCACATGGGACAAGTTAAAAGCTCAGCAATGGAGTCAGGAATTGCCAAAATGTCACAGAGTAGTGGAAGAAGTAAAAGCCTCGCCAGCTCTCACATGAATGTGTGTTGGCTCTAGCATCCATGCTGGAAGTCTTTATGTGGCTGCTTGAATTTCCTCATTTCACTCCTCTTGTTTCAGCTATCCAGTTATGGAGCAAAAAAGCAACCAAAACAAAAGCACCCCAGGTGCATGATTGATCTCTCCCCCTGCACAACTCACCATAAGCAGCCAGAGGCTGCTCGCTGCGAATGCCACTCTGCAAGCTGAAGAGCGTTTGTATAGAGCGGCCAGCCAGCTCTGAGGAGCAAACTGCAGGAATTTCACCACCAAAAAAAATAAATAGTTATTATTGGCATCTTTACCAGCTCTATTATTTACCTAATATGGCAAAATATGGTAAAGATGAAGCAGCAAGTACTAACAGACCCCAGGATGCTTGCAAGAAAACCTGTTGGGAACGAGGCTCCTCGTGCCAGCTGGAGACACAGCTGAGGGTGGTGCAAGCTGGGGAAACCAGGCAGGTTTCAGCCCTCTTGGCATCTGCAGGTGGGTGAGGTGTTTCAAAGCTTCACTTAAATCAGTCTCAACGTGCTCCCCACTGCTCATTTTTTTGAAGTACGTGCGAGCAGGCGGGAGCAGCGCTCCTGGACAGCCCCATCTCACTGGGTCCCTAAATAAGGACCAAGCCCTGATGCAGCCAATGATTCAGACTAATGCGCAGGCCTCAGACTCACCGTGGACAGCAGTGGCAGGAGGAAAACTAAACCCGGAGGACGAAAGATCTCAGGCCAGCCCAGCAGCAGGAATACAGCGCTCTGCAACCGCATTTGCTGAACAGGCAGCCCAGGGGCACCCGGCCCGCGGCACAGGTGGGCTGGCACCAGCACACGTCCAGCAAGCTGGTCACATATAAGGGTGTTTCATTCCATATCCCCAGCTTCCCAACATATATATGGCCACGCATCTGGTCGCAAGAGACAGAACTTAAGTCCTGGAATAATAGCTGCAAAATTCCCTTTTTGCAGGGCGGTGGAATGGGGCCCCAAAGCAAGATCGAGGTCCCTTCACGATTCATATGAGGTTGGGAGCAGCTGAATGGAGCTCCCCAAGAACAACCATTACTGACACGGCTAGATCTGAGACTGACAGCAGCCAGCAAGTCCACAAAAGAGAAATGAGAACAGTACAAGGCAGCACACTAGCTGTATTCAATATTCACCTTCGCTCCTTCTGCATCTATGCCAAATAACTCTGCAAGCTAAAAGAACTGCAGAAAAATAAGAAGAGAGAAAAAGCCTTGGTGGGTTTGGTTGGGCTTATCTGATAACACTGCTTGTCACTGTAACAAAATGTCACCAAGCAACTGAGGGCACCTTGTCCATTCCCTCACAGCCTGAGGCTGTGTTCAAAGGGCCTCATCATCATGTCTAAAACACAGTATTTCTAGTGCAAAATGCCTGAAAGCTTCATATTTGCCCCAAGGATTAAGCCAAGTGAAGCACTTCAACACATGGGCATTCAGAAGGGGCAAATACAGCAGAGGTAAATACAGCAGAGGCAAGAAAGCAAAATATGAATGTACTAAGACTCAAAATTGCAAAAATCCACCTTTGGGGACTGCTTATATCCTAGCAAACACAGCCAGAGGAACCCTCAAGAGGGCATCTAGACTGTCTGCCTGCCCAGAACAGGAGCAGCACAATTTCTCCTACAGAAATAAAACAGGGAGGCGGCTCCTGCGCTCTCTCCCCTTTCTGGAAGGCCTATGTTCCCTCTCCAAGGTCTTCCAAGTGACTTAATGCAAAACTAGAGAAAAACAGACCAGGTGCGTGGTGTTACAAGGAGGCAAGAGGAGCAAGTGCTCCTGGGCGAGCACTTGGCGTGCATGAGACAGCACTTTCTAGCAAGGCACAGAGTGCAAATATCCCCTGGCCCCTGCTACCCTGCGCCTGCCGCGCTCTTGTCTCTGTAGCAAAGCAGACCAGAAATGTGGTTTTGAAGGAAAAATCAGTCCATTCCTCAGCATCTCTACCTGCCTCACTAGTCGTGAATGGCTAATCTTGGTTCTGCTTTCATTGCCCTGAATACAGGATTTTTCTCCCTTTGCTCCAACTTTCCTTCCAGCCCTTGTTGACAGAGTCCTCACAGGCATTTGGAGCCTTCCCGTTCTCTGAAATGTGGTCTTTGGGAAAGCCAGGCTGGCCCTCTCGTGGCTCTCGGGCCGGTACCGCTCTCTGTCATGGCACGTGGTTGTGCTGGGCCTGTGTACCATGTGTTACGGAGCCGTGAGGATGGGGCCAAGGGAAGAGACGGCCTTTTTGCAAGGGGAACATGCAGGTTCACCCAGATCAAACCTCTGCTTCCATCACGTATCCACAGGGAACGCCAGGACTGGAAATCAGACATGAGAGGAAGCTAGGACCACTGCATCTCCTGCCCAGCAGGCAAAAAAGATCCAAGCTACAGCTCAGGTTCCTCTAAACATCCTATTTTTACAAATGAATACACAGGAGGATCCAGCCTGGCAATCCTTTCTCCATGCGCTTGCCCCAAACCCCCTGCCCAATGCACGTCCACGTTGCTCCTTCCCTACAAGTCCTGCTTGTGGCGAGACCCTCTGGCGCAGGGTCCCCATCTCCAAGGACCCTTTCTCAGAGCTGCCCCCTGCGTTTTGCAGGTGCCCTCAATGCTGAAGCGAAACCACGGGCTCCTCGAGCCGCTCGTGCTGCTGCTGCCTCCTCTCTCCTGCCCCTTGGGCTTTATCCGCTAGGAACAACCTGGCCGTGCTGCCGCACACACTTATTTTATGTTTCTACAGCACATATAGGCTCAGCATTTGTCCCCTTTTCAAGACACTATATAACATTTCTGCCCGAGATAAAAAGATTTGCAATCCACAGCTTTGCTCCGATCAGAAGAATCGAGCTCAGCGCCGGCTGGAAGGAATTCACGATCCAGAGCCCTGCAAACCAACACGTCAAGACAGCAGGAAGCCTTGGAACGGTGGGAAAAGCCAGTTTTTCCCAAGCAAAACATTTTTATTAATTTGATAACCACCAGCATTTCATTTTGACATGAACCACGATTCCAATCTAGATAATGGGAAATGGCAGCTTTCTGTTAAAAGCTGAGGGTTTTTTTTACATAGATATTTATATAAATAAATATATCTAAACATTGCAATCTCTTGGAAGCATTTGCTCTGTTTCTGATGGGGAGTTTTACCTATAAGCAGCATGCGCTGGTATGTGTTTTTAAAAATATTTCCATATGCTGAAGGAATGCAAATGGTTGCCAAAGAAAGTGGCTGTTACAGCAGCAGGCTGGGGCTGTTTTTGAAGGAAAAACTGTTGCAGAAAGGAGGTATCCACAGAGGTGCACTAAAGCAACACTAACTGCAGTGACCTGGAGATGACCTGGACCTCCTCATATTACAAAAATGAAAAGGGAGTTAGAAAAATCTGAGGCCAATTAGGGCTTTTTTTTTTTTTCTTCCTTTTTTT